>LS488633.1:55533-334935 GCA_900490705.1 Pristionchus arcanus | reverse complement strand
AGGCGATTTCCGGCTCAAGAGCCGGCTATGTCATATCTCCGTTCCTAGATGAGCTAGAGATCTCCGGTTTGGCTTAAAAAATTCGGAAAAATTTGTCCTATTTTTTTCGAAACAGTGTCACAATCTGCTACTATTGTTTAGTCGAAATGGGAACAACTTTTTGCAAATTGTTCTCAAAGATTTTAAAAATATTTTTTGCAACATTCTCTCGCGATGCCTGTGATAAAGTGGAATAGTAGTGTAGTAACGTCACCAAATAGATGATTCTGGTTCACTGTAAGTACGCTGTAGCTACGTGAACATTTCAGAAAGTCAAAATACGTTGCTAGAACTAGAAAAGAGATCGAAATTCCAACCGTTCGGTTCGAAGAGAATCGCTTTTCTGCACTTCGAACAATGAAATACATAAAAACACATAAAAAATCGGAAATCGTGTAATCTTTCTCAATCGTCTCGAAAATAGTCCCTTTTCTTGAAGAAACAGATAAAATAATATTCCGCGCATTTATGGCGGCATGCTACTGTGACGATTCATGGATTAACACAAAAAAGTGTTCTTGAAAATATCATATTGTTCGTAATTTTCGGATCGGGAAAGGCCTAGACCATTATGTCATTTTTTATAAATTAATATGATATTATAAATTTAAAATATACATGCTGTCGGGGGAAGTAGGGTCCCCTTTCCAGGACACAATATGTTTCGCTATCGAAATAGGGTTTTCCAATGTTTCGAAAATGAAGATGCTATCCAATTTTTTCAGTTTGAACAGAAATTGTTCAGCAAATTTTTCCGAATTTTTTAAGCCAAACCGGAGATCTCTAGCTCATCTAGGAACGGAGATATGACATAGCCGGCTCTTGAGCCGGAAATCGCCTAAAAGACGGATCTGGGACAAAAGTTGTTTTATGAAAATTTTCTGATCATCAATATAACCTCCCATAAAATTTTCATCGAGATTGCTAAAAGTTGGGACTCCTAGTGCAGGGGGTTGTTTTGTTTCCAGTAATCTCTCAGAAGACACGTGATTGGGGGGTTTCAATCAATGATGAATCAATTTCCTCTCTCCCCCTCGGTTCGCCCATGTTATGATGCAAATCAAAACTCGCGAAAACTCGCGATAGAGCAATGAATGCAAACATCTCACGAGAAATGGGGGGCGTAACGTGAAGTTGAATGGAAGAAATGTCCGAAAGACGCTATTTTCGCCTCATGGCTTGGATGAAGCACTTGAAAAGGCGTCCAATGGCTCGGAAATACTTGAGAATATTGTAATCATTATAACTGACACGATTGAGAAGATATTTCAGACTTAGCTCGCTGGTCTGACCAGATTGAATGCATTAGCAATACGCGAGAACAAGCGACAACCGAACTTCGAAGCCATTTTTCGCAAAATATATATCCTTCGATTTGGCTAATTTTTTCAGGGTAATACCAGAATTCAACGGAGAATTTTATTCCGTCAAAATCTCATCTAGATGTGGAATAAAATTTTTGGAGCCACACGATTTTTCGGTCGGAAAATCGGTTTTTCAAATTTTGCATTTTTATTTTTTATCATGCAACTTTGCGTTGGGTTGGTGGGTGGTTCAGAATTTCATGGCGAATATTTTCCGCTTTTCCGCTAGTCTGTATCTCATTTTTGAAGGAAGTTATGATTTTTTGAAATTCCGACCGCTCCGGAGCAGGTTTTAGGGCGCAAATGAGTTTAAGTCCTAATCAAGTTAGCTGAACATTCTTGGTTCATGGATGCACCAACCCTGAAAATTTGGGCCGAATCGAAGCACTTTGAACAGTTTGTCAATGGCCACCTGCGATCTCTCAGAAGACCTCTGATATGTAATGACTTCCTATTTCCTATAAATTCAGAATGTTCGTCTTTTCCCTCACCTTCTTGGCTCCAGCAATCAACTTCTCGACTCTCTGCTTGGATGCCTTCGAGATCAGAGGTCCGACGTCGGAATCAGCGTGGTGTCCTGTGAAATGACCGCATTGACTTACAGTAATCCCTCCATAGCAAATCGTCAACTGACTCACCGGCATTAACCTTCAGCTTCTTGGCCTTGGCCACGATATCGGGCAGCCACGAGCGAGCCTCTCCGACCAGGATTACGGTAGTCAGGGCCATGCAACGCTGACCAGCGGCACCGAATGCGGCAGCCGTGAGCTGAAGAGGAGGGAGATTACGGTAAGTATTCAGTTATCAATCGATACCCCTTCCCATCTACCATACTCCCCTACCGTACCTGATTGATGGTGTGTTCCTTGGCGGCATCAGGCATGATCACTCCGTGGTTCTTCGCTCCCATATTCGATTGGACGCGCTTGCCATTGCGAGATCCTCTCTCGTAGATGTATTTACCCTGAATGGACGAAGAAATTCATCTTGTCTATCGATACTCCCATACTCCCTTAACTCAATAGCAAGAAAAAGGTGTTTGTACTGAGATCAAAATCGAGCATCTTCACTCCAGTGGTATGCAGTTTCTCTCTCTATTGACAGTGTGACTCCCCCCCCCCTCCTTCCCTCTCCCCATTCACTCACAGCCTGGTCGGATCCGACGAAAGAGATTGCTCTGATATCGGGATGGTCACAGATGAAATCGACCGTCTTGTGAGCACCGTGGATCACGTTCACGCATCCATCGGGAACTCCCGCTTCCTGCACAAAATATTATCATTTTCGTTTTCTAGCACGGTGAAACTCTGTTTCAGAGATGAGCAACTTCACAGAGTTTGAAGAATCAATGAACATCCCCTACAGTACCCTCTTCCTACCGTACCTTTGCCAGTTCAACGAGCATCATGGCTGCTCCGGGATCCTGCTCCGATGGCTTGAGGACCATCGTGTTGCCAGTCACGAGGGCAAGAGGGAACATCCACAGGGGAATCATGGCGGGGAAGTTGAAGGGAGTGATTCCTGAACGGAAAGATACCGTAATACCATACCCGAGACTACCGTAACCCACCAGCAGTAACTCCGAGAGGAAGACGGAGCGAGTACGTGTCCATGTCCTTGGAGACGCTGAAATCAATCGATAATTTCTGTCTCTACCGTACCCCTTCGGCTACGGTAACTCACTTGTTAAGGGTCTCTCCGAGCTGGAGGGAAGGAACGGAGCAAGCGTGCTCGACGACCTGACAATCAATCGATATTCCATCTACCGTATTCCTCCATCTACCATACCTGGAGTCCTCTATTGACATCTCCCTCAGCATCGGGCAGTGTCTTTCCCTGTTCAAGAGTGATATTGGCAGCCAGCTTTCCCATGTCTCTTCTGATCAAAGCCTGCAGTCTGAACATCGTGTGAGCACGAGTCAGCACTGATCTGCAATACAAAAGAATCACTATTTTTGGAAAATGTATTAAATGTAAGTGCATTTTTGTTCAACTCTCCGTTCAGTCTCATAATAGAAATTATATGCGCAATAAACTTTCAGAATTATTGCGACAAGAATCGTTCTGGCGCAATCGTTAATTTATAAAACATTCAAATCCTTACGTATTCTTCCACGATTTGAATGCCTGCTTGCTCGATTCGACGGCATCATTCATCTCCGCTGTCGTGCACTTCGGAACGCGGCCAATCACCTCGTTCGTCGCCTGAGAGGGCAAAGAAGATCTTTGATCTTTCTTCCTTCTCCATCTAATGATACTCACGGGATTGGTGAGGTCGATGTACTCGCTGGTCTTCGATTCGACGGCCTTTCCATCAATCCACATCTTGACAGTCTCCGCCTTTGCAGAGACTGCTGCCGATGACGACAGAGAACGGGGCTGAACAATTAAATCAATCAGTGATCGATCAGAGTACCGTATCCATCCTCATTTATTGTACCCATAGAACTCATCAATCGATTTGTCTGGGAATATTGCTTAGCTAGCCTGACTACAGTACCCTTGAACGTACCGTAGCGACGGCGAGTCTGGACAGCATCTTCGATCCCTGGTTACCGCAAGACGAGTAGAGATACTGTAATGGAGATTGATTGGATGTTACTCGACAGGGCGCAGTCCGAGGGGGTCAACACACACACGAGGAGAGCGCGAGAAGAGGACAGAAATAGAACGGAAAAGATCGCATGATCAGAGAGAGAGAGAGAGGGATCGAACCATGGGGAAGCAACTGCTTTAGATCAATCTTCATTCTTTCTCTTGCAGTACACGATAGATTGTCTAGCAAAGCATCGAAAGGAGTTAAAAAGTGAGTGGTAGAAAAGATGCACAGAGAGCAATCAAGAAATCAGAGAACAAGCAATAAATGACGATCTACACTCTCACACGAATTCAACACACTGGACAGTCATCGATTAATGAATATTACTTCCTAAACACGAATACATCAACGTCATTCTTGCTATCACTCAATCGTGGATCTCTAAACCACAAATTATCTCAAAAACCGCCTGGAAATCATTGCAAATATCGGTGAGTGCACGATGTTATTCGACAGGCGTCAAGAAGTGAAGAGAAAGAGAGGAGATGGCAAGGAGGAAGAGGGAAGGAGAAGGGGAAGGGGGAATGGAGAAGGGAAGAGAGGTCAGTGAGCAGTGATCTTCCCCCACGTGGAGTGAAGAGAAGGAAGAGAGGAGAAGGGAAGATGAGAGTGTAGGGAGATAGAAGAGGGATAAGAGAGATAGAGATAGGAGAGATAACGAGGAATCGAGAGAGTGAAGAGGGAGAGTGAACAAGTTACACTCGAACCCGCGCGTGTTATCATTCGATAGTTTCTCGAACCGATGAAAAGGAAGGAGAGAAGAAGGGGAGTAAATGGCATTGAGACGTCTCTTGGTCAGTAAAGGGACAATGACATGATCACTGGTAGAGATAAGAACTGCAAATGGTGCAGAAAAATGGGAGGAAAATCGAAGAAAAATCTCACCCGACCACTCGACGTCAACCAGTGAGAAGATAATGAGGATAGAGATCAGAAAATAATGAATTGCTCAAATGAGAGAATGCAAATGAAGAGTATTTTCTTTCATTCTCTCGCTATTCAATGAACTCGAATCGAGAGAATGATTGACAAAGGGAGAGAAAATCGTGTTGAATGGTTCGATTTCCAGTGAACATGCGGCCAATACTCCTAATCAGTTGTGTCGTCCTTAGTAAGTCGATTATTTACAACCCATTATCTACCTACCGTAACCCAGGTGTCATATCTCTCTCGGCCTCTTCTACTCTTGATCAGACAGTAGCTCGGCTTCGACATCGCTACCATCAAGATCGGATTGATACCGCACCTTCTGCCCCAAATTCAGATAGTGAGGTTACTGTACCCTCTGTATACCATCATCAACTTTTCCATTCAGGAAACTCATCGAAAAGCGCAGGCTCTGGTCAATCAATGGAGTCAATATGAGAAAACCGCAGGGGGAACTGGATTCCACATGGAGAGACCAGATATTGGACCAGGTTACGGACCGAGTGAGATCAAAGATCAGCGATCGAAAATGAACTATGCCCGATTCAGGTCTCGGTGATATCGCTGTTCGTACAGGAGTTGGCGTCGCGTATCCCTTCGGCCGATTCAATTATCGACGTGATTTCGAACTTGGAATGGGCGGATCTGGTGAGAGAATTCAGGAATGAAAGATCAAAGATCAACATTTTCAGGACGAATTGGAGGGCGAGAAGTAGGATGGGGAAATGGAATGCCTGGATTGTCATCGAGTCCATGGATCGGATAAAATTCGTGAAATCTGAAAGAATGAAGCAAATATATCATCGAATTTACAACGATATTGCTACTAATTTGAATTATGTGTACATGAACAAATTTATCTCCTATTCTTGGGGCACATGAAAACATAACGAAGTGAAATTGTACTTCTCGCTAAACTCGGGTGATTATAACACCGTCTAAAAGATTTGGACACATAATTACTGATTTCTACAGGGAAGGAAATAGAAGAAACCCGGTTTAGTAACACTGAAAGCTTAATAACTGGGTAAGTGGATAATATACGGTAAAATGGAAATGCAATCGAATGGATTGATTATTTTCCTTCCACTTCTTTCATCTAGGAAGAGGAATGGAATGGAAGTGATTCCAATCAATATCCACTCGATTCGCAATCCGCTAAAGTAAGCAACTTGGAAAGCTTCGACCATGTCTGGAGAGGGGAAATTGGTTCACGGAACCCGTCGATAAAATGGAAATCAATTAAAAGGGATGTGAAGTTACGGTCAGATCTTCGATTATGAAATAATAATAGTAGCAACATTATGGTAAAATTAGGATAATCTCATTTCTTCTCGATGGCGACAATTTTGTTGATGTGAATGCAGCCTGTGCCTTCCTTCACTCTGCAAAGACAAACGTCGAATGCAATTCGGAAGACCAACGGTCTTCCATATCATCATCCCACCACTTAATCATAATAATTAATTCGCAAGGGCCCGGCGAACTATGCCGAAATTTCCACACTAGAGGCTCACTGCAGATTTATTGCCAATTTTCCATCGCTTACCTTCCACTGAATCCTCCTCCTCCACTACTCTCCAATCCAAGATACAATCCATCCGTTCTCGTCTCATTCACTCTTGCTCTAACCCATCGTCCATTTCGAAGTGTCGCCACGATGGTATGCACTCTGATGATAGGAACTGTTATTGATGAAGTCAACACATTATCTGTACCCAGTTTCAAGCTCCGGACAATAACTACAATCACTCATATATAATTTCTGACCATAATAATTTCACAATACCACTGGAGGATCATTCTGGCACGGAAATACTTCCTGAGTTCACAACGAATATTGAATGGAAATAGGGAAATCTTACTTGAGTTCATTCCAATTTGCTCCGCATTCTTCGAGAGTTCTGTATGAACTTCCTTGTTTCTCATTCAATTCATTCAGATCGGGAAATGGAAGAGAGCATGTACATCTATAATCGAGTATTTCAATTATTTCGTCCAGATCTCCCAGATTCCAATATAACGTGAAGATATATTGGAATCTAATATAACTTGAAGATCAAGATCAGTATTTCCTCGAAAATTCCATAACCCCCCCCCCCTCATTCACTTACTTCTTATTATTCTTCCTTACAGGCATCACAGAAGGAGATGCGATTGATTTCTCTTCTCTTTCTTTCTCTTCTTCTTTCTTCCTTCTCTCTTCTTCTTCCATTCTTCTTCTTTCCTTCTCTAAGGCTGCCTGTGTCTGTCTATCCCTTTCCTCCTCCTCTTTTGCTTCTTTTCTTGCTGAAAAGAAATCGAAGACTACTCTAATTCACCTCCTCTGATTGGCTGATCATACTCATGAACTCATCCTTACCTCTTTCTCTTTCCTTCTCTTTTGCTCGTTGTCTTTCCTTTTCTCTTTCCTCTTGTTCATTACTCTTCACTGTATAGCATCCACTGATCGCCATGATTGCTACAACTCTTCCTTTTATTTGGAAAATATTGTATCTTCATATTTCTCCAAAAAACGGTTAAAGTAGTTGAACATACCCTGTCTTTTCTCTCGTTCTCTTTCTTCCCTTCTTTTCTCCTTCTCCCTCTCTTTCTTCTCATTATCATCCTCATCACTCGACAGAAACTCATCTTCACCACCCTGAATCAAATTTGTTTTGAAATGTACTGAAAAATATACCAAAATAGCAAATGTAGAAAAATTCTCTCACCTTTTTCTTCCTCCTTTCCTCATCTTTTCTCTTCTTCTTCTCTTCTCTCGTTTCTTCCTTTCGTCTCTTCGCTGCAGGTGCCGCTGCTGATTGAGACATTCCCACAAATCCAATATGGTATTCGTACCTCTCTCATCATCTTCACTTCGATCATCGAATAACTCATCAATTGAATCCACCTTCTTACTATTCACATCTTCCTTTCTTTCCTGCAACTCGTTTCACTATTTCTCTTCATCACCATCTACTATACCTCTTTCTTCTTCTCAATTCTTTCCCTTTCCTCCTTTCTTTCTCTGGGCGATCCTTCCTTCTTCCCTTCAGTTTCCCTTGGAGAAATCGATTCAGAAGATCCCGAACTTTGCAGCTGAAAATAATCAAAATCACACGGAAGGACCCACGAGACTTTGAACGAAACAAGGATTGAAAATCATAACACAAACCTTCTTCAATTCTTCCTTCTCTGCATTCGTCTTCTCTACAATGGCATGAAGTGACGCAAGAGAATTGTGTATCTGCAACCATTTCATTCCAAAGATCAAAGATCAGTTTTAGACGGACCTTGTTCAGATTGTCCACGTACTCTGGCGACTTTGCACGAGGCTTCGAAGCATCTACAACGAATTTGATTAAAAAAATTGTCCACCTTATCAAAATGTTCCTTTTGTCACACGGTCTGACTAAGTTCCGTATTATGAAAGCTTTCCTTATCGCTGAGCGTGCTCCGTATAAATCTTTTGTCACACTCCTATACACACTCACACTCGATATCATCGCTTATTCATACATTGCACACGATTGTTTTCTCTTTTCGAAGCCCTTTTTATTCACAACCTTCCCAACTTTCCAACCTTCCCTTGTCAGATGCCGTACATGTTCATTACTGGAAGTTTCAATGGAGACACGAGAATAGGAGGGAAGCATGCCGATCCGCAGCTTATGGCCGAACTAGGAGTTTGTTCAATATTCCGATCTATGAGAAACTGAATTGGATTTTTAAGGGTAAGAAGGGCACAATATCTCAAGTATACACGACTCCATGGACTGCTCAAGAAGCCCTTAATCGTCTTGATATAAGAGGATGGAAAGTCGTTTCAACGAGCGCTTTTCAAAGTATGTTTTTTGAACCTTCAAATCACTGTAAAATCATAGCATGATATCAGATAGTGAAATCGCATGGACACTGTACAAAGAGGGGCCTCCCGTAGTCCTTTCTCCTCCTACTCCAGTCCCTACAGTCCCCGACACTCCTGTTCCACCACCTTCGTATTCTGAGAAAACCGCCCTACCTTGAGGTATTGTTATATTGTTTTAAAGTGATTCTGTGTTTAGTAAGAAATACACCTTGTAAATACTATTATTCAGTTGTCGAATAAATTATGTACAGATTGTATAACCCTACAGCGCATTCCGAGAAACTGTTACAACAATAAAACGGATAGTATATCCTTAATGCATTGCATCTTTCACCTTCTTAAACCACTCCGAATCCAATAAGATCCTGCATGAATCCCCTTGCACGTACATGCTGATTTACTCCCGTCTAATCAAACTTGTTCCTTTTCACCAAAACAACGTGTATTTTCACCGACCATATGAGTGTAATCAGACACTCAATTGCAACAATCTATTCTCTCTATTCCCCATTCCTTCCTAATTCCCTTTCTAACTCCCTCACATCGTCAATTCAAATGCCGTATATGCTCATCTCTGGTGGTTTCAATTGCGAAACGAAAGTGGGAGGAAAACATGCCGATCCCCAGCTAATGGCTGAACTTGTGGTAAGCTCTAGAAGCAATTTTCTCCAGTTCTGTAATTAATTCTTAAGGCGAAGAAAGGGAATATAACTCAAATGTACACCACTCCATGGACAGCACAGGAAACTCTAAATCGACTGGAAGCGAAGGGATGGAGAGTCATTTCATCATGTGCCCTGCCTAGTATGTCTCCTTTCTCATTGATGCCGATAGTGGGATAGCTATAAACCGTTTCAGCTGGTGAAATCGCTTGGACACTGCAGAAAGATGTGAACGGCTCAACGATGGGTCAGAAATTCGGATAACCATAATTAGAAAAATGTATTGTTTATTTGCTTGTTCACAATTAAAGGTTTGAATAAAGTTTTTTTGTTGTGGGATAATACGTTGTTACTGCTGAGCATTGAAACACCTTTGATTTGCATTGAATCATACGACAGACACGTCTCGCCTTGTATACTCACTATCTTTCTTGTGAAACCGTCCCGTATCAGCAAATCAAAGCGCCAACTCTTCCGGTATAAATACAAGTCTTGTCATACTCCCTTCTCTCAGTTTATCGCTTAACTATTGATCCAGTTTTCTTTCTATTTGAGATCACACACACTTGCGATGCTTCAATTCGTATTACTGATTACAAATCACCCAATATTTCTGATATTGCAGATGCCGTACATGGCTATTTCTGGAAGTTTCAACATCGACACAAAAGTGGGAGGGAAGAGAGCTGATCCCGAGCTTATGAACGAATTGGGTGTAAGTATCGTATTGATTCATTATTCAATTTGAGATTACGGTTAGAATGTCAGGCGAAGTTGGGTAAGATGAGTCAATTGTACACTACTCCTCTCACTGGTCCCGAAGTTCTCAACAAATTGGAATTGAAAGGATGGAAAGTCGTCGCTATGGGAGTTGTCCCTAGTAAGTTCTACTTCATTATTATCTTTCAATTTTTCTGACTATTTCTTCAAGATGGCGAAATGGTGTGGACTCTTCACAAAGATGCCGCACCTGGTGGCCCACCTACATATGCGGAGAAATTCGGTTAACCATATTCATGCATGTTCTACATATTATTGAACACATTTTTTGAATGATTTAAATTTACAAAACTAAATGCATCGCTGCTGTACGTCAAATTTTGATAAAGATCAATCTTGAAGTTTTCTCTATTCGCTTCGTCCTCGTTGTAACATAAAATATACTACTAGAGATAACAATCAATCCATCGATTGCGGATCCTATTCTTTAGCTCACATTATCATTTGACATTCATTTGGAACAGACGATTTATCCAATCCTCTTCAAATATGCCCTACATCGTTATTTCTGGAGGGCTCAACACCCCAACTCTCGTTGGTGGGAAGAGTGCCGACCCCGATCTTATGGCAACGCTGCTGGTTAGTTCATAATCAATAACTATATCTCAATCTCACAACTCTATCTCAATTTCCTACAGGCATGTAAACATCCTCTCAGGAAGGAATGGTACTCATCTCAGTGCCCTCATCAAGTTCTCAATATGCTCGAAGCAAGAGGATGGAGAGTCGTCGCAATGTGCTATGCTGACAGTCAGTTCTCTAATAATGCGTAGTATCGATTGATGTGTATCAGAGTTTCGCAAGAACACATGGACACTCCACAAAGAGGCCACTCCCTCTCAATAATGGAAATATCTACTCACTCATCACGTTGTTATGGCCTCTTCGTGATCAAAGAAGAGAATAATAAAACAATCGAACACTGACCAATTGTTCCTGCTCCTTCTCCACTCGTAGACTGCTTCCTATACTTGCTATATATGGCCTCCCAATCAGTCGTTCCTGTTGGAGTCACCGGTCTGTGGGACCTTAAAGATCAATCTTCTCCTTTGCTTATCATATTCCATGTATCACCAAATCGCCAAATACTTACCCATTGATTCCATTCACTCCATTACTCCTTCCTGTTCCTCCTTCAATTACTTCCAATACTGGCCATGGAATTCGTACAGTGTACAGTTCGCGTCCACCTCGAATGATCGCACACTGAATTGAATCTACCGTAATCATTCAATCGATGGATACCGTAATCCCCCTCTTCCCCTTTCCTCACCAGCATCTGAATCAGTTCCTCGTCTTGAACGCCGATGAGTGCATCACGACGACTGAGTATTACTGATTATTTTGGAGCAAAGTTTAGAGGTCAACGGCATAATCGTATCATTCCCTAGCAAGTCCAAATAATATTAGGAAAACATACCGGAGGTTCTCAACAGCCTCGAAACAAGCAGAGAATGCGGCAAGTTTGAAGGAGGAGGATACTGAAAATATAATGCAATCATAAAAGACACTATCTGAGAGGATCGACATGTTTGTGTTGCGACTTGGCATTCTTCAAAATACAACCTATGCTCTTTCTTGCATGGTAGGTAGTGCGTGATGAGTGTGTGCGGGGAAGGGGGTTTGCTAAGCTTCCTTGCTTCTCCGCGCTTCAGGCGGGAGTGAAAAGTGCATGATGACGTCACAGGTCAAAACGCCTAAATCGAATCAGATCGATTCGGGAGTGGTCTAGTTGTGTTCCTCGTCAAATTCTAAGACACTTTTACTCGTGGTCATTTTTCGCTCAAATTTCATCCAAGGCAGAAAATCGATAAATTCGATATTTTTGCTATATTTTATTATTTTTACTACCTTTGCAGGCTGACATACTGGTTTTTTATTTGCTAAATAAATGCGTATTGTGATTACACATTTTCACTAAATAGGACAGAATTTAACTCGATGACAAAGGATGTTCTATTCGCGAAAAACCGAGAAAAAGTTTGACGATAGTGCTAACAGTACCCTTGGACTAAATGCCGGTTCCGGGTTTGAACTTACGGTCCCGGCTCTAATCAACCCGTTTCGTTGAAAAAATAATTACAGCATCCTACCATACCGTATCATGTTACCGTAACCCAGACTACCGTACTCCAGCGGTATCACACAATGACTTTATTTTCTAAACGCGTTTTACAATTATTTTTTTAAAAATTTAATAGTTTTTAAAATTAATAATTTTCACTCTAAATTTTAGAATGTGACTACCATACACAGTGGTAAGACTAGAAAACAACATATGCGAGTGTTTAAGCAAAAAAACATATTTACATAATAAAGTCATTTTGTGATACCCTTGAGTACGGTAGTCTGGGTTACGGTAACAAGGTATGGTATGGTAGGACACTGAAAATATTTTTTTTGAACAAACGAGCTGCTTAGAGCCGGAGCCGTAAGTAAAAATCCGGAGCCGCCAATTAGTTCGACGGGTACTGTAAGCACTATCGTCAAACTTTTTCACGGTTTTTCGCGAATAGAACATCCTTTGTCATCGAGTTAAATTCTGTCCTATTTACTGAAAATGTGTAATCACAATACGCATTTATTTAGCAAATAAAACACCAGTATGTCAGCCTGCAAAGGTAGTAAAAATAATAAAATTTAGCAAAATTATCGAATTTATCGATTTTCTGCCTTGGATGAAATTTGAGCGAAAAATGTCCACGAGTAAAAGTGTCTTAGAATTTGACGAGGAAGACAACTAGACCACTCCTGAATCGATCTGATGAGATTTAGGCGTTTTGACCTGTGACGTCATCATGCACTTTTCACTCCCGCCTGAAGCGCGGAGAAGCCAGGAAGCTTAGCAAACCCCCTTCCCCGCACACACTCATCACGCACTACCTACCATGCAAGAAAGAGCATAGGTTGTATTTTGAAGAATGCCAACACTATGTCGATCGAGTCAGATAGTGTCTTATAAACCCTTTCATAAAAAAGACTGTTTTTTTTAAATTATCGATTTTTTTCTCACCGTATCCCTCTGGTACCGTAGCGTCTCTCGGTCTACCGTAATCGAGCGCTAGTGCAGTCGTTGCGGGCGGCTCTCGACTTGACTCTGCTACAAAGTGAGAGATTATATTGGTCTACTATCTCCAATCAATATCCACTTACGTGATTGTTCATCCATTTCAATGGCTCTTCTCTTGTGTCCACTGGGCGATTGAATAGGAGAAGGAGATTGGGGACTGGAAGTTCGATCGAGCACATAGGCCATACCCTACAGACGAACGAAATTATAGAACGGTAAGATGATTACCAACTTCATCTTTTCTCCATTGTAACAGCTCACCTTTACATACCAACAATGGATCGTCCACACTACAGTAACCCATGCTCTGGCTATCCATAATACAATCCACCAGTAGGTCTTTATTCCTTCCCAGGCAATAAGGAAGATAATGGTGAGAACCATCGACTACTCTCCGCAGATACTCATTGGAAGACTACGGAGAATTACTCCCAGGGAAAGTTAAATGGAAGTACCGTCCTACTCGCATTTCTTTGATCATGTAGAGTGTATTAGCATGAGAGATTTCATTGGGATGGAATCAAACTGGTTCATCATCTGCTATTCCAATTGCCCTCCAGTCACTTTCCCCTTATCAACTCGACATTTATTACATTCAAGAACGATTAAGTATATGGGAAACGCTTTCAAACGTATCTCACTCCATAACTAGCGAATACAATGAATCGAATAACATCTTTATTATATGTACATTAGTAATGTGAATCGTGACACCTGTTGCAACTTCAACTTTAGCAAAGAAAGGGGATCCCGATTATAATCAGGTAGATCAAGGGTATATATTCACATCAGAATCTCGAATATGTTATTTCATTGACTTAGCAGTTTGGAGTAAATCACAGATACGAATGGGTTACAGTGAAAGGCGAATCCTTTGTTAATACATTCAATCGATTATGCCTTTGGATTACGGTAGCTCTGATAATGAAAGGGGAAAGAAAGCAATAGAAATAAGTTTGAGCAAAGCTACAAGTGTATGGTGTGATCATCCTTACACTAACCACACACCTCAACTCGTGTTAATCAATGGATAAACTCTCGTAACCGTATATCCCTTCTACGAAGAGCGTGTTGCATGATACAACTTGATCCTAGCTGGATCAAAGTGTACTGTAGACTGTTCAACTATCAATCTCCAAATGTACGGTACGAAGAAATCTACCGTATTATCGTCTTCGACGTATCTGAAAAATCGATTACCCATACAGTATCCATCAATCACAGTATCCCCATCTTCCTTACCTGAACTTGAGTTCGGGGAATTTCTTGAGTCTATCAGTCGGCCAAATGATGGCTTCCTTCTCGATTCTAGCAAGAACTGCCGATCCATCGCCACTCTTCTCATCAAGAATCTTCGATGAGAAATGGGAAATGACCAGACCAATGTTGACCATCAGATCCTGAATAATGAGACTCATTTGCTACTATTTGTTTTCAACTAAACACAGTGTGGATCGATACTATAAAGATGAGCATACATGAATTCACCTGGAACATCGGATGGTGACTGAACGAATCGAAGAGCGATCGATGATAAAGAAGAGTGTAGATCAGATTGGGATTGTGTCTGCAATCGAATCAATATTTTATATCCTACAGTATCCCTCTTCACATACCGTAGACATCCTCCAGCCAGAGCGGCGTTCACAATTTCAAGCGCCGTTCGAATACCTTCTTCCAGTACCGTAATCTCTTCGTGCTGAATAGAGTTAATCGATATGAATACTGTACCGTAGCCATTTCCATTCTTCCCTTATCATTCGTACTTACATAATTGACGACATCTTCGTCCTTCTTCGTTGTTTCTTCAGCCGCACTTCGAAGATGTTCGACGAGCTTCTGATGACGTTTCGTCATCGCCTCAAACACAATCGATTACATTTTCCGATAGATGCAAGCCGTACGAAAGAATCCGTGAACAAAAATGATACCTCAAGTAATCCAATCAACTTTTGGCACACGATAGGAGCGAGATTCTTGAAACACGACGACATATTCGCTAGTGCAGCGAGACAATTCGTGTGCAAATATCGATCCTGAACACATCATTATTTCACACCTTTCGACTCCATAGAACTCACCCTGGTCTTGAGTGTATTCCTGTGAATGGCTCGAATGAATACGAGTGCAATCAATCCTCCGAGTGAGATTTCTCCCAATGGCCGATCGGGCTCAGCCCACTCTACGCCTGATACCATCTGGAATACAATTATCTTGTTTCATTTCCTTGGGGGGGGGGGGGAATACTTACCGTTTCATGAATTAATTTGCAGAAAAAGTCATCTTCAGATAGAATGAGAATGACGATGAGTGAGAGATAAGTGTGATGTTGAGATGGAAGAGAAGAAGAAGGAGGAAGAGATTGACTGGAACTGCCGGAGGGAACCATTCCCTTCGATGAATCGAATAGACAACGAACCACTGGGATTACCTACAATAATTCAATGAACACAAACATAAAACTTTTGCCAGCCGAATATAAAAAAAAGTTCTCACCAGATTCTCCAGGTTTATCCTCGACAGGACGTAATTTCTGAATCCTGAATTTCTGTGAAGAAGAAGGTAGAGAAGGAGCATCGGAGGCTCTTGACGGACTGTCGCACACAATCTGAATGTTTTACTCATGATTGATCTTTCTTTTCTCAACGATCAAATTATTTATTCTAAAAGCTAATTCTTAAAAGAAACTCACCTCTCATACAATACAGAGTAGTCCATCTTGAACGTTCGAATTTGCACATTAAGAGAGGAGACTTCTGTATTTGTTATCGAATTCAAATCACCTCTTCAAATCAATTACCTTGTGCATTGAGGAAGTGTTGAAGGGCATCTTTGATTGGATTCAATCTTCCCTCGGGAAGAGGATGGCAAGCGAGAGTTAGAAGGAGAAGGGCAGATAGGGAACCTGAATGACTTCTCGATAATCAATATAATGCAAATTGATCCATGAAACTGTCCGATTTTTTTTCCAAAGAAGAGTACATGATTGTCCTAACCAGTGATCAATCGATATCACTCACCGAGACTCGCGGGTGGTCTCTTCTCCGTTTCTTCCTCTGTCTCCTCTCCTCCCGTCACGAATTGCATCACTGACCACATCGATGCTGCAAGGGAATACCGTATTCTATCGTACTCCCTTCCTCTTTCAGTTTACTAACTCACCAGCCAGTCCGAATACAATGCTCTCAGCCTGTTTCTGTCCCGTCGTTCCTCTTTTGTATTCCGTATTGTGATGGAGATAATTGTGAAGGAGAGCACGAGAGAGATCCATGCAACGGGTTGAACTGCAAACGAAGATGATGAACAAAGTAAAATTTGAAGGTTTCAAAGTCGATGCCAAACGAGAAAGTGCCTTACCATACTCCCTTGAGTAGATAACCGAATACGACAGCTTCCGTCTGTATTCCCTCTCTGTATAATTGAGTGGATAGGAGGGTGATTATGCATCTAACTGCTTCCATTTGAACGTCCATTGTGTAGTCCCTGCAATTATATTTTTTTTGAAGAAATAAATGTTGACAAATTCCATGCATTCGATTAGTTTGGCAAGTTTGAGGAGTATTGTCTAAAAATACCTTAGCGTTACAGCTAGAGAAAGATCAAAGATCAGACGACTACACTACTATCTTGAACAATATTTCCATTAAAAAAGTAATTACTCACGTAACGGGCAATTCGACGATAATTTCAATGAGTGAATGGAGGAATTGTTCTGCAGTACTCTCGTAGACAATCTCCTCTTCCTCTTTCTCATCATCACTATCAGAATCAGAATCAGCTGAAATTATAATTTTGTTTACTCATTAATTCATAGTTTGTCACTAAAAACGCACACGCGCTCTTTAAAACGATCTCTGCTTCTTGTCTAAACTATTTGTGTACTGACCCTTCTTCTCCTCTCCCTTATCGAATGTCTTGAGGAACTCTCCCTCACTCATTCTTTGCGTCAGAAAGGCGCATACGTAGCGAAGGACAATGAGGGAATTGGCACACTGCCAAAGGAAGATCTTGCTGAAACGAGGGAACTTGTATTGCATTT
Organism: Pristionchus arcanus; assembly: GCA_900490705.1. Classification (NCBI taxonomy): domain Eukaryota; kingdom Metazoa; phylum Nematoda; class Chromadorea; order Rhabditida; family Neodiplogasteridae; genus Pristionchus; species Pristionchus arcanus. Next base: position 317,608 of record LS488633.1, on the reverse strand, counting down.
CACAATTCTGATTCTGACATTTAGAATCTTATAAGCTCTATATTTTCGAAAATCAATATTTCCCATTTCTCACTCACTTTTCATATTGTTCACTCTCCCGTAGTTGCTCTGCTCGACGAAGGAACACCCTGCACAGAATTCATTATATTGTTTGTGTCTAACAGTCGCCCATGGCTTGTTTCACAACACTAATCCAATATCACATGACTTCCGTGTGCAATACAATTGAAATAACTAACCTTATAAGACTGGCGAAATTGCCCGTAGTAGAAGTATTATGCATGAGTGATTGGAGAAGATCTCCAACTGATGATTCGATATGAGCTGCCAGACGACTGAAAGTGCTACCATTCACTATTATCATCCTGATAACATAAAAATACATGAACTCGTGTTCTTTCCTCCTTAGATAACATGAATTCCAACGTAAAGTAGTAGTGTCAAATATACCTGTCATTGTCATCGATCTTGAGATTAAAAGAGAATAGTTGATTCCAGAATGGATCGTTGTCTACGATCGAATCCTTCCCTGCAATTACAGCAGTCTAATACTAAAGTATCGATAAATAGAACTGCAAACATCCCTAAATTAATATTCTCTCACTGACCGGCTAATCTCTTGAGTAGTGCATTCTCAGCAAGAGAAGTCTCTTGACTGATCACTCCTCCCATTTACGAGAAGAACTGATGGTTAGTCGACCTCAAACAATATTCGTTTGGACAATTGATTACATATTTTTCACAAAATAGTAATATGCTTCGTCAGAGTTCGTCGTGAGATGATCACATGTGGCAATGAGAAAATAGGACAGAGGACTATAAACGGAATGAGAGGAATGAAAAGCAATTGAATCAAGTTTCCGGTAGACTATCATATTATCGATAAGATAATACATTTGGGGGGAAAGTTTCTTTATCAAGACAGTAAATGTACACCTACGTGGACGAACCACCACATCTTTCCCCTTCAAATGACCAAACACTCGCACGCAACGAATCAGTTCGGTGGGGCACAGAAAATTGACTTGGTCAAATAATTTTATTTTATGCGTTATAGTCGACTCACCTTTGGTTGTAAAACCCTACAGAACCGTCCGAAATAAAAACAAATACTTATTTATGATACAAAATCTATTATCATGAAGTATGTATCAAATGATTGAGAAAGAAGCTAGATGAGTAGGAAGTTGAAAAAAGGTAGATAATATTGTGAGTTAGTTCAATACACTTTCCGACATTTAATGACTTAATTTAACTTCAATTATCATTTATCGAGAGAAAAAAAAACAAAATTTACAAATATTCAATTAACATGTACATTGAATAAACTTCTGGTTAATTCAACTTCTCAACATTCGCAAACTTCAAAACATAAAAAATGTGCACTGCATTTGTAACAATTAGATCGTCGATGGTAAAATATTTATGTGAACCACAAATTAAATCCTTAAAGCCTTCTTTTTCTTGTGTAGTCCACTTTAGTCCGAGAGAAGATTGCTCTGCAATGGTCATACTCAATTACTCGTCCCTTCCATTCACACTAACCTATTATCATCGGAGGAAGTGTCTAGATGCTGATCATCTGCATCGACTGATTCACACTTGAACGATCGATCGTGAGTTATTGATCGATCACGTTCACACAAAACCTAAATATTTTTTTTGGTAAATTAATTGTATCCCTTCACTGTTAAATAACTACAGCTGTCAACTTTCAACGAGGAGTACATTTCACAAAAAATCCGAATATATCTAAAGTAGAATAATAATAAACTAACGGCATCTTTGGCGAAAGCGGGTTCATTGTTCCTTCTCGTCCTCGTCTGTTTAGGTGCTTCCTCCTCTTCAACCATCATCTCCGGCTGAAATACAACATTTATTGGCATATCCATCATCACATGAGAATATATATATATCTCCTTCTCACTAACCATAATCTCCTTGATCGGTTTGAATGTCTCCTTATACATCTCAACCGCATAGCCCCAGTAGTCATGAGCTGTCGAATTGTACATTGCCTGTAGAACAACGATCACTGGCCATTCAACGGGAGTGCATTAATCTAAATGATCTTACCCCATTCATAAACATAATTTGTAGTTTTCTCCGTAGAGATACGGGATCATTAACGATTCCCTCGGTGACTTCCGTCTTCAGCTTCGAAAGAGACATCGGGCTACAAATCAAACATCATAACTGTTTCTTCCCTCAATTAACTCACAAATGGACACAATCGTAGTAATCAGGAGCATCCTTGTGAGGCACCTCAAACATTTATATTATTTATTTGCAAATTTTAAAAAAAGCAGTGCAACTACTAACGTTGGCCTTGAAGACACTCGAGTGTCGATGCAAATCCAGATCCTTACACGCTTTGTAAAGGGCATGCTGCAATAGGGAACGAATCGATGAGAATACCGTATCCATCAATCTACCGTACCGTGAGGGGATCCATATGGACCATCGATCGTCGTCCTCCACTTGACATCTCTGATTGAAGAGATCTCTTCTTTGCTGATGATGGACCTGGCAAGAGCAACATCAATAATGAGCACAGTTGACAGGGAAATTTGAGCTTCCGAAGAATTCCCTATGTATGACTTTTGAACGAGGGTTGAATATCGCTAAACTAAGAGTCATTTTAAGGTTTTTTTCCATTTAAACAAAAGATAATGAACGCAAAATATAACAACGAACTAAAATTAAAAAAAAAATACCTTCAACGATATCGACGTGCGATGCACCGTTGTGCTCAAGCCAATCTGAACATGATCAGATAATGATATCGATCATCATTACCTATTCCCCCTCCCCTCTCCTCTCTCTTCACTCACATCTTCCCGTGTCATCATCAAGATCCAATCGAATAGTCAACATATTCTCCCTCGTATTCTCCTTCTTCGCTTCTCTTCTTCTCGACGGAGTTCCCTTCTCTGATTGAGAGAATGAACCAGATCGACTTCCTATCAATCAATACATTATCAAAGCCATTATACCATGATTACTGTAGACTCAACAGTAAAATGAGAGTAATGATATTTCGATTCTACTCACCTCCCTCATCTTCTGACGTCTCTCCTCCACGAGTACGACGAGAGATCGGCTACAATATATTATTACAAATCCATGATAAAATACAATAAATAGCAATACGAACGAACCTTCTCTTCCTCCGTCTCAGTCTTGATTTCTTTCTCTCTTTCCTTATCATTCTTTCTCGGTCTTCCTCTTCCTCTTTGTTCTATCTCGATCACCGGATGGAAGCATTTCTCGTTATCATTGTACTGATAGTGCACCTGATACTGGCCCGTGATTAGATGTTGAAAATCGAACCATTTTTCGATACATTTTTGCCCTTCCCTTTTCTTTTACTCACCACATCATCGTGTCTAAACTCCACTGTATCAGTCTGCACTTCCACACTGACCATCGAAGGCTTCCCTGAAACAGAGTTGATTCACATATTTCTCCTTTTACATTAAAAATATACAAAATAAATTGAATACCATTAGTAGATGAACAAGCAGACGCTCTCGACACCTTCCTTGCAACGGGAGACTGAAAGAATGCAATGATATTGACAACAACTCGTTAAAAAAACAGTTTTCTACCCAAAACAAACGAATTGACCAAAAATGAGATGTTTCTTACTTCTCGTTCAGTTCCTCTTCTCGTCTTCGATGGTGACATGGGAGTAGAAGGAGCGAGATGATGCTGGATCGACACCTCCGTTTCAGTCTGCAACTATTTGCTCCATCTTTGACTCCCCCAACAAGTTTCAAGAAAATAAATGTATTTACCTGCACATCTTTCTTTCCTCCAACTCCAGCAGTACTCTTATCAGAGTTGGCCACAGATGTTTCCTTTCCTCCTCTAATTTCCTTCTCTTCACTTTCTTCCTTCTTTTCTCCTCTTCTCGTTCTCTTCTCAGGAGGAGCGGGAGATTCCTTCGATTCAGGAGTTGACTTCCCAGTCAAACTATGACGACCACTGACATATCGTCCATTAATATAATAAAACGAATATTTCACTCCTTTCATTTACTAATCTTTCTCAATTTTGTCTCAAATATCGCACCTCGATCTAGTCTTTGACCCAATTGGTTCCTCACTCTTCTCCTTCTCTTCAGTCTGCTCAGATCCCTGCAATTGCATGTTTATATTATTTTCGATACTCTTACACACAATACAACCCTGATCCGAATCATAATTTCTGTGAATAATCCTCTATCATACCCTATGTTGTCGTGTTCTGGATGCAACAGTTGGAGCAACGAACGTCGCCTCCTCCTTCACTTCCTTCTCTTTCTCCTGCAATACCATTATTCACATGATCTAACAATAAGATATGCCTGTTCATCAAGTCATTAATCTCTCTCTTTCTCACCTCAGTTGCTTTTCTTCCCACCATGGATCCTCTGGTTCTCTTCTTATCCTCTTTCTCTTCCTCTTTCTTATCATCTTCCTTCTTCTTTTCAATCTTATCTTCTTTCTTCTCTTCCACTTTCTCAACCTGTACATCATTCCATTATCTCTCAAATCTCTCAATATCATCTCTTACCCTACTACTTCTTCTTCCTCTAGATGTTCCCTTCTCATCATCTTTCTCTTCTTCCGATGAATGAGTGGGTGCAGAATGGACAATGGGAGTGGAAGGAGGACGACCACGCATAGAAGCACGACGAACACTCAAGAAAATCATGAAATCATTTGTTAATTGAAAAATCCATACATTTTCAGTATTAACCGGGAAATAAAAATATGGTGATCTAATAATAAAACCAGTGTTATAATGGCCCCGTTCATATTGCTTTTAAAAATTAAAAAAAAAAGTGACCTAAAAACCGGCTGGTATGCAAATGCATGATTGAAATCGATAATAAATTTATTTAATCACGGTGAAGAAACTCACGGAGGCTCCTCTTCCTTTGATTCCTCCTTTTTCTTTTCCTTCGTCTTTTCTTCCTCTTTTGCCTTCAATTCTTCCTTCTTCTCCTTTTCTTTCTCTTCCTTCTTCGAAGTAGTCAATTCGATCGGACTCGGATCCTGAAAGGGAGAGATGCACGATTCATTGAATTGATGCATGCCAATATTCCGACTAATCAACCATATCTACTCCATCTCTCCTCCTCCCTCATACCTTTCTCTTCTTCTCCTTTCCACTGGTCGATGATGTCGTATCCACACTCATCGAGCTCACTCGAGTGCTCTTCCGTGTCACAATCGGCTGAAATTATACCATTTTTTGAGTATATATAATCGTGTGCACAGTGCTGTCATTAAGAATCCAAACCAAATTTACCTTCTGCTCCTCTTCTTCCTTCTTCTCTTCGACAGGTTCTTCCACTTTCTCGTCCACTTCCATCGATTCTTCCTTAATTTCCTAAAAAAAAATAAATAATTTTCAAATTATTCAATATTTTTGTCTAACGTCATCATCTTCCTCTTCCATTTCTTCCTCCAATCCTCCATCTCCAATCGCTCGTTCTGCTGCTGTACGAGGTGATACCGACTTATCCTCAATAATACATGTTATATACCCTTCCGTTATCGAAAGATTCCGTTTCCTCTTTCGTTCATTCTTTAGAATCTCTGCTTCCCCGCTTGATCATCTGTGTGCGGAGCCCCAAGAGGACATTTTCGAAATTTTGCAGAACATTGGACCATCTCAGATGAAACAAGTTCTCACCTTGTCTCTTCTTCCATCCGATGGGGGTGGCGCAATAGGCGATCGAATAGGGGAGGCAACAGCTGACCGAATAGGAGATGCAATTGGCGATCGAATGGGAGATGCAATGGGAGAGGCGATACGGGATCGAATAGGAGATGAAATAGGAGAAGGAATATGTGGGGCGATAGGGGAAGAGATCGGTGATGAAATACGATTGAGGGGAGAGGCAACCGGAGTGTCCTGAAGGGATATTGAATTGGTGCTGATTGTGGTAAAGAATATGCAGTTACTAACCACTTCCATCTTTGGTTCATCCTCAGTATCTGCTTCTTCATTCTCAATCTCCTCAGCCTCCTTCTCTTCCGTCTCTTCCCCATCACCCATTTCTGCATCAGCTTCTTTAATTACCTGCAAAATATAGTTTATATCTTGAGAAACAATAATTTTTACTTCAGCTAATGGTCTGATTGGAGAAGTGATAGGCGATTTGATGGGAGAGGGAGATCTGAAAATCAAATTTGATTATATCTTAGCGGTTAGCCAAACAAATGGACCTGAATGCGTTCTGAAGAGCGATACTCGATGCCTTTGTTGGAGAAATGGAGAGAGAACCGGGAGGTATTGTCTTCTGTAATAAATTCACCGATGCATAGAATTCGTTAAAACATATACAAATAAGATAGATTAACCCACATCAGCTTCATTATTAGCTTCCCTCCGCTCTTTGAAAAGCTGATTAATTCGAGAACGAAGGACTGAAATCACTCTCTCTAGTTGTGCTGATTCCTCTGCAGTTCTCTGAAAAGCACCCTTATTCATCATTTATTGTACAAATTCATAAAAAAATTAGTTTGATCGAAATATCATCTATGATCGAAATCTCACATTTCTCTTCTTATTTTCTTCATTAAGCTGATCGAGTTTCGCCCTCATTTCCTCCATTGATGGACGATTATCCTCAAGAATCAAATATTGATTCATTGTTGAGAGTAAAAAAATTTACAGTGCTCATAAGTCTCTCGATCAGCTCTGTCGTCTTTCGAAAATCAACCAGTGTAGTTTCAATGGCGGTATCGTATTCAGCAGTTATCTGCAAGTCATCAAGTTATTCAATTAGAGAATTAAACGGGACCGTGATTCGAGTAAGTAAATAAACATAGTATTGACGACCTAACCTTTCCCCTAAAATGCTCGATCCATGCATCGATAACAGTAGATTTCTTGAAAGACTGCGATGGTTCATTGGGTGCGATCGGTTTGGGACACGGCTCACGGTTGATTCGGTCGAATTCTGCTTCGCAGTTCTGAAATTAGAAGATTAATGAGCCAATATATATATGAAAAGAACACGCAGTAAGGTGTGCTCGTATAAAAGATTCGGCCCACTGTTCTGAATTGACATTTCAAATAGCCACTGGCCTATCAGTGGGTTCCCCAAGTAGGGAAGATCCTTGAATACGGGGCGAACCTTTACCTTTACCTTTATCTTTACCTAAAGAGCGAAAATTATTTGCTTGAGAGGAAACAATCAGTCTGCGTTCACATTCGATACCTTTGCATTGAAGAAGTTTACAGGTCGTTCCTTGTACACTTCGTTCATCTTCTCCGCTATAGCCAGCCTGAAGTAATTGCACGTAAGTTAATACTTATCTAAAGAAAACCGAGATGTTAAAAGTAACTATCATATTTGCGCACCATTTTACACCTTCTTTGTGTAGTATAAGGAGCCTCAATTTCTCGCTGCTTGTCCATGCAACGATCATTGTATATTGCCTGGAATAAATATAAATTTAGGAACTGAATTCACAAATAAAACAGCGGCTAACACGCTCTTATTGGTAAAAGAACAATGAAAACAAATTTCAAATTTCAAAACAACACTAGGTACTCGAGTGCATTTTACTACTTTTCGACAATAATTCACCACTACAGTAATCCAGGGACAACAAACAAGTAATAGCTTGGTTTTATTCATTTAAATTTTTTTAAACATAATAAATATTTCTTTATGACATCAAATTTTCCAAAATAATTGGGTTGTGGACGCAGCGTTCTGAGCAGAGTTTTAAATATACAAAATGATTGTCAAGCTGTACTCTCGCACATTTGCGTGCTCTCTCGTTTATTTTTCGTCTGCCAGCATCTCTTTCTTCCCCTCCAATATGGAATGGTATAAACCACCACCGTAGCCGCGCGATATCTACATCAATACATCTTGCGCGCACACATGTCAATATTGGAAGTAGGAATCAGGAGGTATCTGGATCGCCAGGAAGTTCGGAAGGCAACGATTTAGATTGAAAATTGAAATATATCTACGCAGTATCATGCGAATGTTAATTTACAGATGAGAATATTTATACTGTGTGAAAATTGCGAATATGAGAACGATAAATATGAGTGTGAATTGCAATTTTACTGGAGTGAGCACACTCTCGTCTTGGCTATTCTTCCAAGTTCATCTTCATTCGCGAACATATCCAACATCTCATCGTATCCATCGATTGTATTCACTTCCTCATCTTCAATCGATTACCGTATTCTTCATCTACCGTATCCATCCTGATCTCACCTCTCGGTCTCTCAACGATCTCCCACACACTCTTCTTGTAACTTCTAACCAGATAGAAAGTCTGCATTTCTCCCTTCCCTTTTATCTGCACTTTTCCTCTTGGAATGAACTGAAATCTTCCAGTTTTGAGAGCACAACTGTAATTAGATCAGTTATCGATTGCTTTTTTTTGATCTGCAGTACTTCATAGCCGATTCACTGCAATGAATTCTTCCCAATGGCGAATGAGATTCCATTCTGGATGCTGTGTTCACAGTATCTCCGAAGAGGCAATATCTGCAATCCAAAGAATCGATAAATTCTCTTTTCTATCGTAACCTTGGCATCTTTGCTCCGACAACTCCCGCCACGACAGGTCCCGAGTGGATTCCCGCCCTGATTGCCAAGGGAGTCTTCTGGATTGGATCGCATACGGTAGTCGCTTCGAAGAGCATTCCCAATGCAAGATGACAGATTATCTCACAGTGATTCTCGCAATCCTACAGTATGCACAGATTATTGATTGGCTTCTGATTACCGTACCTCCGGAATGCCTCCCACTGACATGTACGAGTCTCCCACCGTCTCCACTTTGTACGCCTGAAGATTACTGTAGATCATACTTTACATCGATTGATCTCACCTTCTGAAGAATGACAAGTCGATCAAACTTGGTGAAGAGTTCATTCAGGAGGAATACAACATCTTTAGGAGGACAGTTGGGAACAATCGATTGGAAGTTAGGCACATCCGAGAACATTACCGTAGCACAATCGTATTCTCCTGAATAATACGGTAGACTATTGATAGTTCCATTTGGGAGAACTCACTCGCATCCACTGACTGGCCCAATTTCAATTGATGAGCGACAGAAGGAGGAAGCATTTCGGAGAGAAGCTGAAGTGATTATCGATTAGACAATTCTTCCTTGTCTACCAATTTTTCTACCTGATCAGTTTTCGTCTTCTCTTTCTCAAGATCCTTCGCCATCAATTCCAATTGCTCGTTAGAAGCTTCCAATTGAAGACTGAAATTTTGTTTCAACCGTGTGATATGGATGATTTCCCTCACTTCATCTCTACATCGGACAATCTCTGCTGATTGAGTAGAATCAAATCTCTCGTTGCATCGTGGAGTGGCATGTTGGATAGACGCATTCCTGTAATTAACCATTCCATTTTAGATTCGAGACTAGGTTGTCATGAAGAATTCTTCTCTTCATTCCTCGTACACTCTCTCTGGTCAGTGTGACGGGAAATCACACAGTATGGAGAGATTAATTCTTCATCCTGTCAACATTATTCGTTACCTACCGAACTGGAGTAGCTCCGGAATGGATGTTACGTACGGTGAGCAGAGGTACCTGCAGATGTACAATTTCAAGGAATATTGGGCAAATAAAATTCGAAATATTCCTCTCACATGATGTGAATGCCTGTCTTCAACAGCATCATTTGTCCCTTCAATTTCAGATGTTGATTACTCGTCTCCAATGCAGCTCCCTCGAGTGCTTGCCTGAATCAGGAGAGATTACGGTAGTGAGAAGGGAATACGGTCACTGTTCGACAGTCGGTCCATCTCCTCTCTTCCTTCTGTATTCCATTGGAGTTGTTCTCACTTGGAGAACGAATACTGCATTGATGAAATTGCAGATATTCTCGAAGTCAAGTGGAATCTCAAATTATATTATTATCATCCTAGAACATTTCTAGCATCTACAAATTTCAAAGTTGTGAAACTAACCTGTGGTCTGTTGATCTCAAATGCTCGAATGAGCGAACTTCCCGTCGTAAGGAGATCGGGTGCGACGTAGTTACTGCAGAGATCAAAGATCAAGATAGAATTCCAAGTGCGAACTTACGTGAGTTCCCTTCCGACTTGGACGAATTTACAGTCTTGATCAATGACAAAATGGTAAGGGAAAGTGTTGACGAAGTCTTGAGCTGTTAGACGGCAGACTCCCGCTGAAAGGACAGGCGAATGAGGGAGATGGTAGAGATCAAAGATCAACTCACAAGTGGGAGAGGGCATCACTGCAGTGAACATATCGTGGTCTGTCTTTCCTGAGGTTGCAGCGGTCTAAAAATATATGATAATCCTGTCAATTTTCACAGAACGTTATGCCCCAAAAAGTTTTGATTACCTTGATGAGGAAAATGACATGCTCTTCTGTTCTCTCTCCCGTACTCATCTGCACACTTCTCTGAGTTCTTCCCGTGATTGTAAGAGATACGTCCAATTTGAATACACGACGAGCTGCTTCACGGAGAACGCCTAGAAGAAGCCATTTCAGAAGGATATTTGGAGGGGAAGAGATCCATTCTTCAATCTTTCTCAAAAAAGAATTAAAATATATTAATTATGTAATCGATTGGTCTAACCCTTGACAATAGGATATAGTCCGGGTCTTCCCGTGTAGTAGTGAAGAGTGATCGAACCATCGGCATTCTCCTCACAACGAAAAGATGGACCTGAAGAATAGAGAGTAATCAGGATAATCCATCCTTTCACCTCTCAGATTCGCCTTGTACACGACGTGATCGATAAAGTAGTGAAGAGAATCAAGATTATCGAGGAATCCCTCAATATTTTACGGGTATGCTTCACTGTCTCTTCATCCATTTGGATGTTGAATGCCAAATAATACCTTTAGATCGGGACTCATACTCCTGATGAGATCATCCCATCCAATTTCCATAGTGTATTCGATCAGGAATGATCCGTACATCTCCCATACTTGCTCTCGAGGCATCTCTGAATTACACTTTTTCAATTTCTATACTACTATTTGTCCTGAGTTATTACGACCTTTTTGGTCAATTGAGGATAAGTAAACATGGAAGTCCATTTGAAATGACAACAACATTGTGATACACTCACTTGAAATAACACTGACAGCATCAACAAGGAGATACGTATCCGAATCGGCATAATAATGATTGACGATATTCTCCTTTCCTGCTTCGAATCCCGCACGGGCTCTGCAATTTCTACCTTTCTCGATTCGAAATTAGATGAGAATCGAAGATACAATGAAACTAACAATACTTTCTGCCAGAATTCCTCTCCATACTTTCTGATCATCAACTGTCGAACGGACTCATGAATGAATCCGAACTAAATAAATCGATATTTTAAAGAAAATTACGAAATATCTCACCATTTCGCTGTCGGTAGTTGGTTACTGAAGATGGAAAGGGAGAATAAATGGAATGAGTCTCCATCTTCGTGATGAATATTTGATGATCACGAGATGATTCTCTCTCTTCCTCCTCTTCTTCTCTCTCTTCGAGGAAGGTATCGTTGCCTAGGGGAAGAAGAGAAGGGAAGGATCGTGTCCAATTGACATCTCACGCGATCTAAAGATGGAATCAAATTTCGTAATTTTAGTAACTTGAAGAGTCAACAACGATCCTACTGTAGTTTCCGATATATTTTGCAGATTTCACCTTGGTTTTTACTCCAACGAAGCATTGAAACCGATTGGACACCAATATCTAATGGAACTTCCATCGACAGCATGTGAAAAGAGAGAGAATAAGCAGATAAAAGTGCTGAGTGAAAGGGACATCGCTCCCCATTTCGTTCCCTTCTTCACTCTGCTTCAATTTCATTTCACCTAAAGTCGAATTTGTTTGCAGTTCCCATAGTTTTCTGTTATTAGATCGTTGTCATAATGACGTGATTGGATCTGTATTCTAAGCAGTTATTCAATCTGGCGAAGGTCCAGTTATTCCACTCACCTTTGTTATGTTTACTCATATTTACAGTGTGCGGGAGGTGTAAGAATGAATGAAGAGAAAACATTGACGCACCTGAAAAGCTCCAATTCTTCGCCATTCAAGGAATATTTCCAGATAGCCACTTCCATTGTGGAGTGAATATTCATGACTTCCTTTACTATGTTATCGCCTGTTTTGACCAGATTTGTCTCTGATCTTCCATCGACCATCCCCTTCCCCTCTCCTTTCCCCCATTCATCACCATCCCGATTACCCTCCTTTCTCGCATATTTCTCACCGGAAATTCATTGATATATCATGGGTATCGAGGAGAGAGAAGAGAGTGATACCGTGAACTCTCAACGATCAACCACCCGAAATAGTCGAGAGGAAGGAGAGAGTGTGGTGAGAAGAGAGATCAGAGACGGTGAGAGAAATGGAATAGAATATAAACGAAGTCAGACCGTCATTATCCGCTTTCTTTTTCCTTTTCACTTACCGATTTCACAGTCATTTCCATATCTCTTCACACTTCCGCACTCGTTCGGAACTTCTGTCAGATTCGAACTGGAACAGAGCCATTCTTTCCGTTCTACAGTACCAGCCCCTACCATACTCCTACAGTACTCATGGTAGATCATTCTCCCCTCTCACTAACTCTCCCTGTCATCTCCATTGTCTCATTTCTAGCTCTCATTGTCCATTAGGGCGAACACTTTCCCTGAGTGACCCAATGATGATGCGACCGTCTATCACTACGTATCGCCCTATGCGTATTTATTTCACGTGCTGCATTTATTGCCATATATTCTTCATCACTAAAATAAATTTCATCAGAATGGGAACTCAACGAGACGAGGAAAAGAGGTACAATGCTCTCTTCGGATCGAGAGTTCGATTCTTCGTTATGCTGGTCGTTCTTTTCTGTCTCACGGCTATTTGGTGAGTAGTTGATCTTTGATCTTTTTTCCTTCTTTCATCTTCATCTTCATCTCAGTTCATTTTCAAGAAGAATAACATGAAAGAATACAATTGTAGGTCGAACATTCTGACTCTCAACTTCGTTGTAATCTGCATGGCTCCTGTTGAGAATGGAACAATCGAGCAGAATGCCGATCGATACAGCTACAGTAATTGTAAGTTACCGATTAACCATCACGAACTGTTTCTATTTCCGTCACTGGTCATCTCTTTCTCTCCCTTTTTGCCCTGTCCCTTCTCTCTTTTCCATTACACAGTTCGATGGAGGAGCAAATTGTTGCCGAGTGATCGAAATGATCGAATTGACGCCTCTTTTTCTCGAGTATCATAACAGTTTGAAGAGGACGAAGGTCATATTGACCAGTTAGGTTTCACGTGGGATAGAAAAAGAAGCTACGATGTGGGCAATTTGGGGATGAGCCAAGTGATTTGAGTACAGCATCTACGAACCATAACTATAGATAGTTGATGATGAAACATAATCGACAACGATTCTTCATAAATTAAACAGAAACATGGTTTTGGAGATAAAAAAAGGATAAGGGATGCTGCGGGGAAGAAACTAGATATGAAGACTTCCTAAAGAAATGCGGTTGAAAACTGGCTGTCAGTCCCTCAGAATCATCTCTTCCAGCTGAATTCCAATGGTTGATCTCCGTCGTGGCTATCGCTGCTCTCGCAACCAATGGAATTGTCGTCTATCTCATCGATAAGATCGGAATCAGGTTAGACCCTTCTTCCCTTCCAAAGTATTGATCTTTGATCTCTTCCAGAACTGTCTTCACTGGTCTCGGATTCCTGTCGGCCATCGTCACTATGTGCATTCCCATGGCTATCAGAGTAAGTGAAAAATGAGTCAATATGTGATCTTCATTCGAGCAAAAGGAAACCTAGTGCACAGACCGGAGTCGAATCCTGGGATTCCACTCATCAGCGGTCCTTACACTTCTTTATTCCAGCAAGGCTACTACTTCCTTCTCGCTGCTCGTTTCCTCCAGGGAGTCTCATTCGCTGCCAATTTCCCTGTCATTGGAGCATTCTGTGCTAAGTGGGCATACTTCAAGCAGGTCGGTCGAGAGAATCAATCAGAAATAATGAACTCCCTTGCAGGTTGGTCTTCTCGTCTCGGTCCTCGTTGCTTACGTTCAACTCTCTCCTACCATCACAATGTCCGTCTCTGGTCCACTCTGCCAGTCTTCATTCGGATGGCCGTACGTTTGCTTACTACTCCCTCTCCATTTTCCACTTCGATGAACTTGTGTTTCATTGTCAGTAGTGAATCAACATAATTTGAAACCAAATCATCTTCATTCAGTTCTGTCTTCTACGCTCACGCTGTGGCCACCTTCCTCCTTTTCGTATTCTACGCCATCTTCTACAGAAACTCGCCACAGGTTCGAAAAATTTTCTAGTAAGAAGGTCCTCTAAATTCCCTTTACGAAATCAATCTAAACTGTACAGTTTTGTAGAAGCATCCCTTCGTTGGATCAGTGGAGAAAGCGAAAATCGCCATTGGAAAGGCAACAGTCGCTGAGTGAGTATTTTTTTATTGGAAAACGGAAATATCTGACTCATTCGAATCATTTGATAGGAAGACATCGAAACATAGACAAACTACACATCAGCTGAATTCGTTCCCTATTTCCTGTTGACATGTGACAGCGTAAAGTTGTGCAAAATTACACGTTGGCTGGAACAGTATGAAGAGAAATAATAAATCATTTTGCAGTAAGAAATCTCGTGTGCCCGTTCCCTATCTGGCCATTCTCCGTACTCCAGCTGTGTATGCTGTGTGGATTGCTTCGATTGCCAACTTTGGAGCAGTCAATCTCATGCTCGCATTCACTCCCATTTACTTCTCACGAGGTAAAGTCGTGCAACTTTTTAATCTGATATAGAAAAGTATCGTGAAATACAGCCTTGCAATTGTGAACAAGGGGAGCAAATATTCACTGAATATTTTCATTCAGTGCTCGGTATCTCCATCACCTCCACTGGATTCTCAGCAGCTCTTCCTCCTCTCTCTCAATTCGTTGTCAAAGTTGTCGCTGGTAAATCTCTCTTCCTCTACTTTCTTCATCTTTCCCATTCTCAGGATGGATCTCCGATCGTGTCAAATTCTGCTCGGAAACGAATAAACTTCGTCTCTTCAATTCGATCGCGATGATTCCCTGTGGAGGATTCTTCGTCGTGCTGGGATTCCTCGGCACTGAGAATCCCGTGAGTAATTAATATTTAGAGATCAAAGATCAACTCTCATCATTTCAGAAACTGAACATGCTTGCAATGGGTGCAGCTGCTGGATTCCTCGGAGCAGCGACGGGAGGATTCTTCAAGGCAGGGCCAATGATCTCCAAGCAGTACAGGTAAGGTTTATCCCGTATCACCATAAAATGTACAAAGTTCCAATATTTTCTTATAAAATCCTATCATTACAGTCACGTGGTAACGGGTGCCTTCTCTCTGATGCTCACTCTCATGATGCTACTCATTCCCATCATCGTTAATGCAGTACTCGATGGAGAGATGGGCATAGAGAGATGGCAGAGAGTATTCCTCGGAACAGCAGCACTTATGGTCAGTTGAGAAGAGCCAGACAGTCAATATAAAACAACATTCCAGTGGATAAACAATGCGATCTTCTGCATTTTCGTTCGTGCTGAACCATGCAAATGGACTGAAACTACAGGAGTCTCGCCCTGTGCAACCGTGAGTATTTTTACACTAAAGAGCTCAACTGATTGATCATTTCAGGCATCAAAAGACCTCGAAAGCGCTGGAAAATCCATCGAACAATCTAAGGAAAATCCGGAAAAGTTCTGATTCCGGCTATCATCCTGTCCCATTTCCTCTCATCTCTAGGCAATTCGACAGACATTCACAATTTATTCTACGCGTAAGACAATTGATCTCGTCATTTTTGTAAATACGTTTATCTGCTCCGATAAAGCTGTCATAAATATGTGCTTCACCATCAAATGCGTCCGCATTCATCGATTTAATGATAACAAAAAAGCTTCCCACGGTAAGTGACCAGGGACTTCACTGTTTTGGCCCATGCAGAAACTACTCTGAGAGGACTCGGATTGAGAATGGTAGAGAGAGAATTCTCTGTGAGAATGCTTGACCAAGAAGTGCCAGCGATTGTTATTGATCGTTCAAGCCCAACTCGTCCTCAATTCATTGAAGTAATGATCTGATTCTTCGTCGCGAGAGAATCTCAATTCGATCGGAGGAATCGGATGATATCGAAGACGAAAACATTTGTAGTTGAGGAAGACTGAGACGAAGAGACATTCGTATGCTCCCAACTGAAAATGCACTTCAATGTTAGTCCTGAAATCTTCGAAACCAGATCATAAGCGTGACTGAGAGCAGTGGGATCTTGTCCCATCGGATAATCAGTGTAGATCATCGAATAAAGAGCGAGTAACGACTGAAAATGTGCCAATTAAACATTTGAAATATCGCAAAACTATCTTACGATTCCACCAAAACAGACTAGCTCATTGCGGATACACGGTAGGAACAAGGTCATCGCCTTAAAAAACAAACCAAATTTTCGAAATGTAGATATTTCGAGAATTCTCTGAATGTAACTCACCCTCACATTCTCGACTGACGCAAATTTCTCAGCCAATCGCAGCCTCAATACGTGTCTATTCCTCAGCTTCGCCTGACTTGTCGATAAAACCACTTGAGCAGTCTGAAATTGTATTATGTTGATTGCATAGAACCGTGTTTCTCAACCATTTTGCACCTATTATTTTCTGTTTTCTGCCCTCAATTGATTGTTGACTGCCTGTAGTCTTGGGATAAAATCTGTTTTGTATTTCGACCAGCACTTTCCATATGCTAACGGGAGCAAATTGAAGCGCGTATCATGTGTAGCCTCATGACTAGCACATTCGTCAGCAAATACATGAAGTCTCAAATATCAGATAAAAATAAGTCACGTACTATTCCAGAGATGATGTAAGCGACGACTGCGAAGATTGTTTCTGCTCCACTACCAAGAGGAGCTGCAAGGTACACAATTCAATTTATTTTTAGAACAATTATCTTATAAATATATTGGGTAAGTGTGTGAACTGCACAAGCAGTACTTATGATTCGATGATATCAATTTCAAGAAATTATTCAAAGTGCAAATCGTGATTGAATTCGAAAGGATAATTCACTTACATTTCCTTAGAGCGTGCACGAATACTGAGATTATTCCTGGGGCAACCTGTAATGTTTAATTTTTAATTTCTAAATCACAGCTTTTTGACAATTCGAGAAATAACAATTTTTTTTAGATTCAAGATAAAACATACAACTGCGATGGGGAATAGAATCTTAATCCTCGCTGTCTGAGATCTTTGTTCGTGTTTGGGATCAACCACTGCACAAATTCGTTCGAATGAGAGGAATGTGAGAGTGAATCCGATTTGAGCGATTTGGAACAGTTTGATGTAGTTGATCCAATCCTGCAACCGTTAAAAATAGGCTCTAACTGTGCGCTCTATTTTTAGCGCAGAAAATCAAAAATTTATGAGACTAGATAAAATCAAGCACAAATATTCCTTTGCTGCGCTGATTTAAACTAACAATTCTTGTCGAAGACAATAAATTACTGACTGCACTTGGGAGTTCAGCGTCTCCATAGAAGAAAACACGAGAAATGATGACAACAGATCGATTGAGGAGTTGAAAGGGACAGCGAAG
This sequence comes from Pristionchus arcanus, assembly GCA_900490705.1. Taxonomy (NCBI): domain Eukaryota; kingdom Metazoa; phylum Nematoda; class Chromadorea; order Rhabditida; family Neodiplogasteridae; genus Pristionchus; species Pristionchus arcanus. Next base: position 299,974 of record LS488633.1, on the reverse strand, counting down.
AGTGAGGAATATAAGAAGAACACTGCAATAAAAAATCATAAAAAGAAAATACATAAAAGACGGTTAATAGAGAGAATGCTAGATACTTTTCTCTTCATTGATACCTCTCATCCCACTCGAAATCATTCGCCCTCTTATCAGGAGAAATCACAACTTTATTGGTCATTTTCTCACCATCCGAATGACTTTTTCTCATTGAGACTACACGTTACTCGAATGATAACGACGACGTTTATAGTCACTGACATTCCCGGAATGATTCTGCTGAAAACCTTACGACGATTCGAAAGACCAAATTTGAGTGGACGTTATTTTTAGTCGCCCACCGAAAGTTATAATGCAGAACGCTCTCTTTCGAAAGCAGTGAAATCGCGAAAAAGGTGTAGTGTAAAGCGACAATTAACGCAATGATTTCCACAATCCACAGAGTCCATCTGAAGAGAACATTTCGAATTAGAGATAAATGCAAGTCCACCGTAATGGGTCATAGAAGACCATTTCCAAGTTTAGAAGAGTTCGGAATACTGTCAATGAAATGCAGACGAAGAAGAAAAGAAATAGATGGAATGGCGTGGAGACAATGGTAGTCAACAGGCAGAAAGAGGTAGATGGAGGAAATCGAGACAAGCAAGGTAACCATGCACTTTCTATGAAATTCAATTCAGGTCGAGTACTCAAATTAGTATTATTAATTTGTATCCAGTTCTAGTATTATCCATTCCCACGTACACCTAGGTATTCTCCATGGTTCAACGCGTTATTTTCTGGTCTGAATGATACATATCAGTGAATCGGCTTAGATGGTATTAGTGAGGAGAGGAAGATTGAATTATACATCGAAATGGAGCTGAGACGGAGGGTGGCTGGCTCGTCTTTGCATCCAACATCTTCGAGGTAAAAAATTGCATCTTTCTTCTTAGTTATGTTTGTTCTGGGACAATCTTGATACCACCTGTGTTCAGTTGTTCCTTCTCCAACAACAATATTTTTTTCGTGACGTCACAATTTGCAGGCTCCCGTCAATTTTCGATATTTGGACTCTTCTTGGTACGTCGACGCAATTTACGACCACCTCGAAAGATAGGAAGAAGAGAGAGAAGAGAAGAGAGAGAGAGAGAATCTCCACTCATCATAGATAGTCAAGGCAATCGATTCGCTTCTCTATTAGCAGTCATTCATTCCCTTCCTCTTTATCACTCCCCTATTTGCTCTTTGAAAATTATCGTCCACGTGTTTCGTTTTGCTACTGCAATTTCCGATCGAAATGCAGTGAACAATAGCCTTTGATGTGTGGGGGTGAAGGGAGAAGGGTCATTGGTCACATCTGATTCTTCACCTTTCTATAAGCAAAGATCATGGACAATTGATTGATCAGTTCAATCATTTTCATTCAGGGGGTAAGAATGGGCTGGCGAGGGTTACTCTTCGTCGCCCTCATTGGTGCAGCACTTATTGCAGTTGCTGCAGCTGCTGAAGATATGGAGGATTATGATGTAACTTACCGCATTTTAATCAATAAATAATTACAGTTTTAGGACGAAGATAGCGAAAAATTGGAACGATATCCCCTTATGCGAGTGGATTTCGAGGGCGTTAAATTGCCTCTGATTATCGCACTCTGGCTTGTTACTGCTGCTATCGCGAAAATAAGTGAGTTCATGATTGAAGAACGGTTCAGCAGCTATGTTTCATGCCATGCATTTCACTAAAAATCTTCTGAATTGAAAATGAATGATGAACTTCTTTCAGTTTTCCATCACATTCCTCATCTTGCCGAAATGTTTCCCGATTCATCTCTTCTTATTATGTTTGGTCTCATCGTCGGTATTATTCTGAATCTTCTCAACGTCGACAAGAATGAATTCTATCTCGACAATGAGGTTAGAACACATTTTCTGTCTGAAATTGAGTTGCCTGAAGAAACGGAGCACCGTCCATCAATCTTCTGCAAAATTAATTCTGCAAATTGGCATTGTGAAATAGGAATAGTCTAAATTGAGGTGTTCATGCTGTATCTCCTTCCTCCTCTCGTTTTCGACGCTGGATACTTCATGCCTGCAAGACAATTTTTCGATAATCTCGGTACGTCTCCATTTGATTTTACCTCTTCAATTACTTCCTTTCCAGGTTCAATTCTAACCTTCGCAATGGTGGGAACGACCTTCAACATCGTTGCTATCTGTATCTATTTCATTCTCACTTTTAATCTCTATTTTTTCTTGATCTGCAATTTGAGGCATTCAATAATATTCTATTCATCACAGCCATGTCTCTCTACGCCGTCTCCCTCACTGGTCTCTTTTCCGTTGAATTGGATGTTGTTCAAGTGAGAAAGTCTCCACTTTTCTACCTGATAGTCAGATATAATTAGCTAATTTTCGAGTAGCAAACGAAGAGATTTGTGCCCGACTACATTGTATCCAATCTGCATCACATCGATCACAATTCCATTTCAGTTGCTTCTCTTCGGATCCGTTGCAGCAGACGTCGATCCAGTGGCAGTTATCGTCATCTTCGAGGAATTAGGAGTACGTTCCTTTTATGCTTATTAATTTGATGGGTTCTATGAAAATCCTTGAAATTACGATCGCACTGAACTTTTTCTCTCATTGTGCATCACACAGCGTGTCAAAATGGACGAGCTCCATTGTTCGTCGCGGCCCTCGTATTCTAATGAGGAGAGGGGAAGAAAAGTCATTTCGAGTTATCGCGCGGTGGTTTTCCCTTCACGTGATTTCGAGGAATGATTACCTGTAACTCAGCTCAAAATCATCGAATCGATGTCAAATCAAAGGCATTCGATGGGAAAAATGTATCTACATTATCCATGTTGAGCATGAATCTTTTCTTGAACTAATCTCTGTGATAAGGACGTTTTCATGAAAAAGTTGAAAATTAGAACATTTTGAAAAAATACAATTTCTCGAAAACAGAAGCGTATTTCGAAATTCGAAAACGAGCAAACTGTTAGGAAGTACTTTCCGCATCTTTAGCAACTACTTATCATACTAGAGCTTATCTCCGGATTGAGGGTAAGACGTCTAATTTCATTCTGAATCGTTCTAATCCATTTCTTCGGAGCTGCGTTGAATATAGAGACAAATGTTCAAAATAAAAGTTGTTCAGTGTTTCCGAAGGAATATTTTGATATGCCGGGTGTTGGGGTTTCAGTAGCGCAGGATGGTAGCTGTTTCATGCAAATGACTAAGGCTCAGCTCTGAGAACGAATTTCGACATGCTGTAAAAGCGGAAATGTTCCCATGACTAGTGACTAGGATTTGCTCGTTTTAGAATTTTCATTTTTGGTTTCTTTTCGCTTATACGTTAACAAACTCAACAGGATGCAATTTTTCAAAGAATATGTTGATCAATTCCGATATGTTTCACGTTCAATATTTAGTATTGCTTGAATTCTAAACTCATTCTACTTTAACTCTGACCGATCCCGGCCCATTTCGAACGCGAAAATGAGAGGGATGGAGAGTTGAGAAAAATGGCACGGGCCACGCAAATGAGGATTTTCATCCATTCTGACACGCTGTGCATCACGCCCAATCATAATTTTGTCTTCGTGCCTTGTACATCGTAAATTTGGCTAGAATGTCTCATTTCTCCAGTAACCATTGCTTGTCACTCGATCTCGTGATTGAAATTGTCCTTCATCTCTCTTCATTTCACTCCATCTCTTCTCTCTTTTTCTCTGCTCTCTCTCGATTTTCCATTCTCTCTCATCAGATGACGCTGCTTCGGTTGCAGAGGCATCGATAACGTGATAAGGAGGGGGACTAATGGACGGTTTACGACACCCTCTCATCCTTCCTTCTTCCCTTCCTTTCCTTCTTCTCCTTCTTCATCATTCCCTTCTTCTTATCATTCCAATCAGTGCGCTTAATCCCCTCAATTGACTATTAGAAGGGAGAAAGGGAAGAATAGAGAAAAGCTTCGAAGATCAAGACCAAAAATTGCACAAATTGGGAAAAATGTGCACGAATTTGATGAAAAAAATCTGAAAAAGACGATGAAAATAATTATGTTATTTGAGGTGAATGACGTCCTCTTCATCTCTGTCTTCGGAGAATCACTACTCAACGATGGAGTTTCCGTCGTACGTTTACACATACTAAATTTACTAAAGTGGGAAGGAGCGATTCAGTTACTGCCTTTTTGTAGTGTTCATTCAACTCTATTTATGGACAGACATGTGGTTTCTCCAGGTCTTCTACAACATCTTCAAAGCATTCGTCGAAATCGGTCCTGAGAATATTATCGCCAACGATATTGTCAATGGTAAGCCCATATTAATTTTTCCTGATCGACACGCTCTCTCACTGGTCAGAGAGGCGATAGAGTGTGTGAAATGAGGAGACGATTAGATAGCCGTTTTTCGAACTCTAGTTGTTATTGTTAGAAAAAGAATCTGAGGGGCTAATAGGAACATAGAATTGAAGGAAGAGTTGTATTGTTTCATCTCTTTTCCCATAATCAATCCTTCTCAGGATTCTTCTCATACTTCATCGTCTGTATTGGTGGAATCGCAGTCGGTCTCGTATTCGCTGCCATTTCTGCCTTCATTACCAAGTAACACTCATTTATTCACTATTTTGGATGTCTTTAGCTACCAAATAATGCGGAAAATTATTGATGCCCGGTCAAAAGTCATTACGGTTCAATCTTCATCTCATTTCAGATACACTCAAGAGGTGGACATTCTCAATCCGGTCTTCGTCCTAGTCATTCCCTACATGGCTTATCTTGTGGGAGAAATGCTCTCACTCTCATCGATTATGGCGTAAGTCATCTTAGATATCCGACGGTCACAATTGATTCCGATCAAAACTGTATAGCAAAAGATCATTATAATTGGTAATCATCAAATGCTTGCAACTGATTATTGAAGAGAAAGATCCGATTTTTGCAGTATTGTTTTCTGCGGTGCAGCAATGAAAATGTACGTGAAGGAGAATATGCCTGAGAGATCCGCATCTGCCATATCGTACTTTATTAAGGTTCATCATTTTACCTATTTCCAAATATGCTGGAATTTCAAGGAATTCCATTCTTTTTCACGAGTTTTTTGGCAAACATTATCAAAAAATGACGAAGTGTAAGTATCTAATATAAGTGTGATTCTTTGGAGGTGCTTTCCCTTTCTTCTGAGACAGTCATCTTCGTTTTCCTCGGTCTTTCAACCGTCTCTTCTGATCATCATTGGGACACTTCTTTCATCGTTCTTACTGTCGTCTTCTGCTTCATTTACCGTTAGTTTCAATCGAAACACAATTTATCGAATACATAGATCAGAAAATACAAATTCCATCATATCAGGTACTCTGGGAGTTGTCGTCCTCTGTCATATCCTCAACAAGTTCCGTCTCAAAAAGTACACCAAGGTAGATTTCCTGGAACTTCTTCGGTTTTTGGCCCAGGCAACAACCGCTCCGAATGTGGAGGGGGTAGTGAATGAGAATGGTAGGGAGGGAATACTCTGCGCGAAAAGTCTGGGCCAAAAATCGAAGAAGTGCCGATTTCCCATCTCATTATCACTATATCATTTCCTTTACAAAATGGAGCGCACAAAACAATTTTGTCCTTCCATCAGGTCGATCAATTCATCATGGCGTATGGTGGTCTTCGTGGAGCAATCGCTTATGGTCTTGCTGTTGCTCTTCCCAATATTCCAGCCAAGCCAATGTTCGTCACTTGCACGATCATCATCATCTACTTCACTGTATTCCTACAGGTCAACTGGCTTCTTTGCTTTTCTAAATGTCTTGAAACATCAAGCAATACCACGTTCGTTCAAAATTTGTAAAACTATGAGAACAATTTGCAAAAATATATGAAATATATATTAGATTATACTTTGTAATTGCAGGGAATGACACTGAAGCCGATCGCACAATTCCTTCAAGTTGAGAAGAAGAGCGAACATGAGAAGAATATGACTGAATACATCTATCAGGTTAGCAGCTATTACCTACTAGTCATTGAATATCCCGAAAGATGGAGATTTGATAATTGTGGGTATCGAATGAATCTCAGGAACTAATCGATACTACAATGGCTGGAATGGAAGATATCGCTGGACAGAAGGGACATAATTGGATCAGAGAATCGTTAGTTTCAACATTTCGCGATGATTCATTGACCGTTATCACTATTTCACACGGTTCCATTGCAGCTTCCAATCCTTCAACACTAAATACATCAAACGACTGCTCGTTAACAAGGAAGCTCTTCGTAATATGGATAACACAAAGATCGTCAGAATGTATCGAAGACTTCAATTGCAAGATGCTCAGGATCTAGTCCAGGTGAGAGAATGTAGACAGAATACAGAGATTTCGTTGATTTCAGCAGGCATTTATGATGTTTGAAGGCAATAACAGGCGAAAATGTTGAAAAAATAGTGAAACATAAATAGCAGCACTATCAGTTGAATTGGATTCTCTCCGAACTGGGAAACAATCTTTCTTTGTAGGGAACAGGCGACTTCTCAAAGAATCAAGTGTTCGTCAATGCTCTAATCGAGCACACGAGGAGTCGAAGCAACACTGTTGCGTAAGTTGATATACTATTTTCTCCCTAGACTCCCTAAATGTGATCCCTGGACAAAAGTGATTCTCTCTCATTTCCATTCCATTCCACTTCTAGACTGCCCTCCTCTTCCAGTGATTCCAATTCTCCTTATGTCATCAATGTGAGACATGTAATGGAACAACATGGAATAATGGACTATGATGAGATGGCGAGAATGAGGACACGGTTAGAAATTAATGATTTATCTATTGGTATCTCAATAAACTGATCTAGCAGTCATCCTCGTAGAAATTTGGGTGCTTAAATTTAGATCAAGGGGTTGACATTTTATATCTTTTGTGAACTGTAAACCTCAAGAGTATTTATTTGTCTGTACATTTATCGAGTATTCACCCTTCTAATTTCAGTTCCGATCCAACCACTGAGAATCGTGTCCAAATCGTTCTTCCCAATGGTGAACACATCGTGTAGCCGACTAATTAATATTACTATGTAATTTCAATTCGGTAATAATCCTCTAGTAGGTAGACTAGGCACTATCTAACTAGGCGAAGGAGCGATGGAAACACTCACAAGTTATCTATCGCTGCCTATTCGTATTTGTCAATGTATGTACACAGTCTTCCATTTCTCAAGTGTGTTATCACTGCCTTTCTTGTCCTGATAAAATTGTTTCCAATTTCCATTGGTTCTCGATAGTGCCACAGATAATTATTGCTCCTGTATGTAATGTGTCTTCTTCATATTCGGATAACGATGTTATGAAATAGATCTGTAAATAAGAACAAGAGAAGAACTTTAATTATGCACTTCGAAAAACGGATTACAATGATTCATCATTTCCCTCATCATTTCCTTCATTCCTACATCATTCCCCCTTATTCGAGTAGTCATCATGACAAAATTCTAAGGATGATCTGTTGCATAGATATCTACACTTGTTTGATCGATATTAGCTTTATCCGCTCGTAGAATAAAATTTTCTTCTGTAAGTCATCGACAGAGGATGGGGCAGCTCTTCTCACTCACTGGCTTTGTCAGTAGTCGGGGATTTCTGAGTGATACATAAGTACTTTTGCAGTTTAATTGTGGTTGAGGTAGAAACATATACCTCGATATTGGGAGAAGGGAGCGAGGAAGGAATGGGAAGAGCACAGAATATTTTCCTTCCCATTGACCACTCTCTGAATGGAGTTTTCGTGAGACGTCATCTCAAAAAATAGACAAAATGAAAAAAATATGCTAGATATAAGGGAGGGTGAATACAAGGGCTCGGAACCACCAACTAGTTGAGCGTTGCAAAAGTTGAAAACCGGTTCAACTTTTGCATTTAACGTTAGTTTTCTTATAATTGAACTACTTTCATCGACAAAAAAACGCTCAACTAATTGATGGTTCCGAGCACTTGTATTCACCCTCCCTTATAAAAATAATAAAAAAAATGGACTCTTATATTTCAATACTCTCTCACCCGGTAGAGATACACGAGAGCACGCTGAATGAAGAATGTCGTTACTTTACAAGGAATTCAAACCCACGGACGGTCAACTGTTATTCTTATCACCTGATTTCCTTCTCATTCATCGATGCCATCTCCGTCCATTTATCCATCGATGGATCATATCTTTCTACACGAACGACATCCGGATCTCTTCCACAAGCGAACAACGCCCCACCAGAGGAAACGAGAATGCCATTTAACCTACAAATTTGAACTGCCAACTAAATCACTATCAAACTGCAATAAAGTCAGTTCTCGATCACATTCTACAGTACCCATATTTCATGCCCTTCAGATTCGTCCAAGTATCACTTGTGGGCGAGTATTTCGTCAGTTGAGCGCTGCAAGAACGACTGGGCTTTATTTGAACAACGAAATCAAATATCTAGTGCAGTACTTATATGCACATGAGTGAATACATTCCGCATCATATCAATAAAGGGATGTCATGGATATTCACTAAGTCGAGAAGGTCTCTCAGAATAACATTATCTTACTCTACTCTCTTCCGACACATGTATGAATGTGAAACACATTTCATTAATTGGATTGACGGAGTCGTGTCACACAAATGATTTTCCTGACTCCTTTGACTTACAACTTGTTAGTCTGATGGAATTATTCTCAATGAATTGCAACGTACTTTCCAATCACGTAGATCTCCCCTCCCAGTGATTCTGCTACATATCCTGTTCTCTTATCAGGCATATTAGCAATTGGCGTCCATCTGACATTGAGATTTGCAATATCAACAATGAAATAATCCATTGTTATCGCTCACTTGTTAGTCGCAGGATCATAACATTCACCATCATTACGGCGTTTTTGATCGTATCCATTATGGCCGCCGATAACTATAAATGTGAGCAATGCCCTTCAAATCGGAGGAGTACGATATCTTACCATAGAATTTTCCATCCAAGACGCATGTCGCGGCCTCCACTCGTTTTCTTCTCATATCAGCCAATCTCGTCCATCCTGAAAAGTGAGAAATGTAAGTAGACATCTAACAGGAATATTGTCAAAAAAAAGATTATGATAGGAACTTCTTAGATACACACGCATTGAGACACAATTAGGAAAGATATTGGTCATACCTGCCGATGGATTGGATGGGTCGAATTTGGTAAGTGATTTAGACCAATCGTAATCGTCGGGATATCCTCCTGTAGAGTATCTGAAATTGAAACCAATGAAACCTTACCTTACGCTAATTTAGTGATTCGATCTAAGCTCACACACATTATATCATCGATAACTCCCGTTGACGCGATGCGACGGTCTACTAGACTAGGCATCGGAAGCTGAGTTATTTGATGCAATAGTAAAATTTCAGGGAATGTAGATACCTCTTGCCATTGATTCTGTGCAGTATCATAAATGACCATTGTTCCTTCTGCCAATTCGTTCGCTTCATCATCCCAAAAATGCCCATAGAAATAGATCTGTAAATACGAATAAGAGAGGGGTGTTAATTTTTATAGAAACTATCTACTTACTTTACGGCCAATGACTGCGTTGGTCTTGTGCAGTTTCCGATACTCGATTTCTCCCTCTGAAGAGAGACATCTCACTTATAAAACATACTAATCTTACTGTTCCATTCATTCGTAATCGGATTATATATATCCACTCGAATAAAGTCGTCATGATTATCGTTGTATTCATTTTCTCCTGTAAAGAAAAGTTTATGGCTCATGCGCATAATAAACTGACCAGTGACAAAAATGAGACTGTGGCCGTAGTTCCATGGTAAACTCTTGAGGGAGATCAGCGAATTACTTGCTATTTCCTTAATTTATATTATTCTGACATTTCCTTTTCACTTGAATTCATAAATACCTGTGCTTCATTAATGAGGGCGATGGATTCTGGGATATCGATAATCCATTTATTCTTCGCAATAATATCATTGAGGAATGAAGAAGAGAGACGAGGAGCTCCTACTGATTTCAGTAATCTGAAACAGTTTTACGAATGGAATTATTTTAACGAATCTCCAACTTCGGAACAAGTTTCCTTCTGTTTTCTTCCTTTCCTATCCATCTAGTCACTGCATCAAGAATCTACGAATTAACTCGATAATACGATTTGATGTCTATCGAAATGAATTCACCTGTTCATCATTATCGATATTGAGGGAATTTCTATTCATAATATTGACGAGATCATCTATTGAGAGCTCGAGGAACTCGGGAGTGTGTGAAATAATGAGGAAATTTGACTGAAGGCAATCGATTAATCAATTCTATTTCTAGAAACTCACTTCAATAAATTGTATGAGCGTTTCGTAATTCTTATTGTAATCGATGGCTCTACAAAAATGGAGAAGGGGAATAGCATCCTCGAATTCAATTCTTGTTCTCATGAACATGTAACACTCATCAACAATCGATTCCTCAAATGGAATATGAATTGATATCATAATTAATCCCTTGAATAATACTAACTATTAGGAGGTAAGACGCAGTCTTCATCAAACATTGTACAGTAGTCTGGGTGATCGTTAAAATTCCGGAATAGGCCCAGTTGATTATCTTTTCGAATATGGTTGGGTCGTCATCTGATATTTGTTAGATACTTTTTTAAACGTATGAATGAATGATGAACCACAAGAAAGATTGATGATATCGGACGAGGACTCTCTCCAATTAGAGTTAAGAAGATTCTTAAAATAAGGAATTCTCGCACTGAGAAGATCCTGGAAAAATAACTATCTAATCAATCATTATTTCTATTATCATTATTTTTAATCATTATTTCTATCAATCACTTATTTCTTACTTTGTGCACATTCATTTCAAGACCTCCAATTATTATTTTCTTATCGAAGTCCCTCATTTCTCGTCGAAGATTGTTGAAATGTTCGAGATCCTGGAACGATCAGATCAAAGATTATACACAGATAAATAGGACGAACACTGGGTAAAGAGTGCTGAATGGTTTCTGATTCCGGATGATTTTGTCCTCGTAATGAAATTCGAATCCCTGTAAAAGAAGATATCATTGTGTTTTATTTGTACTATAAATGACTCACCACAAGTTTCGAAGTACGGGTTCTCAGCGTCGAAATTACGAAGAGTCATTTGTTGTCTGGAACGATCGATTGAACACTGAATAAACACGTGTGATTACTGATTGAGCAGCGAAAGAGAAGTGTCCGTTATCCAATCACTTTCATTCTTATCGCTGATCGATGAACCCTGAGAATACGGTAAATCTTCTGTATTCGCCATGAGAAATCCTCTCCAATATATCGATACCTTCTCTGTGTCATCTTTCTTCATCTCTTTTATCTCTTGCTTGAGTACATCAACTTCTTTCTTCCACTTCTCGACTTCTCTTTTGTTTCCGTCAGATTCCTTTTTGGTTTGAATGAGCTGCAATGATCTCATCAGAATGTTTTTTTAAACTTTCTCCACTATATTTTACAATAAGTATCTAGATAGAATTATTCTAGATAGTTTAGACAAACATCGCGTTAAATTGAATATTCTATTTTATATTTATTTTTGTAAATCCCATTTTAGTTTATGTGCAGTAACTTATCTACCATTAAAATCAATGTAGAAATTAGAGCGAAGGGATTCCGCACCTGAAAGTATTTCTAGATAACTAAGATGATTGATATCGTGCTCACCGAATTCGCAATAGGGCATCTTTCAGGCATCTTGAGAAAGGTAAAGGTAAAAGAAAAATCTAATGCTATCCTGAATTAGAAGAAGAATGTAGACACTTTATTACAATGAGAGCATGCGAGATATAGTGAATACCATAATCCATCGTTACCTCTTTTAATCGTTCCTTCGATCAACGATTGACAAATAGACGGAATAGAATCAACGACCGTTCGCCATCGGATGAAGAGAGTAAAGTGGGAGGGGAGAAGGAATGAATGGAAGAAGAAGAATAACGAATAACGAATATTGAATTCCACTCTTATTATTCAAACTAGCGTCCTTCGGACGCTCGCCCTCCGGGGGCCCCTGCCGGGGGCTGGGGGGCTCGCTACGCTCGCCCTCTTCGCTCCGCGGTCGTCTCGCGCCCTTCGGGCGCTCACCGACCGCTGCGCTACGCGCGCGCGGCGAAGAATGAGAGGGATCGACTCTCTCTAATAGGATTAAATGCGCCAGATTTTGTCGCCGAGAAAATATCGAAACGCGTTCTATTATATGTGATGAGAAGCCTTTTCAAAGAAAATTTGACTCAGTTATCGATCACTTACCATATCATTTCAGGTGATTCTGTCCCGAATGTCCGAGAAGAGCATGTAGGTTTTTATAATTTTTATATATTACATAATAATGGATAAAGTGAATGAAGTGAACTCGTAACTCTTACTCGAGATGGAATTACACAATGTTTGGCAACAATTACAAGCTAACATTGGCCTGAGATTGTACAACATCTAATGGAAGGAGCTTAGAAAAGAGAATCACTAGAGACAAATTATAAATCTATGTAAAAACATTACGATCCCAAAACTAAATAAACAGAAATAAAAGAAGTGAAAACATTCTAAAAAAAGCGAAGAAAGCGGAAAAGTGTATTCATGCTCGACGTTGAGGAAGCAAATGGTCGAATATTATATAGAAGTTGCAAGCGTGGCATCTGCAAATATCGTTGCCAATATTACCATATATGGTACTTATATGGTATATATGGTAATATATTATTCTTCCCATAGCAAAGTGACAACTTGTGAAATAACTAACTCGTGTTGATTGGTGGGATCTCACGGTAGATCACACGAAGTCAAATGAAACGAGTAGTCCCTCAACGTCATGTCGATCAACCACGAGTCGGATCGCTTCCTAGCGATCCGACACTCCTGAAATGTTTCTCGTTCTCTTAATCGACTTATTGGTCACTCACCGGCCTCACTACCGATTGAAGGAGGAGAAGTATCTTCCAGAGAGAAGATTCTGCCATGGATTCGTCTTCAGCAGACACTCACTACCGATCACTATGAGGGCTTCTTTCTGACGGGAGATTGCCACTTTACACCTGCAATTCATTGATTGTCCAATCACAAAACCGTCCATCTCAATCTTCCCACTCCTCACCTCTTTCTACAGACGAAGAAATCTGCAGTGGTCGGCGCATCTCGAGTAGTTAGCACAATCACGATGTCCTTTTCTCGTCCCTGCAATGAATAAATGGGATATCACTGTGGTAGATTGAGCCCCCATTCATTCCGTAATCCCCTTACAGTATGTCTAATATCTCTCACCTGCGCAGAATCAACAGTAAGGACGTCAAAACCAGAAGGAAGTTTCCTTTGAGCTTCGTAGTAGGATATTATCATAATGGAGTTATGGTCATATCCGGCCCTCTCCAACTTGGCAATCGTATACTCCAATGCAGCTATCTCCTCCTTGTTTATCTTTGACGTGCCTGATTGGGTGGTCTTTGAATCTTTCACTAGCATGAACATGCAATCTCTGTGAATATTGAAGATTGGAGCAAGAATGACTCGTGGGAAAGGGGGTTTGGCCGATATGAGTTTTAGTTTGAATTAACTAAATACCTGTGATTCATTGATGAGAGTGCATTCCGGTTCTCTAGTCTCCCCTGATCATGTGTTTGACATGTAAGAATGGCATTCGTATTTCTATTTCCGATTCTCTCAAAGTTCGTAGTGAAGAGTGTTCAAAACCGAGATGGTAATTAATTGCTAGCCACTTTTGCAAGGGATACATTTAGGACGAAGCCGACATAAATTCAGAAGGAGATTTTCAAGGCCCCAGAGATCGACGTTTCAAACAAAACAAAATACACGCATCAAAGTAGAAATCAAAGGAATTGCGGAGAAGGTTCCCAGGAAAAGATGAGCACATTTGGAAGGACATAGTCCGATTTTGTCCTTCTTTATTTGAGTGATCACTGATCATTTTGAACTTTTCCCAATTATTTCGAACACTTCAAATGACGATTTTATTCTCATTTCCAATGCATTTTTAGCATCAAATTCATTCAGGTTGCAGTTTTCTTGTCTACTTTGCTCTCAGTTTTCAGGCGAGAAATATCAGTGGCTGATATCTGTGCTTCTTTCGGTCTGAATTTATAATCAGAAGGGGATAATCGTTCCAACATACCCAGTTGTATCCTTAGTCGTTCCTTGTGTAGTAGGATCGAGATCAGGAACATTTCGTTCCGATTCACTTTCCTTTCTTCCTTTCTTCTCCTTTTCTTTCCTCTCCAATTTCCTCGGAATAGATTCACTAGTTGATACTCGTTTGTACTTGGCTTCACGAGCGATACAGTAGATCATTACGAGCTGAATTTATCGATTTATTGATTGGAAAATGATGAACTAACGAGTAAAATAGCAACGATTGTAGCAAAAACAGCGTAAGCGATGAGAATAACGAGAAAGGCTGGTTCTGAATTAATGAATTGTAATAAAGAAGGATGGGAGTAAATTTTCACTGGTGTCACGTCTCGTACAGTTTATGGGACCTGAATGATACATTTAACGATAATTCAATGTCGACGTTTATCTATTTCCACCTCTTTCAGCAATGAGAGTCAAGAATTGCTGATCATCATAGGTTGCATTTGTGTTATTGATTGTAATCGCAAACTGAGCGTCAGAGAATAAATCGAGAAGAGGCTGAATTGATCTTTGAACTTTGAGCAGTCTGCAAAAATACCGTTGTTTCATTGAATTCAATAGTCCATTCCATAATATTTGACTTGCTATCGACCAAATGAAATGTTTTCCCTGTAATATTTTGTTTAAATAATTATTCAACGAATCACTTACTGAAATTCTCTCCATCAACGGTGAGATCCCATCCTTCGTAAGTCTTATTTTCTCTCAATTCAATACGGGGCGATTTGATATAGAACGAGTTTTGAATTGAAGAATATGTGAAGATAGACAAAGTCCATTGATTGGGAGATAAAACACTGAAAATTTGCATTGAATTTTTAATTGTTTTGAGATTCTCACTCAATGGTCATATGAAAATAATCCTCTCCATATTTGCCATTCGTTGTGTGTTTGAAATCATTTTCACTCAAAGTGCAGCGAGAATCATCCATTTTCTCATTTTTCTGAATGATTTCAATTGATCTTTGATCTCTATATTCATCCAATCTCACAGTCTTTGCAGTCCAAACTCCTTTTCCTTCATCACAAATTGCAGAATATTGAAGGCAAGCCTGAATAATGAATTGAATAGAATGGAAATCATCTCTTTCACTTACGTCTTTATGACATACAGGGTGCGCCATAATTACGTGCACTCAGTTTTTCGATCACATCTCCTTCAGAAATCGTGCCGCTGTCCTGATGCGGTAATTACTGCTAGCCCAGGTCCATATCTCCCTAAAACTCCCAACAGATCCGATCTCCATTGAATACCTCATTTATAGTAGCGAGCCAAAGTTGACTGACTTTGGTGCTCCAGGGCCGCGAGTTCGATATTTTGTCACTCAAAAAATCGTGGTCTCAAGGAAAGAGCTCCTCGATCAAATTTAAACGGATTGATAGTTGCCTCAATAGATTGTGCAACTATCTACACTTTAGCGAAACAATAGCTCTTCAGCTAAATACGGTAGGCCTAAAAATGTATCTGACGGGCCGAAGTCAATACTTTAAACGTCCGCTTGAAAGCTACACACCGTGCAAGCCTCTAGTCAGAAAAAAACTGAAGTACATACTTCACTATTACTGATGAAATATAAAAATATGACTTGAACCTTACAGGTAAGAAGTAGGGCGAAAAACATTACCAAAAGTCAGAATTCGGGTGATTTTAGTGATTTTATATGCTTGAGGAATTTAGCTACCACTCCACATTGAGGTTACCCAAAGTAATTCTGATACAATTATTGAGTTGGTCTATGGATGTACTCTAAAAGTCCGGAGTTTGAAAGCCCATGATATGTTGGTGAAGGAGTGGCATTTATTAGAAGTGGTGTTTTGCTCGCGGCAATCGCGCACCATCGCCCGTCGAGTTTGACTGCCTACTATAAATGAGGTATTCAATGGAGATCGGAACTGTTATGAGTTTTAGGGAGATATGGACTAGGGCTAGTAGTAACTACCACACCAGGACAGCAGTACGATTTCTTAAAGAGATATGATCGAAAAACTGAGTGCACGTAATTATGGCGCACCCTGTATTTCGAAAGGTTTTCCATCGATGAGAAAAGGAAGAAGGAGAAGAAAATGAGGGAGAAATAACATGAACAACCGTCCGAGACGAGAAAAAGAGATGAGAATGGATGGAATATTGAGCGAAATGAACTCTTTGTTTGTTATTCAATCGAGTGATCGATTTACAATCTAGGAAATTGTAAACAAACACGTTAATTTCAGGTGTTAAACGAATTGTGAAATGGTTTTTTAAAAGCTACTGCTATGAAATAGAGAAATTTATTTCGTCTCAGATAGGAGAAGGATGATGGAAGGAATATATATGGGGGTACGAAAACAAGTGATCGTCTCGCACAACCGGTTGGGCTTTTTAAGCGGTCTGTATTATAAGCTTTTTTTTGCAAAACTTGAACCCTCTGTATTATTGCGTTACAGTTGAACCGGGGTTCAACTTTTGCGGCCTTTGCAAAAGTTGAACCGGGTTCAACTTTTGCACCTTATAATTGAACCGGTTTCAACTTTTGCTTCTTACATTTGAAGCGGGTTGAAATTTTGCAATGCCTGCTGATTTAATTTCAGGCCCCAAAGTTACGTGTTCAACACTCTACGGAGCTGGAATTTCATAAATTACATTTTATCACGCTGCTTAATGATAAAGCTTACATAGAAAAAGCGTGTCTTCTGGTGCCACTACATACTACATTCCACTGGGACGCCCTATGGGGCTTGGAGATAAAAAGATTAGTGGATTAAACTTCTGACAATGCCCTATGGGCTACATTAAACGAATTAGGGGGAAAAGGGGTTGTGGGGGAAAGTGGGCAGCAAAATACAGATACAGAAAAGGGGACATGAAAGTGCGCAACTAGGGGTTGCGGGGAGGGGTTGACTCGTAGTAGGTGTAGCCGTTGATCGGGTCGGGCTCGATGCGAGGGATTCCGATAGCACTCCAGATCTTGATCATCTCGTACACGGCCTTCTCGTACTTGCTCTCGGGTTCGTATCTTTCGCGAGCAGCGAACGGCATGTTGGTGATTAGCCATTCTCGGAATTGCGCAACTTGGATCAGTCGATCACGGTCCTTAAAAATGCACTTTCAGATGTGAATAACCACAAACTTGAATCAGATTTACATCTATTTTTAGATTTAAATATTACTTACACCCTGCAGTTGCATTCCGTAAAATGCGCAGCGGGCGTTGAGCTCGACCTCGAGGATGCTTCTCGACGTCTTGTTCTCTCGCTCGGCGGGGTTGGACTCGTGCACGACACGCCATCTGATATTAGTTAAATTTGAAAGTGCTAACGATGATTGCGAACATACCTTCCGGAGGAATTAGCGAATTAGGCTGCTTGGGCGTCCGTGATCGGATCAGAGATGGTGGGGGAAGTCTCCATCGTCTCTTCTTTCTTCTTGGCCTGCTCCTCAGTGGGCGGCTGCTGCATGAGCGGAGCGTTCTTCTTCACAATGCGCGGTTGGCAACGTGAGGCAGGGATGCACACTTCCGTCGGATCGAAGCGCATTCAAGTGTTGCCATTGATCTGTAATACGTTTAATTCATTGACTACTATTCATTTACTAACAAGTCAAGAGGCGAACTAAACCCAATTACTTACGTCCCACTTGTACTCAAGGCGCAGCCGCTTCATCTGGATGACGGTGGATCCTCGTGGCGGCGGGTCCGCGAAGTACTCTGTGAATTGGCTAGGTTAACTTGTGCACTAATGGCGACGAGCGTACCGGATAAGCAAGGGTTGTCAAAAAGAAAAGAAGCATACCGTAGAATGTACCGCGTGGCTTGTTCAAATTCTGGAAGTATGTGTCCATCTTCCTGATCGTCGATGACCTTGGCGAAGCGGGAGGAGTGGTTAGGGGTCGGCCATTGTTGCAAATTCAATGGCGCGGCTGGCCTGAAAGATGAGTTCATTGCTTACCGACATCATGATACTGATAAACAACACGAACAGGTTGTTGTTCGTGTTGTTTAGCACTGCTTCCTAATTAAAAAGCAAGAAATAACAAAAAGAACGCACAAAAATCGATAAGAAACGGGACCCAATAACAAGTGCGGAGGGTTGCGAAAGCTGACGCACCACGGGTGAGAATGAAACGCGCCAAGCAAAAGCGCTTGCGCGCTTCATTCTCCTGACAAAAGTGGCTGTTTTCTTGGGTGTTTTGAGTTGTTCTTTTCTTTTTCGGATATCTGGCACAATTTTCCCCGAAAATTTACATTCCCCCCCCCCCTTCCTTTATTATGGTGTGGGAACGGAAAATAAAACCAAATGAGCTTCCAACACGCTTTATTGCGGCAACAATAAAGCAAAACAAGGTTTTCGTTATCACAACATTACCTACGCGAAAATAAGAACAAGATCAACAGTAAAAACAACGACGATGTGAGAACAATGCTAGTTAGTTAGGTGGTTTCCCATACAAAAAAACGCAAAAAAAATAGAGCAACTGTGAAGTGTAATGGGCAGCAAAATAGACTTCTGTAGAAAAAAAATTTAATACTAGTAATGTGAAACGTGGAATACTTCAGTAGACAATTCGCAACTTAAACAAATAAGTCTAAATGATGGACATTTCAGCCAAATCACCATCGTGAAGGACCAGGCAATCGAGGCTATTTAGAGAAAATGCACGATGGGCACCAATGTAGAAGGATTCGAATGCTTTCATGACCTCTGATGCTTCGTTGTTATCACAGAGCACCACGAGTGTGATGGGTCCGCTTCGATTACTGCGCGACAATCTACGGAGGGAGCGAACCACCTGGAAACGCAAGTGTACGGTAGGCTAGGTGAAGAGTTCTAAGCAATCTCACCTCAACGACGTCCATGCCGACCTGAGCAGAGCAGATGACGGTGTTGAGGTCATTTCTGTTCTCAAGAACGAACTACAAAGTGATGAGATTGATAAGCCTAACTATTTAAAGCCTTCAAAGAACCGTACCTCGAGGAATTCGCTGTTGTAGGTGAAGAGAGGCGTATTGCGCAGCTGAAGGTGTTCGCCAGCATCACAATCATCACTGCCTCCGTAGTTCCCAATGCCATGGCCTTCTGCATCTACCATTTCTCCATGCCACGGAAGATAAACGATTACGCTGCCGATATCGTCCTTCCTCTTCGCCAACTCGACAGCCTGATAGCTCACTTTCAAACTCAACATTGTACACACAACTTCACGTACCAATTCCCATGTGCTTCCCCGGCGAAACGAGCGAAGAAGAATTTTCGCTCCTGGACCTTCAGCGAGTTGCCTCGCAATAAAGTCGCTTATTACATCCGGCAGAAGGCGGGCTACGTCGACGGACATTGCGCAACTCCTGCAAGGATAAGCACTTGGTCTCAACGCTTTGGAGAAATTAAGATGTTCAAGTAAAAACACGTACCCGGTTCCTGTTATTGCAGTGGTTATGTAACGCAATTCTTTAGGAGTAGGGAGCCTCGGCAAATGGCGCCGCTGGTGATAGTGAAGGGCAACCTTAATTTTTTAGTTGGAAACGGCAGCGCAATTATTACTAATCATTTCAAACCTGAGGGAGGGTAGGGCAAGAGGGGGCGTGGCTTGAGAAACTTCTGGAACTTTCTCAAGCTGCCAACCAATCACCGCTCTGGCTCCGCCCACTATGCTCTTACTTGATTGGATGGCACTGTGCCAAACCTTCGACAAGTTTCACTAAGCCACGCCCCCTTGCATTTCTCCGCTGAGGGTTGCGAAAGCTGACGCACCACGGGTGAGAATGAAACGCGCCAATAAATTGCGCTTGCGCGCTTCATTATTTACGCGTATTTATGATCATCTAACTTCTAATAATTAAGATTAAGACACAAGGCTGAGAAAAATGCAAGAGGGAGGGGGTGACTTAGGGAAACTTCTGGAACTTGTGGAATAACGTAATAACGTTGAATGAAATGCACTTCATTACGCAACAATAACAAGATCAAATAACAAATAAAAACGCAACAAAAATGAAGGGAACAAAATTCGTAGCCTTCTAATTAGTAGTTATGAGTGAAATTAACAAGAATAATATTTTTTTAATCGAATCCCAAACCCTTCAACAAACCTAGAATGGTGTTAGGAATGAGATTTGTATGGCAAAAATCCGCGTTGCTCCCTTTCGTTGAAGCACTAACTGCAGCCAAGCGCAACTTGCTTGCTGCCTGTCAACAGCACGCTTCGGTGCTACCGTAGAGCGCGGCGAAGTCATTGTGCGAGGTTACGACATCAAGATGGCGTTCAGTTCCGATGGGCTTCTTATTGTTGGGTACAGTGAGTGCAGTGCTTCCGCAGGATGTAGGGAATCACCATCTGTAAATAGTCGATAGAAGCAGTGGCAGGGTAGTTGAAAACTCAAATCTGAATTACCTTTTGAAGGAAGCAGCAGGCTCCTGTCGAGCGTCAACTACTGATCGGCTTGAGGGTCACTGCGCATCTTCACCAACTCGCGGTGGTATCCAAGCGAGAGCATTAGGCACAGCTCGACTATCAACTCGTGAGCCCAGTTGACTACTCAAGTACAGGCTCCGCCCCATTCCTCTTCCTTACTCTCTCTCTCTCTCTCTCTCTCTCATTGGTTGGCACCGTTCCAACATCTTGGAAGGATGCCAAGCCCCGCCCCCTTCAATCCCGGCCTAAAGCGTTTCGTCAAGGGGGAAGGAAAAAACCCTTCAGCAGACCTCCAGTATAGGCTCCGCCCCCTTCCTCTTCCCCACTCTCTCTCTCATTGGTTGGCACCGTTCCAACATATTGGAAGGATGCCAAGCCCCGCCTCCTTCAATCCCGGCCTAAAGCGTTTCGTCAAGGGGGAGGGAAAAACGGAAAGATGCATTGATGGCGGATCGAAATTCGATAGCAAAACAAAAGGAAACATTGAAAGTAATGACAAGAAAATGCGTAAGAAGTCCGTTGAGATTGTCTGACGCACTAGGTGTGCACACCTCCCGCGCCAGTAATTTTGCTTACGCATTTCGCGATCTTTCAAGATTGTGCTTTTTTTGTAATTTTTATAATTAAATGCGCAACAGAGTAATGAACAACACATGGAAAAGTATGCGTCTACGACCACGTATGTACAAGAAAAAGCAAATGCAAGAACATAAATCAAAAACAGTTAACTTTTCAACGAAAACAATGATTGCTTCGGTGAGAGTCTCGTTCAAGTGCTCTTTGATTCCATACGCAACGCCTTCCGTCCCGGGGTTCGTGGAATCATGTGACGGCATTATGCTGAGAAACTGCAATTGGCAATACAGGTTACGCAATGATTTGACCGATACTAACCTCTCTAACCAAGGTCGAGTGCAGCTGATGGTAAAAACGCGGCTAACACCCGCAGCAGAGATCGTAGTATCTGGAATTTTGCTGTTAAAAATCCAGCAGCGCGTTGAATAAACCAATGCTGACCTGATCAAGACGCTGCTTTAAGATAGCTAAGCTCCGCCCCCTTTCTTATCCGCACTCTCTCGTTGGCTGGCACAGTGCCAACGTTCTCGAAGCCCACCACATCGCGCTGCTCCGCTATTGCCCTTCAGCAGAATTGGGCAGCTAAAAGAATCTTTGTTAATAAATAAAAATAAAATACAACGAACAACGTGCGAAAAAAATCGATAAAATCGATACAAGGAGGAGGCGCACTTGAGGCGCGCAAAGCGCACCTCAAGTGCGCCCAGCAATACCGCTTGCGCGCTTGCTAACCGTATGCTTTCGAATTTCGCAAAGCGCCTTATTTTTCAAGTCGTTTCAATTTTTGTTATTTATAATTTATCAATTCTACATGTTTGTGCTTAAATTAAAGTTAAATTTCAGCCGCTCGCTACATTGAAATGAGTAAGCAGCCGGCTAAAAAAACGAATATGCCGCCGCGCAATAAGGTTTGTCCCCATCCATTCCCCCATCTAAGTTGTTGTGTAATCCTCAATAATTAAAATAAGTTTGTTAAGGAAGCGAACAAGAAGCGGAAGGCGCCAGCCATAGGCAAACAAGCAGCTGCGTCGACCACCAAATTTCGTTAGCAAGCTGCGTGCTGAAATCGTCAAGAAGAAGACGCAGGAGAAAGGTGCGCGTTTCCCGTTTATTTATTTTAAATTAAAAGTAAATTCAGCTGCGCAATTTGCTTCATCGGAGCACAGCTCTCAACGTTGCTGAGATGCGCACTTCACAAGGAGCTAATCCGGATCGCAGCTTCACGGCGTCTCAGCAAGCAACACGCTACTTCAACGTCGGCGTAATAAGCCTTTCCATAGACTGTGCCAAGCACACTGAACAAACAGGTTCGAGCAAAACCCTATTTATGCCTAACCTCATATTATTGAACACTTTTTTAAGGGAACTCTGTCATCCAGAAGTCTGCTGTTATTGCATCACTGCTGCGTGCTACTGAGGGAGAATTCCATAACGATTCGACACTCGCGCAGTACGCAAACAAGATGCATACTGATGGATACATTTCGAGAACGGTTAGTAGCGCACAAAGTACAGTATTTGTCAACATATTTCAACGTTACTAGATGAACACCAATAGTGCATACAATTTTAGTGTCTCCGCTTGCTCTCCTTCAATCCCGACCTCGATGTTTCGGACACCACGTGCAGCAGCGTATTCGTGAACGGCTCCACTCCGGGTCCGATTGGTAAGCAAGTTTATAGAAAAACTATGTATGTAGCCAGTGAATTGCTTAATTTGATTATTTTTCAGCAATTGCTGCGCGCTGCTCGCCCAATCGCACGTGCATCATGAGCACGCTGTCCGACAACCTCAAGAGAGAATTGGTGGACAAGCAACTCTCGATGAAAGACGATTGGAATCATTGGAAGTTGTACAAGGATGAGTACACCGTTGATGGAAAGGCCAGAGAGAGCCCCGGCCTCGTCAAGAAAAGAAACAGAGGAAGTAAGTTCAAAGACGCCGTATCCTCTGGTTTAGTAAACGAATCCTCTCGCTTCTCAGTTTCTTTTTAATTTTGACTTTAATACTATGCTAATACTATACTATGCCCTTCGTTCAATTCTTTACGAATAACCTCCCGTCTGTACACCCTTAGTTGCCCACTTTTAAAACGTTTCTCATATTTCTTTTTCGACTTCCCTTCCCCACTGTAAGTGTGCTGCACACTAATTAAGAAGGACATTAATTTATCTTATCGTAGAACAAATCGTAACAATATTGCTTATCCGTTGAATCACTGTTAGCATCGTCTTCATTTGTTGTTGTTGTTGTCGTCGCTTTTGTTAAGTTCTGTGCAATCTTCTTCTTCAGATAAAGAATGTGCAGCAACTTCCCGTCATCGTTTGTTAATACATACAAGGCTGGAAAAAAGAACAAAGCATTGCAAGTGTAAACCGCAAAAGTTGAAAAGGGTTCAATTATAAGGTGCAAAAGTTGAAACCGGTTCAATTATAAGGTGCAAAAGTTGAACCCCGGTTCAACTTTTGCAAAAAGTTAAGGAAAAAAAAGTGTGCCAAACCCAAAACTTGAACCAGTTCAACTTTTGCTTAGCACTTCAACCGGTTGCGGGATTGAAACACTTGTATTTGTACCCCCATATATCTTGAGAACAATTGAAATCGAGGTCAAACTAGGATGGGCTTGTCAAGAATTGTCAAGAATGGAATGGCGCAGAATGATCTTGGCAAGTCTTGGCAAATTGCCAATTCTTTTTCGAGATTATTTCAAGATTCAAGAGCATTTGAAGACTCGATAACTTGTGAAGATCATTTTCCACTCGCGTCGACCCCTTTCGACCGGTTCAGCCACGAAAAGCGACGAAAAATGACCAATTTCAAGATTATTTCAAGAACCAAAATCTTGGCAAGAAATTCATTGTTCTTGTTTCGAGGGGATAATTGAGTAATTTCTTGAAAAGATCTTGCAATCTTGCTGGGCCTTGGAGCCTTTGCATGCATTGTTTGAGAATGTCGTTGATCAAGTTTATCGTTTTTACATAAATCGAGGACGGGAAATTTGAGAACATCTTGTATCGATATTATTCTTGACGATTGCTTTTTCCTCACTCAATCTTCATCCTCGAAACAGTAGCCGCATCCAGCGACATCGAGCCTGATGAACAGATCAATTTCTCGATTGGACACAATCATGACAAATAGTAATGATAAAAACAAACTTGGGTGGAACGGAGCGGCCTAAGTCGGCAGTCGGATTGCCAACAACTCCGTCTTGTGTGGCAGCCCTGAAGACTTGTCGGAACTCGGGTCGAAGTGTGAGCAGCCTGAATGAAGCAATTTTTAAAAAAATATCATCATTTCTAATCGAAAAAAAATTATTATCATTTTTAAATCTTTAGTTGGAATTAGCGAAAGCTTCGCAATAAATGGGCTCTTAATTTCGAGAACTCTCTAGCCTGACGAGCGTGCAGATGCAGATCCTATCCCAGAGAAAATACTCAAAAAAAAGGAAAACATACGATCGGAAGATTCCAGCATCACGGGCACTGGCTCTGTGGATGGGAAGGCGCGAATAGTAGCGGGCGCATTTCGGCAGCACTCCTAGAATAATCTTTCATCTTTCATAAAAAAAGGAATCATTAGATCTTCGTATACCGTAACGTAAATTACCGGTTCTAATCGTACAGTAATGGAGCATACCGTATCCGAGGATCTCATGCATCGTTGAAGGAGAATCGAGGGCGCTTTCGATCAAATTGAAGACGAGAATGCACACTGAAAGTATGCAGTGATCGTCACCTATTTTACTAGGCAACAAAGTGTTATATCCTGTCCGCAAATTTGAAATTCCAAGTGTGATTTTAAACGGAGATTATCTCACAGTCTTCATCGTTGCCTCTATAATTCTCGTCACATTGCAAGAACAGTTTACAGAGTGGATATGAAATCTGCAATCAAACGCTAGTATGAAGAGCATTGTTTGAAGACATCTATTTATGCATTGAACCTACCAAGGGTCACATAATGACACCTTACCGGACTTTGATCTTTGATCTCTTGACTTACCGTGGCCACAACACCAACCATCTCCTTGACTTCATCAACACAAAGTTCGATGAACATTACGTGTTCTTCTTTTCGATTGAAGACGTTCTCCTGCAATAATTCGTTGACTGATCTCAGTGCTTCTAAAAGATCTCCTCATAAGTTATGCGGCATAACGTTGTAGTTGCTGCAAACTGTTTGCCGTCGCTTTACCACGTAACTCTACTGTTTCGTAAGCTATATTGAGAAAACGTAGAGTGGTACAAAAACAAAATAATCAATTAACTGACAATAATTGCCCTCAGTCGAGTGAAATTTCGGACGATGAGACTGATTCGATCGGGAATCTCAGCATGTTTGAGAAGGTTGCAGAGAACAGCGATGCACTCCCTGAAAACATTTACAAATTTATTATAAACTGTTTGTACCATGTTTTTGTTATCAATCGAAAAAATTGTATGTAATACCAAATTATGGACCAAATCAACAGTCGGCTCGAAACTACAGAAATCAAAGATCAATAAACTCACTGATGTTCATGAGTGTCGGCACTCAGGATTCCATCAAAGATCCACGTGAGGACCTCCTCGTCGAGAGGTAGAAGATTCACCTGTAGTGAATACGTAGACCTTTCTACTCTACGGCTCCCGGTTCTGTCTTTTTACGGCTCTGTCATTCTACGGCTCTATCTTTTCACTGTCACCCGGATGGACTCACAATTCTCTGCTCCGATCGGCCAATGCAGTTGTTCATGAGATAGGCGATGTTGAACTTCTTCACGCCTGCCATGGAGACATTAATCGCTTTTTTTAAACAACAAAAGTCAAGATCAAAGATCAAAGATCAACTAACTCGATACAACGGTATTCTCAGCGCATCGACGGATTTCGGCGGCGCACACACGCAGAATCATGCCGGGTTCCTGTCCCTAAAGGAAAACATAAAGGCGTATCCATGTCAGGCGATTCTACGACAATGGGTGGGACCGGCTATCAGGCGGCCCACACTATCCTGTGGTCCGATGCCTTAGGTTACCTTCCGTCCCTATGATGAATACAAACTGATAGCATTTAATCAAGAGTAGTAACAATGACTGTTAGAATTCTTGTCAAAATCGTTTATAGGAGAAGGAAAATGAATGGAGAAAAGTTCATTGAATGACCGACCTTCAATTCGAAGTCTCCTAATTCGAACAGCTCGTCAATGGCTTTGAATGCTAGTTCCTTCTGCTGAGAAGTCGAGTCCTTAACGAAAGATGACTTCTACTCCCACCGGGTTAGCAAATTTTCGGAAATTGGTGAATCGTTATTTGCATTAATGCTAGATCTCCCTTTCCAATACTGTCTCTCACGATAAGGCGAGACATAGCATTCTACACTATTCAGTGAATAGTGTTCACATTTCAGCGCCGCTGTCTCTCGACTCCTACAGAACATAAAGAAATGCCTATAGGCAGAACCCATAACTGAGTGTATTTAGATTGAAGTAATGATGTCAGTATGAAATACAAGATAATCAAAAGTTGGTATAATAACCTCTCGTTCGTAGGCGTCAATGACAATCTTCCAGAATGATCTGAACAGAGTACGGTAATCATCCTCAAAATGCGCACACTGATTACGGTAGCCCCTCCCCCCGGGGGGGGGGGGGGGGTCGGGCTAATACAGATAGAGATAGCGTAAACCAACCTCATTCTCTACCGACCACCACAGAGATCAGCTAGCGAGTAGAATGAGACGAGGAGGGGATAACGAGGGGAAGGGAAGAAGGAATAGAATGATTTACATATATTAAAATCAAGTATAATTATGTTATCTATTATGCAATTTAGTATATAGATTTTTGCCATTCATCCATCCGTTTTTGTTAAAATTTATCATTGATAAATCCTCGAATCAACTTGGAGAAGGGTTGGCTTTTCAAGAATGAACCCACATTTAAAGATTGGAATGGCGCAGAATGATCTTGGCAAGACTTTGCAAATTGTCGATTCTTTTTCAAGATCATTTCAAGACTCGATAACTTGTGAAGATCGGCCAATCATTTTCCACTCGCGTCGACCCCTTTCGACCGGTTCAGCCACGAAAAGCGACTAAAAATGACCAATTTCAAGATCATTTAAAGAACCAAAATCTTGGCAAGAAATTCATTGTTCTTGCTTCGAGGGGATAATTGAGTTATTTCCTGACAAGATCTTGCAATCTTGATTGGCAAGCCAACCCTAGGCCAAACTCTCTTCCTCTTCTTTCTAAGTTTTTCCTTTTCGGTCAATTCATCAAACGTTTGATGATCCATCTGATAATTTTTTTCCCAGAATTCTATCTATACCTCTTCCGCATTCATAGTGGTCGTATCTAGCTTCGAGCAAAAAAAGACAGAAGCCATCTTCTCCATATTCAACTATAATTTTCGGTTATATCAGTCGTTTGAAAGTTATTTGATTATTCATATTTTTCATTCATTGTTTGTCAATGTTTGTCATTTCTTGGACAAGAAACATAATTTTGTTCCTTTGGTTATTTATCCAACATCTGAGCTTCGATGTCACTGAACTATCTTCAATGTAGAGGAGCCACTGAGGACAAAGGAGTGATACGTATTCTGTTGGCATATTCATACAACGACACTGTACATTTCTGTTCCGTATAAAGAAGTATTGTCGAGGTGCGATGGAATGCAAATTCTTCTCCTTCCAACAAAGTCCTCGTCCAACACAACAGCCCATAAATAGGCAGTGTTCACATGAGTTCCCTCAATGGTTCCCTGATCGCTCTACGTCTTTCGTTCAACACTCTTTCTCCCTCTCTTCCCTCTATTCGGTTCTTCCTCCCCCCCCCCCCCATCTCAATCTCTCCATTCAGCAGTTTACTATGAAGGTCGTGTCAATTCTCGTACTCTTCACTTGTCTTTTTGCCATTGGTAAGCCATTATTTTAAGCATTGTAATTAGCATAATAGTGGTTGATCTTTGATCTCTCCTCCAGGTTTCTCCTTCTCCCTTCGTGATCTCTATACTCGAATCGAAGCAGCAGAGCATCCCGATGGACATCATTTGGTCCAGAAAGAATCCGGATTCTATGTGGGTCTCCCAACTTCTTTTCTTCAATAACTCTGTAGAGAACAACACCATTCTGTGCAGTTATCTCATTTTCGAAACGAAAACTGATAGACCCACATAGAATTCGCCTATCCCCATCGAAAGATCAAAGATCAAAGTCTTCAGGGAGGAGGAAATGTGGACGAGATTGGAACTATCGGAAATCGAATGATAATCTCTCGTCAGGATGGTCCCCACATGTTCCTCGATGACAATGGAATTCCAGTACAGCAGAATCTGTAGAGAATGATGAAGAATCATACCACTTCTTTATTCAAATCGTGATTTTACTCAATTACCAAATAAATTGTACGTGTGACCATTGAAGATCTCATTTTCAACTCGATAAACAACTTTTTATACCCAATGAATGACTCACACATTCGAATAAATACTGTACTCAGAAATGAATTGTGAAACGTAACCATTCATTCTGATTTTTCTCAATCGTCTCGTCATTTTGAGCACAAAAAGATGACATAATGTGTCTATTGTCCATTCTGTACGAGCTTATGTGCATTTAGGTTGATCAAAATGTGAATTGTTCATATTGAACTGAATGAACTCGTTCTTATGACAGGTTGAGGTCGATTACGTGCTCACGAAAGAGATGAGCATGTGACAATCGACCATGATCAGAGAGACAAACCATTGGACAACTTGATCTATTTCTTCTTCTCATTCACTAAGATGTTCACTCGATCTCTTCTCTTCCTCTATCTACTCTTCACTATCACTTCCCTTATCGGTAATCAATTTGATGATGTCACACTTTATCCTTCTCTTTTCGAGATAATCACGTATTTTTTCTAAGTTCAGTTGACTCAACTTCATTGAGCGATCGACTTTCATCTCTCCATCATCATGGAACTCTTCGATTGAATTCTAATGATGAATGGGCTGCCGATTCATCAGAGGAATCTTCCAATGAAGATCAAAGACAAGATTATCTTAAACAGGTTTCATCCATCTCATTCTGCCCGACTTATCATTTTCTACAGCTCAAAGTACTTGGAAACCAGCACCACAAGCATGGTGGTCTTCCGGAGTAAATGACACATTTATTATGAATCCATGTTTCTATTCCATACACTGCTGTTCAGGCATGATTTCAATAAAAAATATTCGGAATTCCCATTGCTGTATCTTTCACAAAATACACTTCACAATCAGTGTGTGTTTTTGCCTCTTACGTTTCTCGAAGTTACAGATTTTATGCTACAAAGTTACAACCAGAGCTCGTTGAGACCAGAAAAGGAATCATTCGCCACAGTATAATAAATTTTGCATAAATTATGAGATAAAGAGGGGTGAGATTTATAATAAAAAAGTGTGATCAAACCTATCATCATACACTGAAAGCAAGGCATTCTTAGTGGTAGCGATGGATTAGATGGGAGGGGGAGAGGAATTTGGTAAAAACCGCGGGGAATGGGGGGGGGGAGGGGGAGAGATTATCAATGGGCAACCTCGAGTGATCTCTCAAAAGCAGTTCACAGCATGTAATACCGAGGGTCTTTCGACTATTCGGATGGAGAACGGGGAGGGACACTTATAAGACGAACGGTTGGATCAGAAGGAGGGAAAGGGACGGGGATGGAATAGATCAACAACCGGAAATATGGATGAATTACCGACTAGGGTAGACACAATTGGTAGATCAATGGGAGAAGGAGAGAAGAAGTGAGCTCATGGTTGATCAGTCATTGGGTTACGGAAGAGGGGGAGGGGCATCGGGACGAGAGAAGGAACACATAAAAATGAACAACATGCAGCGGGAAAGAGGGGCAAACACCGAAAAGGAAGGGACTTAATTATGCATAAATATAATTTAGCATTATTTAACAATAAGTGAGCATGCACTGAAGAGTGCGTGTTTCTGTGTGAGACAAGGTTGTGGTGGATAGATCACAAGAGAGAAAGGACGAAAGTACCGTATCCAATGTGTTAACTCTTCGGAAGAAGCACTCACAACACTACAGTAATCAGCACTAGATACCGTAATGTGGGAAGGACTACTACCGAATGGAAGAAACACGGAATAGAAAGTGGACCTTAGTGAAAGAAGGGAGACAAGAACGAGCGACCATCAGTTGAATGGTAGAGAGAGAGAAGAAGAAGATACGAAAGAAGCGATCGATCGATATTGTCTGACTGAATGGAAAAAAGGAAAGAAGAAGGAGCGGAAAGGCATGGAAAATGGGAGATACGAGAAGGGATTACAACTTAACTTACGGAGGATTATAATTTAGCATAAATAACAGAAACGAAAGTAATACGCAAAAGGGGGCGAGGGGGTATGGTAGCTATACCCGAATGGTATGAAGCGAGTAAACTCATGATGAAGAAGATAGAGGGATCAGAGGAAGAAAAGGGGAAGAGATCAGTAGAGTATCGCTTAAATGGAGAGAGGGGGATACAGTAAGAGAGGCACAAACACGATACGAGACGGAGAATAGATCAGCCAGCATGAGATGATGTCATCTAGACGAGGGGATACTGTAGAAGGGGGAGAGGGATACGGTAGTCAGACGGGGCGGAGAAGGACCACGATTCATCCATCCATCCATTACTGCACTCGACGGTTCTGGAATAACAACTCTCACTTCAATGAAAGAAATGAGAAATTAATGCGCTTAAATATGAACATACATCATATTTCCTATCTCCAGCATGTCCTCTTCCTCCTCTATCTCCTCTATAGTGCCCTCCTCCTCCTCCTCTCTTCTGTCCTCCTCTATATCCTCCATCTCTCTCTCCATGATGGACAGGGGGCGCACCCATTGGCATCTCAACGGGCATGTGCTCCTGTGTCACTGGGGCTGAAATAATAAACCATAAGATCGTATTCACCCGGTTCTTCGCAGTTTCATATCTTCATTAGATTTCAGAGTAATTAGAACGTAATAATATAAATTCTTACGCAATCCGTCTCGTCTCCTCTCGCAGAAGAACTTGTCATGAGCGTAATCTCCCTTGACTCCACAGTATTCACAACCAGTCTCCCTCAGACGAGGACACGTCACTCTTCTATCTGCACCAGAACGAAGACTGCAAAGGGAAGAATTCCACTTAGTCTCCATGACTCCCCTTCCTTCCCAGACACTACTTACTTTACCGGACCAGCCCAGAATGGGGTGATAATCGCGAAGCCTAAGCAAAGAGCAAAGGTTAAGCCTGAGTCATAACCTAATGTGGCTAAAAATGACTTTGATGTCTAGGCTTAGGGCTTGTTGACTGGACTGCATGTGTTTTTAAACCATTTTCGACTGGGCCGGTAAAGTAACGGCGTCCTTTCTCGCCCTCCACTCACGTATGGGAAGAGTATTCCTCCACTGGCAACATGAGTGTTCCCTTGCAATACGTGCAGCACATCTTCGCTGCCACCTAACAAATACATATTTATACATTACATTGAACCCTTCTCTGTACTCCTTTTTCGGTCAACTCACCTCACTCCACTTCATTCCACCAGATACCACAGCTCCCTGTGGAGGAACGGGATCCACAGGAATCGACTGAGAACCACTTTGGTCCGGCTGACAAATTGACTTTCAAAATATGTTTCTGTTTCATTGAATTATTTCGAGTAAATTAGAAAAAACTAGATAAAAAATCTTTAAAAAATTGTTCTGGCTAACCTCTCGTTTGGGTGTCTTCTTCATCTCGAGCAATTCCTTCCTTGGTTCAGCCCTTGGAGTGGTAGGAATAGAGAGTGTTCCTCCTCCTCCTCCTCCTCCCTCTGACATCTCTTGAGGTATTTCGATGCCGCTCTCTTCCTCACTCGGATGGGGCTCAGCTGGAGGAGAGGATGACTTCGGGTCTACAACACACAAAGTGTGTTTCACATCTACCTACACTAATTGTATCCAATTTAAACAATCATTCCTCCTTAGCAAGTATAACGTAACATATGTGTTTCAACGATACTCACCAGCCAATTCGAGTAGTTGCTTACGGGGAGAAATGGGATGGGTAATATCGGTGGTCTGTCCCACATCCATCGATTGATCACCCAATCTCAATGAGGAATCCATAGCAGCAGACATATCACTGCTGCAAAATAAGAGTCAATCAATTGATATTCTTCCCATCATCACTTACATAATGATATCATCCTCATTTGGAGTGGTACACTTGCTCATATTGATGCTTCCTTCCTCATTATCTCTTCTTTCATAACTTCTTCCTCCTCCACTTGTGATTGAATTGTTCCTTGATCCATACTGTCTACTTTCCGGTCGTCCTCCTCTATATCCTCCTCCTCGTCCTCCACGACCACCACGGTAACCTGATGAGATACAGAGGGGTTAACTGTCAATTACACTATTACTATCGTTTTCTATTCACATCAGATATGATCAGTTTGAATACTCCTTCGCATACCTCCTCTTCCTCCTTGGGTCGGTCCTGCCCAATATCCAGACTGTTGCTGCTGTTGTTGAGGAGGGAATCCACCGGCATTGTACTGCTGCATCT
Source organism: Pristionchus arcanus (assembly GCA_900490705.1). Lineage (NCBI taxonomy): Eukaryota > Metazoa > Nematoda > Chromadorea > Rhabditida > Neodiplogasteridae > Pristionchus > Pristionchus arcanus. The sequence goes on along the minus strand of LS488633.1, from coordinate 267,292 downwards.
GAATCTTCTCCTTCATCTCTGTCCTTCTCATTCTTCCTTATCACCTGTTGCTGAGGCGGCTGCATCTGTTGCAATCCCTGTTGCTGCATCATCGCATGATGCATCGCCAACGATTGCATCTGCAATCAATTAATAAATATCGTTCGCCTTATCCTCTCCAGCCATCTACCATACTAAAGACACTATCTCTGAAATCGGTACCACATTAATAGTTATTCTCGGTACTACGCCGAATGAGAACTTTTGGAGGTGACAGACAGTTGTTATGTCAGAGAACAGATTGCAAAATAGTTCTCGTTCTACCTATCGCCCTAGTTTCCAAATAAAGACCGTAACATGCTTACTTGGGGATACATCATCATCATCATTCCCTCTTGCATCACACTCACATGTTGTGATGTGTACTGAGGGGGTACAATTCCTCCTCCAGGCGCCATCCTTGGTTGAGGGGGCATCGGACCTCCGAAGGGCATCGAACCCGTTCCCGGATACGAAGCTGTCATCATCCCCTCCAATCAATAAGATGAGGTCGTTATTGAGAATCAGTAGTCATAATCAGTCCAAATAAAGAAAGTGCGATGCTTACATGAGGATGCATCATCATCATTCCCTGCTGCATCGGCTGCATTCCCTGTTGTGGCTGCATCTGCTGCATTGGGGGAGAATTCTGCTGCGACTGCTGATCCGAAGGATTGTGCCACACTCCGATCGATGACGTGCCTCCTGAATTGAAAAGGATAGAGAGATCAAAGATCAAATGAGAATTCACATACCGTGCACTGATTGGCCGTCCGTGTTGTCAGAGGGAGCAGGCGAGTTCACCGAAACTAAAAGCTACTTTATACGCCGTTCCAGACAACAAAAAACGAAAAATAACTGGAGAAAGTGGGCTTGGCTTACGTGATCGCTGATGCTGCATCATGGGTGGTCTCATTGGAGGAAATCCTCCCTGATGTTGTCCTCCGGGAGGAATGGGAGTATACGAGAATTGGACGAAACCATCCTGTCCTTGTGATACCATCGGACCTCTTTGACCCATCCTAAAGAGAGAGATCATTCATTGTCCATCAGTCTCTCACTCACATTGGATTGTGTTGATAGTAGACGGTCTGATTGGGATGCATCGGTCCTCCATGCTGCTGTTGACCCATTGGTCCCATTGGTCCTCCCATCTGCATCATCATCATCCCCTGAGGAGGGGAGGCAGATTGGGAGGGGCCGGCAGGAGCTGCTGCAGCAGCTGCACCCCCTGGAGGTGGCTGCATCGGCTGCAACGAGTCAGGCGTCACCCAGTGAAGGGCGTATCGAACCTAGACTAGCAACTGTACTGTGGGACAGACAGAGAAAAGATGTAAACACAAACAGTAAAGAATCACAGAAAATTTCTAGATTTCTTCAAGGATCGGTCGTCTCATAATTGATTGTATTTGCTCACAATTCCCTGTGGATGTTGTCCTCCTTGTTGCTGTCCCATCTGACCGCCTTGCATCATCTTAAAAGTACATCATTTATCCGCATTCCCCATTCATCCTTTGAGGTGTAACGAGACACTCTTACATGAGATACGAGAACGAAACGTGCATACTTCATAAACCGAGAATGGAAGGGACAAAAGGTAGTAATACGATACCTGAGCATGTTGCTGCTGATTGGCCATGGCGGCTGCATGGGCTGCAGCTGGATTGTACATGTATGGTCCTGCAGGTCCGCCTCCTTGCTGCATGTGCTGTGGCTGCATCTGAGGATGGCCATAGGGAGGTCCCATCTGACCACCCCCGGGAGGATACATCAATCCACCGTGAGGACCTCCTGCCATCAATGGCTGTCCAGAGAGGGCTGACGGATCCGGAGGACCTCCCGACTGCAATGAATAACCATCGATATGGTAGCAAGTGAATACACGGAAGAGCAGAAAGGTTAGCTAGGAGAATCTAGTTAGCATAGAGATTGTATTGGGAAGAATCCTTCACTTGACTGATGGATTACCCTGCTATTTCTCACTCTCACGTACTAATTTAATAGTAACTTACGGCGATATTGAGAGTGGAGGAAGAACTCTCAGAGTAATTGGAATGAGAACGAGCAGCCATCGGATGGGATGCGTCTACAATCAAAACAATGTTACCCCTTCCCACTATTTCGAAATACTCGGCACAATCAATTTGCATATTTGAAACCACTTTGCATTTCAGTAATCAAATCAATTATAATAGGTAAGTACATTATTCTTTGTCTTTATTAAATGCTTGTGAGATCTTGCAAATGTTCTAAATGAATAATGGAGCATTTCGCCTGATTCATACTTACTGCCTATCCTAGATGACTCATTCAATCGATAACAACAACAACTCACTGAAGTTCCGATCCATTCCTCCTCCATACTGCGGTCCACCCTGATTGCCATATTGGGAGTAGTTCCCGTAGTTGGGATTGTAGGTAGGTTGTCCATCCTGATCCATATTAGGAGGGGAAGTATGCATCGTCACGATCGATGGAGGGCCAGTTGACTGAATAGGCAATTCATTAGTTATAATAAACAAGGGTAAAAGATAGACACGCTAAAGATTGGACAAAAGTGATGCGAGAACTTGGCTAGACAAAGAGAGTGAACAAATGATCAAATAAACAGATACCCGCTCGAAACGACCGCTCTCCTGCGGACCACCACCATACTGCTTGGGACGGTACTGCGACTGCTGCTGGTCTGCAATGAAGTAAGTTAAGAACTAATAAAAAAACATTAGCGTAAGCAAGAACGTAAAAGAAGAGAAAGAACAAAATTTGAACAAAATAAGACAGAAACAAACCATTGTACTGCGACTGCTGCGCGTTCCCCAGGAAGTATGGATTCGGGACCGAAGTCGGTTGCTGAATGGACTGTATATTGATTAATTAAAAAGGTAGATCACTCACGAATCCAGGTGGGGCACCTCCACCAGCCGATGACCCACTGTTGTCGCCGCTCGCGTTGTTCATGCTGTTGCGCAGCTCCTCGTTGCCCAGTCCGGAATCGGGTGTTTGACGGCTGTTGCTAAATGGATAGGAAGGTAGATCAAGTAGAGGGGTCATTCACATCGATTCCTTGCTTTCTCTTCCTTCCACTCACTTGTACATGTGCTGTATGTTGCCGTTCGCGTAAGGATGGAACTCGTTGCCCGAATGCGAAACACCGCCCTCCTTCATCATCTATTGAGCTGCTGATGAGCTAGAAGGATAAAAGTGTGAAAAAAAATTAATACACAGTCACAAGAAAACCGCGGAAAATCAATAAAATTTGAATTGCAAATTAACGAAGAAAAAGCCGAATTCTGTGTTCCACTAGTAACAACTCTTACTATTTTGGTAATAAACAGCGAGTATTCTGTAGGGGTTTCGCATAACTTTCGTATTAATTTTTTTAATAAATTAATTTAATTTTAAGTCAATAAATGTTCTCAAAATATGGTGAAATGACTTAACAACCAAAAAGCCATATAATGAAATACACACACCGTTATGTGAATAAGTGATCTCCCAAAACTTCGATCAGAAGAGATCTGTCATTGCGATCTATCTATCTAGATCTATGTTGATGCACTGTGTACTTCTCTGTTTGTTTGATAGGCTGGCAAATAATATCAACTAATCATCACACGGATTATTTATCTAAAAGGTTAGTGTAGTTTGCTGACTGTCTATCCTCTGTAAATCTCTTGGAATTACTCAACATCCGGAAATTTATCATAATGCCATCGTACATCACATACTCTACATAATACCTGAACCAATTTATTCTCAAGTTGTGGGTTTAGTAGTATCTAAAATGAATGTAGTATATTGTTTGGAAACGTCATGTTCATAATTTCCTTGACAACGATCTTCGCTCTTCAGATATGTTGTGTTTCCCTTCAGGCCAGGTTTGATTACTCTCTATCTGATAAAGATCATAATCTCTATGATATCGAAGACGAAAACAGTGAACGAATGAGACATCATCCGATTGGATGAGAGAGGAGAGAAAGAGAGGGAAGAGAAGATGGAGGAGGATGGGGGGAGGGGAGGAATGAAGGGAGATAGAATAAAGAACCATTAGACAGTAAGCAGATAGTGTACCTCTATCTCCTGACCATTCTGTGTCAACTCTCTCTCTTCAATTGCTTCCATAACACTCTCGATTCCATAGGACGAATCACTTTACTCAACTGTTGACACTTCCACTTACAGCGATAATAACCATGAATCAAGTAAGTTCCACTAACTTCCCTCTTTTGTCTACCGAATGGTAAGCACTCTCTTCATTTCTCCAATGCATTCTTCAATTCAGATAGAATACGACAAACAGTTTGGTTTCACTTCCTCAGAAGTTGCGACATTCAAACGAAGATTGAGTGGGCATCTCCCTTCTTTCGATCGTAGAGGTTCGTGATCTTTGATCTCATCCTTTCTTGATCTTTGATCTTTTCGGTTTCCGCCGTATTCTTCATCGTCGTATTCCATGCATCAAATGGTTATCTCGTTATCAATGGAAAGAATGGCTACCACGAGATGGAATAGCTGGAGCGACTCTTGGCATTTACAACATCCCTCAAGGTGAACATTTTTACCATTGGAACAAAAAGATCTGCGTCAATCTGCGTATTGAATCAATTTAACCTTTTGATCGTCACATCTCTAAAGAGCATTTCGCCGAACGAGTCAGTTCTTATGAAGCCGATTCACTCATGCTGATCTATTGGGGTTCCCCTCTCACTATTCCCTTTCTCTCCCAACCTCGTGGTACTTATTCTGCAATTACTAGGCTTTATCACTGCATAAAATAGCTCGTTGAATCGATGAGAGTAAGAGATTAAAGGAGATCGTGTATGGGATAACATTGGAGATGAAGAAACCACATCCGTTTGATCACACCATTATACCTTCCCCTTTTTTACGCCATCACAAGGAAAGTCCAAACAATTCGCGAAATGCCATCCCGTTCCCTCAATCATTTTATCATCAAACATCAAACTTTTCTTCTCATGATAAGAGGTCATTCAAGTATTGAACTTTGATCATCATGAGAATTGCGTGGGTAGGATATTCCAATAGATGTGACGATATTCCTCATCGCTTCGAATCAATCGGATGTATGAAACAAGCGGATTACTAAGTACAAGCTTGAGTTAATAGTCTGCGTAGATACATTTGAGTACCTTACTGAATAGATCTCCGCCATATCTATGGAACATCGATTTCTCTTGAATGGAACGAAGAGAGAAAAATGTTTATGAGATCTGAACTCGACGAATTGTCGAAGGAAAAATGATGAATTGATAGGTTGTAATCGACTGATGAAAGATTACATTTATCTTGCATGAATCATGATCCTTACAAAATGAACAGTATCATCAAGGTTGATTATCCTTAGGAATGGCATATTCCGTTCTCGCTTCTCTTCCACCAGTCTACGGTCTTTATGCATCATTCTTCCCTCCTCTTCTCTATTTCATCTTCGGAACTTCTTTCCATTCATCCTTCGGTGAGACATCATCAACCTCCTTCTTAATCCTATTATCTTCAGGAGTCTTCTCAATAACTTCTCTCCTCGCGGGTCAGACTCGTCTTCAATTACTACCTGACCATCACAATCACACTGAAAAGTACGATCTCATACTACGTCACTGCATTTATTCTCGTCAGATAGTTTTGATAGAGCAGTGTAAAATGGAAAGTCTGTCGACGTGTTATTTATCACCTATATACGATCACTCATCTGTTCACTAGGGGAGATCTTTGGTCGATGGGTGCGATCGACTCGACGAAATGACGCACTTCCTTGTGCATTGAGACAGTGATGGTCGCACCCAAGGTTCAATAACAGATCAATTGAAGAACAAAAAGTAAAACAATGATTTGACCGATAAATGATAACCCCAATCGCAAAAAAAAATGAATTGCAGATTCATCGATGGAATGGGCCCATTCGAACCGATAGACGTGGTTTCAACACTGACTTTCACAGTCGGAATCATTCAGGTTCAGCTTTACTTAGGGAATCATGATGAAGCTCTCTTTCAGCTCCTAATGGCAGCACTTCGATTAGACTTCCTTACAGCGTACCTCTCGGACCCCGTTGTCTCTGGTAAATCCCTCTTTGTTCTTTCCAATTTCGTCTGCATCTTTCAGGGTTCAATCTGGGTGCAGCCTGTCATGCATTCATCGCTCAACTTCCTTCTCTTCTGGGTGTCAAAATCCCCAAGCGACCAAGTCAATTCTTCGTACTCTTCAAGGTAACTATTTCGTTATTCTACGACGGCGAAAACGGAAGTTTCAGAATATCGGGGACATCCTCTCTTCCCTTCCAGACTCCAATCTCCCAACTGTCATCGTTTCCATTCTTTGTATTCTCTTTCTCGTCGGATCGAAAACAATTTGTGGCCGATTCCGCGTACTCAAGTTGTTTCCTAATGAACTCGTGCTGGTGAGACATCCAAGTATTCATTCTATTAGGTTTCAGAGATTTCATAAATACAAATAACCGTCATGGAGTGATCTTCAGATGATAATCGTGACAGTGATCTCACTTCTTCTCAAACTCAAGTCTTCTCACAAAGTTCGCATTATCGAACACGTCGAAACGGGGTAAGCATCAAGTAATTTTGAATGAAGAATCCATCACATCATTCTGCGTGAACTCGAATGTCTGATCAGTACGAGTATGCGCGAAATAAAGAGACAAATTCTTCCTTCTGACAGCTCTAGTGGACAAGTGTGTTCCTTCAATCTCTTTATCTCTTCAGTATGCCTATTCCCTCCATTCCTGATCTCCGTCTTATTCCATACGTCATTCAAGAAGCCGTTTCTATTTCGATAGTTGCATTCGCAGTGACGGTATCGTCCCTCTTCATAGCCTTATTCATCTCTTCAATTCCAGGTTTCAATGGGAAAACTCTTCGGCAAGAAGCACAAGTACTCCATTGACACTAATCAAGTGAGTTTTTTCATCACTGCTTATGAATTGCTTTATTTAAGGAACTCCTTGCCCTCGGTTTGGGTGGTTCGATCTCATCATTCTTCTCCGTTTTCCCTTGCTCCACTTCCCTCTCTCGATCACTCGTGAATGAAGCTGCTGGAGCGATGACACAGGTAGGACTTTTCTATCACTCTAGCCGATGTAAGAGTATGGGGAATGAAGGGACTACATTTTTCATTCTCCTTTCCTAATCTCATGAAACATATTTCTTTCAGATGTCCGGTCTCTTTTCCTCCTTCATCGTTCTACTCGTCATTCTCTGGATTGGTCCTCTTCTCTCTTCACTTCCCCTCTGTGTCCTCTCTTCAATCGTCGTTGTCGCGTTGAGATCGCTCTTCATGAAGGTACGTTCAAAATCGATGTCAATCTTCAAATGAAATCCCTGTTCTACTAGATCTGAATCCTCTCTGCAGGTATCCGAGTTGCCCTATCTCTGGCGCTTCTCCAAGACTGATTTTGTAAGTGTTTGTTCCACTTTTTTGTGTAAATAAAATTTTCGTCTTAAAGGCAGTATGGGTGATCACAGCCCTCTCGGTTATCTGCTATGACATCATCGAGGGTCTTGCAGTCGGTTCGCCATCCCATTCAATACAGTTGTTTACTCTGTTTCTGCAGGAATTCTATTCGCCCTCTTCACAGTAATTCTTCGAACACAATTCGCTCGTACTCGATCACTCGTCGAGATCGCGCCTAATGACTACAGAGATAGGAGGCATTTCCCAAATGCTAAGGTTCGTGGTCGTTAGATGACAAGTTGTTATTAGAGTTCTCTTATTGGAATCAATTCCGGAATTCCAATAAGCGAAGTGATCATTCGAACAAGGTGAAGAGGCATTTTTCCTTCCTTATTGGATGGTTTCCAATCATCTCATCAGATTCCGTCTGTTCCGATCATCCGTTTCGATGCTCCTCCCATCTTCACAAACTGCGAATTGTTGAGACATTCAGTGAAAGAAGCAGCCATTGAAATGAGTGGGGAAGGTTAGTCTCTATTTCTATCTACTAGAGGTTAAATACGCCTCTTTATTTCACGTATTTTCTCGCTACTCTGACGGGTGATAGATCACAAGAAATGAAGAGAAGAATTACCGTTTTTCGAACACTCATTCCTATGTTGTTAATGACATTTACAAAATACCTTGCAGATTCTGTCTCAGACCTGGAAAGGGGCGATTCATGGAAGCCGTTGATTCTCGATTGTAGTACATGGACTTACACTGATAGTATGGGAGTCGAAGTGGTCAGAGAAGTGAGTTGATCATCTCTCTTTTTTTTATCAAATTGCATTGTTCCAGCTTCACATCGAAATGTGTACAATGAAAATTCTTCTGCTTTTCGCCAATCTGCGAAGTCAGTTTGGAATTTTACACTCAAGATTATCTCCCTTCATTCGCAGGTTCTGTTCGAGTTCAATACTCATCCAGTGGTCTATACAATGTTCTATCCGATAATCAATTCTATCCGACCATCGAAGATGCTATCTCGGTATGTTTCTATTTGCTTGAACACCGTCCAATACATTCCCTTCAGATAGCAGGACACTTCACACGACAAGATCCCTTCAGTCCATTCCCCGATCTACAGAACAAATTATCCAAATACATCAATGCACTGTCTACTGAGTAGTTACAGGAATACCATCCATGTCTTTCATTCATGTATATTACAAATCGGGTTGAAGATTATGAGGACTAGGACTATCATATCATAATCATCAGAAACATGTTTACAAATATTATCGAATAACTCGGAGAGTTGCAATCATTGTCATGTATTGTCTGTGACATATGTACATATAAGGATTGTTCAGAAATGCAAGTTTTATTCATTTTTGAGCAATATTCAATTGTGGAAATTTATGATTTACAAATAAATATCACAAGAGCTCAAATTCAAGTTCACAAATTTAGCGCAAGATATGAAAATATGCAGAATCAGCCCGTAAATTGAAAAAGAAAAATGTGAGTTTGCAACGTTAATCAAACTTCTCAACGAATGAAGTGGCAAACTAAATGCGTGTCTCGGCAAGAAGCGCAAGGTGTACTGTAGATAGGGCAGGGTATTTCAATCGATAACTGATGTATATCAAAGAAGAAGAGGGGGGAGGGGACTAGACGCACAACGGGAGAGAGTGAGAAATCTGCCCGGCGATAGCTAGAGGGGATACTGTATCAACTATGATAAATTCAACAATCAATCAATGATTCTGGCTATGAAACATGAGTTGGAGTACGGGTTAGGATGAAAGTGAGTAGAACAACACTTTGAAAGTATACAAACTACCGCATATCACAGGAATCTGGAGAGGGAATTTGGGAAGATTTGATACAATATAGAGCAGATCTATTGTAGTCTATTTCTAATGGCGAATGGAGGTAATGGATCAATTACGAGAGGGGGCAGATTACAATCTACATCCTCTTAACTGTCGGTTCTTCAGCAATAGTTGAGAGGGAATCGTGATACGCATGATTCTTATCATCGGCCTTCAATGGAGTTGGAGCATGAGGGGCCGAATCAGAAGATGACATCGACGAGGAAGGAGATGATGTCATCTCAACGTCCTCGTTACCTACAAATGATATTGTAAAACCTCAGTTGTCGATTCTCCTTTCGCTCCTATTTACCGTACCTTTCCGTCTCCTGAGACTTCCTTGTTCCAATGCATCCATTCGAGTCCTATTCTTGATTGGAGGAGGAGCAGGAAGACGATTTGGATCGTCACGAGGTGTCAACTGAAAGGAATGATCAGGCAATGTTACCGTACCCTTATCCACTACCGTAACCCTGATTACCGCACCTCGCACTTGGGTCCAATGAAAGTGAGAATGACAGGGAGGAGACAAAGACCGTTGATGATACCCAATATGACCAGCACAGACATCACAACGAAGAAGTATTTGAAGACGAAATCGAACTGAGAAGAGAGGACGATTATTGAATGATTATCGATTTGACTACCGTACCTCAGTGAATACGAGCATGACTATTCCAAGGAGGGTCGAGATGGCACCGTGGAAGACTGGCACGAACATGTGCAGTAGGCATGACTGGAATAATCAATACTGATTAGTATACCGTAATAGATCTCCTTATAAATTAATGTACATCTCATCCTAACATTAATATTATTTTAATCGTTTCACGATTAAATCAATGAAATAAGATCAATACTATACTAGTATCTACCGTATACCATTCCTACCGTACCTGCAATCTCGTCTCAACACTTCCGAGTGACGTGAGGAAGGCGAGAACGACGTGAGCTGTGAACTCGACACCGATTCCGACGGCGCAGATGAGAGTGACGGCAGAGATTGGGTTCATCTAAAATATTCCATTATCATTATGTCCTCCATTTCACTTTTTCACCAATCTGAAACAAATTGTTCCCGTCTAGGTTTCAGTTTAAGATTGCATAATGACAATATTCTCACCTTAACTCCAAACAATCCCATGAATCCTCCCAACTCGATGGTCGTCACAACGACAATGATCATTACCTGGAAGAATTGGTATGAGATCATTTCGCCCATGTAGTCTCGTTTCATGCCCTGACAATGAACCCCCCCCCCCTTTCTCCTTACCAGGAATGCAGCATATGGATTGAAGATGAGAGAGGCGATAACAGTGAAGACTGCGGCAGCAATGATGAGAATGGCAAGGAACAGATTCCATCTACAACCAATTAAAATGTTACCAGTGATTTTACACTCCGAATTGAATTGAGATTAATCATTTTCATCGTATTCAATGGTTAATCAAATTCACAGAAACTTTTCTCATCTTGTAGTACTCTTGAAACACAAATGTTGAAGAACCTCAAAACACCAACCTGAGCGTGAGATACTGCTCCCAGAAAGTGTAAGCCAATCCAGACGGGTAGTTATCCAGTCCGGCCGCAGTGTACTTGTCACACACCGCACGCAACTCCTGCAATCGATATTTCGTACTTACAGTAACCACAGTATGCTACCGTACCTTGATACTCTCAACGATGGTGGGAGTGGTCGTCAATCCGGTAGTATAGAATGGAATTTGTGAGTAGAGAAGAGGTTCAGCAGGAGGAACGAGAACGTCGTCTTTCGTGTATTCCCAATGAGGAGGAAGAGGAATGAATGACGCCTGCAAAGTAAAAATATGAATGTTAAATTTCACCGGTGAAGTTCGAGTTTCACTGTTAGATCACATTCAGTTAGTTCATTCGAAATCAATCTCGTATCAGGATCCGAGAAAAAATACAATTCTCCCGCATAAAACGACGTTGGTGCTTACCTGTGACACGTAGTACATCATATTGTCGACATTGTACCATCCAGTCATGTAGTTGTAGAATGCATCCTCTCTGATCACTCCATCCTCATTCACCATCTTGATTTTTCCAACCTACAATCATCGTTTATTTCAACCTAATCGAATTTTTGACAGTAATCAAATAAGTAAACTACCGTACCCTGTCGGTGCAGTTCCACGAATCGCGAACTGAGCACAGCATGGCTCTTGCAATGTACACTTCCGGTTCGGGCTTCTTTCCTTCCGGAATCTGTCCACCGACCTGCACAATTTCAGAATGATAACAATATTCAACATTGTGCATTCTCGTTTCACCATCCTTATAACCATAGAAAATTACGATAGGGATAATCGGTGCGCCTCAAACACATGAGAACACAATCAAAAATACTAACCATAAGTTCTCCCTCCTTGATGGCTTTCTCAGCGACCTTATCGAGTGAGACCAGCCATGTTCTGATGAGACTCAACCAATATTCCTGTGGTTGTCCATCCTCTCCTTTGATCACGAAACGAGACTCCGCTGCAAACAATATTAATATAATGAAACAAATAGGATCAAAGTAGCCCTAACGCATCTAGGTGAAACTCGAATGGAGTAAGGGATGTATATACTGAAAACGATTTTACAGTCATAATACAACGCTAGGTGGGATCAACCGACTGTTAGAAGGACTAGATGAATCCCAAATCTGTTTGATTCAATCTTGAAGAGTATCATACCCATTTCCTGTCGATATGCCTCAATTTGCTGTTGCTGCTTTGGTATGTCCACGTTGATTCCTCGGATGACAGAGAACATGGGATAGAAGGAGAAGTACTTCTCACGAGCCTATAATTCCCTTCACTCATTCCACTAGCAAAACTCGAGCAGAAATATCAGAAATTCGATTTTTTTAAATATTCTTCGTCGATAAACAGCTTTATGATAAACATGATATTGTTTGCAACTCACAGCCATGAATGCAGCAGGGGCGGAGTTAGCAGGCAGCACATCCGACAGTTCCAGACCAAGAGTATTCCTGCAAGAGAGATCAAGAGAGATCATCTCTGAATACAATCAGTCATCGATCAACAAGTCTTCTACCGTACCTGTACATGCCAATGAGTCCGAAGGCACAGCCGGCCAGCGTCAATCCGAGCACGAGATACTGTAAGAGGTTATTCAGATTCATGATTCGATCATTATTTTGGCTGGTCCAAACTGGCTACTTTCGTGTTTCATCATTCTTTTTACATACATGATCCACATCGGCTTTAGAAATGAAATGGAAATGAACTCACTCTGACGTCCTTTCTCTTGAGCGCGGGAATGTAATGGTTCTTGAGGAATCCTCCGACCTACAATCCACCATTATTCCATCATTCGCTTATTCGATATAATCCACTTACCGTATACCATGGATCTTCTCTCTCGAAATGTTCAATGTCCCCTGGGACGTTGTTCAATGTCGTGAGATGAGTCTGTGATGAGACGGGGTACTGTAATCAGATTGACCTTCGATACCCTATTTGGTATCGATAACTGAGTGTGGCCAATGCTCACAAACAGCCACCAATAGTCTCTACAGTTCTTACATCGCTAACGTTGCTCTGAGTATGGGGCATTCCATTCATTGAAGAATCCTTCTCCATCGTACGACGACGTTGAGGAATGCAGCATAACAAATCTCTGAAATATACGAGCATTACATGTTTGACATCTGGCTGATTTCTAGATAAGAATAGTAAGCTGCGTGTCTCTCGTTGCCTCTTCCTTCCATTCTCTCACCTGGTTCCTCTTCTTCTTCTCTTCAAATCAACAGATATGAAAGCAGGGAAGATAATCATAAGGAAGAGAAGATTGAATGCAAGAAGAATCGCAGTCTGGAACACATACATTCAGAAATCAATAAGTGAAAAGGTGGCATGTGAATAATGTCCAACCTGTGAGCAGAAACTCTTGAGGGCGGGAATGGGAAGGACCATTCCAGCGAGGAAAGCGAGAATATTATTAGTGGAAGTGACGAGAACGGACATTCCTGTCTCTTTGAGAAGCACTCCCATCTCATTCTTACGCACCTGAACAGAGATTACTGTAATTAATGAGTATACACACAATACTATAAAACAGGATATCGGTAAGATAGATCGTATAATTTCCAACAACAAAAAGGCAGTGTAAACTTACAATATTGGAGATCTCATCGTAGTTATGCAGAAGGAGGAACATATCGTCGATTCCGAGACCGAGTGAAAGGAAGGGAACAACCTGAGGGGATATTGAGATCATTCTTTGATCTTTGCTACAGTACCTGAGTGGTGGCAGCGTTGAAATTGATGCCTAGAAGGGTAGCGAATCCGAGTCCGGAGATGGAAGAGAATGTTACCCATACGACACCCCAGATGGCAAGATGGACGTTCGACTGAAAGGGAGATTTGAGATTCACATATATCATTTCTGCTTGTCAACAAACACAAGCATACATTTTCGTAACTAAAAATCCGGTAATCAGACCACTGTATATTTGATGAAATTTGACGTCAGACCACAATATATCCACAATAAAGTCGGTTTTTAAGCCGTTATACCCCTGCTATTAGAGTCAGACCACTATATTTTTTTCGTCCCCGGTTAGCAATGAAAATGTATGAACACAAGGGATTTCACAATTTAATTTCAGCGGTAATGCGCTAATAATACCTGGATAGCCAGCCATCTTCCTTCGATTCTTGCCTGTGTGAAGCAAGCGTAGATCAACATGAGAATGTAGCCCATGATGATAATGCCTGGAAAGGGATAATTGAAATAATTCTAAACAATTGGATTCAAAATTACTGAACAAAGAACACAGTCCAGTTCTTTGCATAGTCACTGAAACATAAGTATGCCTAAGTCTGTTATCTCAAAATTCAATCCAACTAACCGTAGTTGAACTGGGAGAATTCCTCCAGCATATCAGCGATGGAAGTGGAAGCGAGAGGATGGAACTGACGCACTCCTTCCACCTGCAGTGGAATTACAATAAAATTTCAGATCAACTTGGTATTTTGGCGTTTCATTAAGGACATAACTGTTCAAATGAAACCAGATTGCCAATCTCACTAACACTCCCTGATAACTTTTAAGCCCTATTATTCTTCGCACTTACCTGAGTATTCGCCTTGTGATGGTACAGATTCTTCGTGAAGTTTCGCTGCCAAGTCTGGATGATATTCGATGCGTGCCAGCGAGTCCATCTAAAAATGCGATATTTAATATTTCGTTCTTTTCATTAGATCACTCGTGAAACTCGAATGCTTCGTCTCATCAGACTGACCTCTTGGTATCGAGATTCGGTTTGATATCCTTGGGGTTCTTAAATCGATGATAGACGTCTCCAGGGGAAGCGACGAGGAAGACACTCTGGAGGGCCTCCGCCGAATCGATATTGTGACCACCACGATGGATACCTGAAGGAGGGCAGGGATTAGTTATTCATTCATCGAGTTCATCTCCATCCCTCTCTTTCTCTCTATCTCACCTCCAACAATGAGATCCTCAGGCCAATCCATAATCTTCTTCGAGAATCCCTTGCAGCCTCCAGTCATCAACTGCAAATATTTTCGTTTAACTTTTGTCTAGTAAATAAAAACGAACATGTCCGAAGTCGGGGTTCTTGGGCTTTTGCTTGTCAGTCAGGAACATTCCCCATTTGTCCTGAAATTGATGTTTATTACTCTCAATTATCGATATTTATCCCTCACCTCATTCTTGGTCATCCATTCGAGAAGTCCCACTCCGTACTCGAGACATTCAATCTCTTCCTTCGATGGCTTCTTGTCTGCAATACAATACTCACAAACATTTCACAGAATTTTAGTGCATATTTGAAATTAGCGTGATCGATTTAATAAACCCTCAATTTTTGGTTAAGATGACCATTCCAATGACAGCCTATCCAATTGCGACTCTCATTCTTGAATAATCAATAGAATCAAATGGGATCTCATCAACTCACCAGTTCCATTGGTGGTATCGTATTCATCATCCTTCTCATAATCATAGTAATCATCACTGGCCGTCGCTCTCTTTCGTCGCTTCTTTCCGGCTGAATTAGGGTTATTCATCACTGTCATATCCCTTGACAATAATAGTAAACTAGAAAGCAGTGAGTATAAGCAAGAGAAAGTATCTCATTCCAAGTGCACTTTGAGTGCTTCTCTTCTTTCTCTTTCATTCTTATCAGGAACAAGAACGTATTCTTCCCAGATCTCTTTCTCACCCATTAAATTCATTTATTGAGAGCTATCACTTACATATTATCGTCTACTAAAGGTTTTCTATCGTATAAATTAAGATCATACTAAGATAATACTAACCGAATAGATCATTCAGAAGTGAATCGGCGATATCCTTCGACTCTTCCTTCACGTACCTGTAATCACTCAATTGAAACATCAACTTTTCATTATCCAGGTGGTTTTTGGAATCACACTCCCCATTTTGAAACCTATAACCCCCCACTTACGGAATCCTCGTGAGATTGACTCTCTCGTTCGCGGGCAGTGCCTTGTTCCACTTGTTGAAGGCTGTGAGGGCCTGTAGAATATCGATTTGGATACCGTAACCGCTGAATCTACCGACGGTAGACTACCGTACCTCGCATCGATTGAAGTAGTTGGGAGAGAGGGAGGGGCACTCGGGATCGAGAGGGTCAATGCAGGGACGTTCGAGGTATGCAGCATCGATACCAGCCTGAAGAATATCTTGTCATTCTAAGATCCCTAGCATCCTCTTTATTGTCACGAGGTTCTCCTACTCCGACTCAAACCCGTCTTACTGCACTCAAATGGCAGCTAATTTCTCTCAATTATCGTCGATCTCTCATTTCCAACCAATCACAAGAAAGACTCACTCGCTCGAAGAAATTACTGATCGGACCCATATCGAAGAGTTGAGAGACCTGAAGAAGAAGTTATGAAGAGGAAACACGACTCCGTCTGCTTACCTCCTTGACTACTGCAGTCGGATTGAGATTCTTCCATGACACATTTCCCTTGGGAAGAGAATTGACGAAAGCTGTGATCTCCTCACTGCAATTATTCACTTTTTTAAAATTTACCTAGCCCTCAATATATCATAGATCATTGAAACCTACAATCTACCGGTGCACACACCAACCATAGTTCACTTACCCCATGTAAAGAGGGGGATCGGGTCCGAGTGGTTTGGATCCCTCCCAGAAGCAATCGATAGGAGTGATCCAGATGCAAGGAATGATTTTGTCCAGCATTGTATTCATCACTTTCGCAAGGGGACCGTTGCCTCCTGAATAAAATCAATAATGACAGTCAGAAACACTCAACTACTCATCAAATTCATGGAAAAAACATTTTCCTTCACTCACCCTTGGGTCCAGGTGGCTTGAAGCAGATATCAGCCAGGGTCCAACTCCTGCAACGAAGACCATCAGTCAATAATTCTCCTCTACCGTACTCCTTCCCTGTCTACCGTATGCCCACTTACTCTCCAAACATCTCCACTTTGTACTGTGATATCTCTCTCATCAGATTCACATGTCTCAACAGTCCTTCCTTCGTCAGTGCATTCTCTCCCTCGTACGATGGCGTCTGGATTACTACCTGAAACACATTTTGTTTTCGTCATTGATGTATTTCTGATTCCGCAAAACCTCACAACATTCGTATGATCAACCGGAGCATTGACAATATGATAGCGATGAAACTCAGATATGAACTGGTTGTTATTTCTAACTACCACTTTTCCTCAATACATACCTGGAATCCTCCTCCCAGTCCATCACTCAGATTGGGTAATTCGGGAGGGGCCGATCCTGATGAAATCACCGGCTTCGATCCGTTCTTCATTAGATCTTTGAGCGCCTGCAATGCGGGAACGTTGAATCACCTGTAGGAATCACCTGTAGCTTGAATCACCTGTAGCTTATAAACGCAAATTGTCTCGTGTGGTGAATAAAAGTATAAGTATAAGTATAAGTACATGTCAAATTGAAGTTTCACACTGTCGCCATCACGATACTGACCATATCTCCCTATCCCATCAGTAATACCCCCCCCCCTTCCTCACCGCAGGCAATGGTTCTCTCTTATGTCTCATTCTCTTTTCATCTTGTCTCTCTCTGGCCATCGCTTGTGCTTCGTGCACGTAGTCCATCTCAGTCTGCAGTCGACCACCCTCTGAAATATCATTTATTCATTGATATATCCTTCCGAGTACCGTACTCCCAGGTACTATAACTGTAACGTTCAGTTCTGTGTATATTTCCCATGTTTTCCGATATCCCAACGATAATCCGCCAGCACTCAAAACATCCCGCCAGGATCAGATTCATGTTCCAAAACATTTGTAAATCCGATCCCTGATAATATTCGATTTTCGAAAACAAGAACAAATCCCTTCCCTTTTAACAGACAAAATGTACGCATTGTTTGCGAGGTCTCAGTATCTCATGAAACAGATCAGAAAACACTAATCTAACCATTGGTGGGAATTACTCGCTAAACACGGAATGGAAAGAGATCAAGATAACGTGAACGTTTTTGTGTGTACACTGTCGAAATAACATTTTCTCCTGTCTGACACCATATTCAATAAGAGTAATGAATAGTAAATACTCACGTGGTACCCACAACTTGACGATATCAGTCTCAATCTGGACGTATGGTAATCCAACACAGCAGACGGCATAGAGGAGAATACCCAGGATAATCGTCAGCATGGCGTACTGAATGAAACGCACATGTCAAGGTGAAGAGCCATTCCCAATCTACTCCCATAATTCACTTTTTTTCATTCCATTTCAATTTGAACTGTTTCGAACTCTGTCCATGACACATACCTTTTGGACCTTACATCCTGTCCAGTAGAGGCAATGCTGGAAGAAGGAGCGGGCATAGAGAGCTATCCTGTTGCCAGAGGCAAGACCCTGCAAGAACACCATCCCTCACTTATTCTCCCAGCCTCGATTGTTCACTTCCACTGTACTCACCCTATTGATCTGCTGCAATGACATATCAGCATCACTCCAAGTGGGTGCATGACTGAACTTTTCCCTCCATGCGGCAGAGTAATCACCCGAGTCCGATCGACCGACCACCCACGATTCAACCCACTGAAAACATACGGTATTAATTCATATTAAATTCGACAACCATATGACTTTTGCTACAGTTTGCTGATTTTTTCCCTGAAAGTACTAATGTAACGCCGATATACCGATGTTACTACGGTTCATTCGTGATAGGAGACGTTTGATTAGCATAGCACTACCTTTATCACGGGATTGCATGGAAGTGCCTCTTTTTCTTCCTCGTTTTCCACCCAAAGAAGGGCGTTTTCTTCAATTCTAGGAGCAACATTCCTCATTTGACCGATAAATCAGACCTAATTCGAGTCATGGAAGACTCAACCCGTACATCTGAAGCTATTTCAGTAAAAACGAGACATTAACCAACGAAAAAGGAAATAAAACAAAGGATAGGGTCGACAATAGAGTTATCGCAAACTGAAACCACTTTGCGGATCATTCAAATTGCCCGCTGTTTCGGTAACCAGCACAAGTCGGCATTGCGGACCAGCTTATTACTATACATCCTGTCTTTTCTCTTCATACCTGTCTATAATTGGCATTCATTCATATGAATCGACTATCCCCCCGACTACAAATCGCTTACTACTCCGCTTTTTCGTTGAAACTAATATATATTTTCTACGAATTTCGTCTCGATGACGTTATCATTTCTCTCTTTCTTTCTCGGAGGAAAAGGAGTGGTGTGAGGGAGTCAAGTGTCGAGATGGAGAAGAAGAGAAGAGGAGAGAGAGATTAGAACTCGTTTTGGTGCTTCCAAACTGACACAGTCAGTCACAATGTAAAGGAAGGAGTGGAGACTGATGAAGGGGGGGGGGCACTGAGACACTATCACACACTAGTGAGGGATCCCCAGATATAGCCGTATCCAATAACCTAACCAACACCTAAGCCATTATATTTTGAAGCAGATCATCAGTGATTGCTGAACAGTAACCACGTGCTCAAGGTCTCATTGATTCTATTGATAAATCCCGGGTGCAACTTCCAATATCTATTTCATCCATATTTCTTCTACAAATTCCATTTTTATACATTACCAACCATATGTGATATGCTGCACAGTATTCATGATCAACTCACTTGTCTCAATTTGCTATCTCCATTATTCTTATGTTCTTTACTTCTCGAGGGTGGCGGCTCCTCCTCCGAGTGCACGCGCATACTGGAATCATCCTGATTAATCGACTACCGTAACCGAGAACACGCCGAAAATGAGTTCTACCCGATAAAATTCGAGCAACTTTCGAAACGGAAATTGATCTTCAATCAGACATCAAGGAAGGAAACACGCGAGTAAGAGACAAACAATTTCGACTGAAGATGTGAATAATACAAAGTTATGTTCATGGGAGGGGCCGCGTTGTAAAGAATAGAGAGAGATGTATATCGTGCTACTCAATCAGTCCATATTACCACCGTAATTTTGATATTGGACATCATTCCCATTCATGTTGCACCAAATGGTAAATACTATGCTGCCTTGTATGAGTGAGTCGATTAGTGAGAGGATGGAGAATACTCTGCAATAGGAGAAGAAGAAGAAGAAGAAGAAGATACACTATCATGTTCACGAATATTCTTCTAGTTCTGATTCGTGAAGTGGAGGAACAATGAGTGGAACATTATTTGTGCTATTATCGAAAATAATGGAGAATGTATCGACCACAGATGGTATAACTGATTAGCCGAATGACATCTTGCTTGACAACATTGAACAAAAAGGAGAAAACGAAGATTTCGTGTTAGACAGTGCCGAAATTGTGATTTGAACGACTCGAGGGAAACTACTGATCGATTTGGGAGAGCTATTCGTCAAACTACCGCGCCATTTTCACCCATTTTGCACCGATTGATTCCTCTCGAAATCCTGTGATCTCTCATCGCTAAAAAGATCCAAATAGTGCGCGAATGAGAAAGGGAAAAGAGAAAAGAAAAAGAGAAGTCACTCGAAAACTCGAAAACCGACTTCCCTTTTGATGTGGTCCGCTCCTCTACTGTGTCCCATTTCGTTTAGTGTTCCTATTACCATTCCCTTCTCGTGATGAGATCATATTTGTCACTTCCTACTCTAGTCCATCGCCCTTCTTATATCTACTCTACTTTGTAATTGGAAAACTGCCCATTATCTCTGTGTAGAATGGTCAATCAGTGGAAGTAAATAAGGAAGCGGAGTTACAACTCATCAACCGCACAGAAATAGACCAGTCGATAGAGGGACATTGCGAGAGTTTAGCGAGATATTCTCTTGATCTAAACTTGAGACGTGCAAATTGGCTGCAGTTTCTACTCAAAATGACGATGCATCGGTCATTTCATGATCTTTAACTAAAAACATCAAAGATGAACTTTAGCACTCGCAGTGCGATTGCCAATCGTACGAATTGTAACGATCAAGTGAAATCGAATTACTTTCGATAACTGAGAAGAGAAGGATGACACGACGAAATAAGGGAATTCGATAGGAGGGATCAAATGGAGTAAACGGTAGGTGCCATATCTCTAGTGACCCCTCCCCCCCCCCCTCTTCACTAACTGATAACTTGCCTCTCATATCTCATAGCTTATCACTTCTTGTCACAAATCCCGCCAGTGCTTGAGGGGGGAAGGAAGAGGGCGAGCAATAAAGAGAAAGTGAAAGTGAAGAGAAGATTTCTCTAGGTCGATTCTCCTATCTACCTCCTCCTCCCTCTCCTCATAGCTAGCAGTGAAAGTGAGGGAGATGAAGCTACTGCACATTATATCGATAAGATATTCAATTGGTCGATAGCCGGAAGGAATCCCTCCCCTTCCCCCTTTCCCTTCCTCCTCCTTCTTTGATCTATCTGACTTCGGATTATCGTCGTGTCTCAATGGGGAACTATGATGCAGCCCCTTTCTAGGAGAGAAAACATTCCATTGATAGGCGCTCCACTCAAAAGGACACAACAAAACAGCGAGCAAATATGACAGAATGGACAATGTCCTTATGGGCGAGCGTAGTCAAGCTCCCTCCTCTCCTCCCTCTGGACAATACTCGAAGTGGGAACGAAATTGGTACACAAATACACACTGGAGACGGCTTTTCAGCGTTCAGCGAGGTTGTTACCGTACTTGGTATTGAGTTGGAATGATCTACCATTGAGTTCGGCCAACTATCAATTCTACGAATCATACCCATTATCTAACAAGGAAGGGGTTCACAGCGTACCTATGCTATGAATCATTCTTGCCCAATCAAGAAAGCCCATTTGACTGACCGTGAAACTAATGTCTGCCCACACTCATGTAACTCTCTTGTTCGATGGTCAGTAATGGTTTGATTTACCCCCTCCTCTTCCCTCCCTCATTCTCAGAACCATTGAACTGGTCCTGTTTCTCATTCGTGAGAACTTCGTTCTCCACCAATCGATCCAAAGTACTCGCTTCTCATCCTAAGTCCTCTATTCAACTTCCTCCCTTTTGCATAGAGAGAAAGAGGAGCAATGACCCGTAGGCACGCGTTCAACCGTACCCAATCTCCCCTCTCTCCCTTCAATACTCCCTCTCCATCTCCTCCTGTGCTCCTCCAGCTACCACGAATCAATAGTGCTATACATAACCCTTCCCATTCATCAAGAAGTGAAAGAGAGAGAGAGAGGGGACATCATCACATCAAAAGAAGCAGTCCCTCCCTTCACTACAAGTGCATTGACAAGCCACGTTCCAGAGAGATGTGCAAAAAGGAACGATGATAGACAATAACAAATGATGATGAGAAGAGGAAGAAGAGTTCGGAGAGTGGAACGAAGAAGGATTCAGGATGAGAATGGAAGACGGGATCGATGGAAAGGATGGGATGGATTGAGAGGTAGGTGAATAGAGAGATATAGGACCGGGGGAGGAAGGGAAGAGAAAGGGACAGAGGGAAGATCGAGTGAATCACTCCCAACCGGATCGAGTGAAGGGACGATGGCTAGCCAGACCTGGTCTTGTCTTTTCTTCTTCGTCGAGAGGAAGGAAGAAAAGGAAGAGATGGCAGACCTTCGTTGCAACTTGTTACCATTGATGGAGAGGCAATGAGGAAGGTGGTGACGATAAGTGTATGCTTATCGAATGAGTATTACCTACCTATGAGAGAGGTTCCTGTAAGGCGATCATCCTACATCGAGTACTTGGTTAGATCGTGAGAAAGGGGAAGAACTAGTGAAAGTCATGCACCACTTATAAATTCCCTTTCGAGTATTGTTGTTAAGAGAAAAGATCAAAGAAGGGCGCATGGAATGGTTAAGATTGGACTGAATTCATCAACTCAGAGTTCGGTCGAACCACAAACTATTGCAGTACGCTGCTAGCCTTGTACCCGAACTCATCTCTTGTTGGGTATCCCTAAATTCTACGATGACCACCATTCCTTAGTCATTGCCTTTCCATGAGTTGATGCCCTGAGGGTAATCTTAGTCATCTTCATCCTACCGTATTCATCAGTCCGTGATTGGCATTGCTTGAGACACACACGGATGAACAGTGCAAGCACACTTTCTTTCTTTCGAATCAGAACGGGATTAGAGGGGAATAAGAAGAGAAGAGCAGAGAGAGGATCTTAGAATGGGCTTAGGAAAGCAGCGGCAACTTAATGGTGCCTGCTCTCTCTCTCTCTCTCTCGTTCTAATGGGATATCGCATCACTATTCAATCTACCTCTCATTCTACCGTACTCCTTACCTCTGGCATATGGATTATCCTATTTGGTCAACGGTGCAATATAAAAAAGAAGCGAAATCCGTCGCGCGAATTAATAGCGAGCAACGCAATCAAGCGAAACCGTGTCCAACTGTGAGAGAGATTGTACGAGGGGAGGAGAGATATCCCTCGCCCATCATTCCATCTGACCCCTTTTACACGGTAACCATTGCATTCTCTATCTTGACCCTACTCATCATCTCACATTCCTACCGTATCTATCCTATCATCAAAGCACACTTTCGAGTACCAATAAAAGTATCTCAGTGGGTATAGTAAACCCAAAAGATCTCTAGGTAAGTTCTCAATCTCTAGCAAACTACGTTTATCATATTGAACGAACATAAAGAACGAGAAACGAAAGTTACGGGTGAGAAAGGGGACAATTTCTAGGACAACAATTGAACGACAAAAAGGGAGAATTTAGCACAAGAACTGTCGGGATAGTGAAAGGGAGGCTTGATGAACTCGAATGAACGAATAAGAAAAAGGAGGAAGAGATAAAGATGATAGAAAACGAGAACTCACTTTGGATAGGATGGATTGGGCAGAGAAGAGACTAGGAAGATGCACCACCTACCACCTTCACTTCCGATATCAATTCTCCCCTCTTCCTACTTGGGATTCTGATACGAAAATAGAGGGCGGAGTTTCGACCGTTGAAAACAAGGATTTAATGAGGACGGCCGTAAAACTTGCGCAGAGGGACATTCATAACAAGGAATAATCTGCCAGGAGGACCACCAAATCCACCGATTATTGGGTCTATTTGTGCGATGGATAGTGGATCCATTGTGATCCATTGTGATCCATTGGGCGACAATGATCCATAATGGGCAGAAAAAGATCCGAAATATTGCCTTTCCGCGTGTGTCTATTGCAATAACAACTTGTCTATGATAGGAGTGGTCGGATGAGACAGTAAGGAATGAAGAAATGCCCTATGAGATCACTCTACCATCCACAATACTTATTCCATACCTACGACGGAAGCCTGCCCATCCCATTCAATAGCTCAAAATGGACACACAATTGAACGTTCAAATGGATGAGCGAAAGGCGGAGAAAGTTAGGTAAATAATAACGAATTGCATTGAGCGAAATGAAGGCGAAGGAATAGAAGAAAAGTAGTCGGAGAAGGGGGAGATTGAAGAGAAAGGAGAGAGGAAGAGAAGGAAAAGAAGGAAAAGAAGGAAGAGCAACACAGAAACAGGTATGAAGAGGGCGAGTAAAGAGGGACTCGAGAGTCAAATGACAATCTCATCTATTCTGTGATGAATGACCATAGATAAGACACTAGCCTACCGGAAAGAAGCTATTGTCATGCCCCTCCACTCCCTACAGTAGTCAGGTGATACTGTATCTATTAGAGAGGGATCGATCATTGACAATGCTGTGTCTCTCTAGTGATTGTCACAATGGTCGACTGATTTGGGGTGTCGACCGAGTCGCGCGACTCCCTTCCCCCCTCCTCCCTCCTTCTCTTCCGATTACTTTTCTCGCCCTCCCTAACGAGTAAAAGGAGTGAAGCGGGTGGTGGTGCACTTCCATTAATAACAACGAACTGAAGGGGAATGGAAAAGTCTACTCTAACTTACTCAATCATTAGCTACTCAAGCATTGTTACAGGAAAGTTATCAAGTGGGTAAGTGTCTAAAAACAGTAGGGATATCTTCGAATCTTAGACAGGGATAATCAACTGCATTGGAAGGGGAAAGAGACACAGTAACAAGGACATTCATACAACAACAATATGGTAGTCAATGATCGCCAGGATTGATACGAGAGTGATGATCACCAAATCACTCCAAGAATGTGGGGTCGGGATAACTTACAGTATCCCGATGGAAGAAGAAATTACGGTAGTCTTAGTATTGATCCCATCGATCGACGGACATATCGAAGGTGGAATCGAGTGGTTGTCCGGAGGGATAATAAGGGACGGGTTTACGTTCATCACGAGAGATCGAATCATCCTGTAATGAGGAACCATTGTCATTCAGTGATCAAACAACGTCCACATCCATTCTTCCGGGATACATTTCCAGTCTCATAATAGGCGCATTATTACAATCGTCATTCTATAATTCCTCGAAAACGGAAAACACGTGAATCTCACCAGATTCCTTCTCAGCCAACACACGTAAACGAATAGGACGAGTGAAATCTGTAATTATCGATTAGCCTTCACAATTGTATATTAGTAAATCAATGAATTTCATGGACGTACCATTCCAAACAAGACGAGCAGTACAATGAAGAGAGTGTTGGAGGTAGATGTCGTTGCCTGAGAATAAAGTTAGTTATTGACTATTGTTCGTGAATGGGTGAGTAACTCACCTGGACAGCATTATGATTGTTAGAGTAGATAGGACAGGGAAGTCCATCGGAAGCCTTCGTACCATCACCATCTTCAATCGATATTATCAGATACCATAGGTACATCAGATACCCACCGTACGCCAGGATACAGTAATCCCAATCGAAGAGAGTGATAAGCCTTCTCGTCTGTCTGCTGTGCGAAGAATTGTGTTCAGGGATAGAGCAGAATTTGGCCTTAAGAATTATGAGATCCACACTTTTGAAACTTTCAAAAATGAAGACGTAAACAGAGGATTTTAAAAAAAATTATATCATAGCAAAAGTGAAAAGTGAAAGGATCGAAATTAGACGAACCATGGTAGTGGCATTTCTGATTAAGTATGAATCTCTCAGTTTCGGGGGCTCGTCTTTTCTGGATAATAGAGACGTTTATGCATTAACAATTAATTTTAAAATGTACCTTGCCAAAGTAATCACCGCTCCCTTGTGTGCCCATATGACATTTTGCTGGATAATATTATGCTCCTCAATATATTCGCCTGAATAATGTTTTTTTTATAATCAAATACAAGTTTCATTGACACAGAAATTATTATTTAGAGTGTATAACCACAAGTTTCATGTGCCTTACCTTCCGTTCCATCCACCAGGCTCGATAATAATTCTTGCATTTTCAATTTGTAAATGTTATTACGATATTCCTTTGCTTCTACATTCCATTTCTTTTCCATGTAGTATACCTAAATAATTAAAGGCATAGTCTCAGAAATTTTAACTTTAAATAATTAAACGAATTACCGTATTCTCATAGGGGTTCTCGATCCACGAGAATCTCTCCACGTTGTTCTTGTGCAATGTGAATCTGCAAGAAATAAAACCGGATCAGTGTTTTATTTACAAGGATTTGAAAATCCATAGTATTTGTAAGTAGAGTAGTAGAGTAGTAGTAGAATCTCACTCTCTTTCACTTAATTTCTTGAATGACGGTCGACCATTGATACCATAGATATTACTGGCATAGACGATGTGCAGTTTACGAGTTCTGAAAATTCTACTCTTTTCTCTCAAAATAAATTCATCCCAGTGATTTTGATTTAATTGTATAATCCGGATTAATTTAAATTTGCTCCCAAAATTGAAATACAAACCTCTGATGGTGTGTCTTGATGATAAGATAGAGGACGTTCGATTCTGTGTCAAAGATTGAATCTTCCTTAACAATTATATTATGTCATCTCCGTTGTGCATAATATATAAATCCGTGAATAACGAGTTCACTAACCAACATCTCTCCAGGTTGCATCTGATAATCTCCCGGTTGCATTTTCTCTGTCAGTGCATTGGGAACTTTCCATTGGCTTATGACTCCCGTCAAAGACAGAGTCTCGACGCCGTAATTGATCTACAATATCATTGGGAATTCTCTAAAATTGTGATTCCAAAAATGGAAACACACCTGTTTTGTCTTGCTATTAACATAGACAAAAAGGGCACGAGGTTTCTGTTTCTGATGGACGTCTCTGACCAGATGTGATCGAACTGTTTCCGGAATAACATTCAGGTTATAGCAATGGTCGATAACCAGACTGAAAAATACGCTATTCACTGCCCACATATTAGAGATAAACAATAGCAAATCATACTCTTGCGATTCGCTGAGTCCAATCGGGCAATGGTTTTTGACTATTCCGACGTGGGTTTCGATGAAGCGAGCACAGTTCTGCTGAGTGAACATAGCAAAATCGCCTGTCCCGAACAACTGAAAATGGCAATTGGAGGAGGAATAAAGTATAGCAGTCTCACGTTTCGATAGTATTCTTCATTTGTTCCCAACAACAACTGCGGTAGAAAGAGAAGAAGGACACATATGATCATCTAAACAAAAGAGATTTCGTAATCAAAATCTCTGAAATACAGACTTAATTCACAGTTGGAAATATGGAAATAATTACGGAGAGCACATTCACGAATTGAATTACAAGGAACAGGAATGGGAACTAATCAAATCAATACTAATTGCGAAAACAAAACGTTGTTTTTACAGCATGAGTTTTCAAAAATTACTGTACAATTCCGTTCAGGAAAATACTCAGGAATATTTTCATCTGATTACGGTATATAATCGATCGTAATTTAATCACGATTTTGGGAGTATTATTTAGTGTTTTTTCTCCTTTTTGAATCTTATTTTTGTAGAATGACGGCGGCGGATCCGCTGCAGGAGGTGGCAGACCTCAAAAGAAAGTTGCGACTTATCAAGAATAAGCTGCTCAATCCAACCGAGCGCAACTTACGGCAAGCCATCAGTATGATTGATGACACTTTTGCCACTGAGGAAATACAAATGAACTGCAGTCGATACGTAAGTTTTCTTTTCCGAAGTGTAATCACATCACAGGTAGCTAAGCATGATAGGTTGGCACGAATGTCGTCCATGCTTCATCGTTTCAGGGAATCACATGCACTCCTCCAGCCATGTTTGTCATGCCTGGATACACTCCGTCGTTCCCTGATTCTCCGGTGGCCGTGCAACCCGCGACGACTAATTCACCCACACGGACTCCCACTATGATTGGTTAGTACACTTAATTATTCCGCTTTCTGTCTTGATTATACATTTCAGATGCTAACATCCAAACAGAGAAACCGCCTAAATTGATCACGAACTCCACTCAAACGACGGAAACTGGCGAGATCTGTTCATTCAGCCAGTCAGGTAAGTGATTCGTTTGTCGTAGTTATGGAAAGATGACTCGAATTCAAAGTTCTCTCTCTCAGTTGGTAATCATCATATTACGGACTATTTCAGCATTGTACAACACAACACAGACGAATCTCCAAAATGCTATTGACCTTCTTACTGAGACTAAGTGAGTTGTTAAACATAGTACCAGCAACGGGATACATAATGGAAAACTATAATTAACATCTTTAGAAACTCTCTGACAGATCGGGGAAAGAAGAGGAGACACGACGGAGGCTCACAGAGGTGATATGATTCGTAGTACACTCAGTAGGAAGGCCAGTGACCTCAATTAGTGCAACGTTATAAATCACTGCACAGCTTTTTTCCTTCCGTCTCAATTCATTCCTTATCCCTCCTTAATTGTAGATCAACGGCTTCGTCTTCCACATTGAATGCAGTATGCACCACCCAGGTTAGTTGATTTATCCTTCTCTAAGAACTTACTGCTTTTCAGTTCTCAAAAGCTTTGGCGACTCCCAAGGGACGAGGTGGTGAGATTCTGTTTTTTTCCCTACATAGAGTTCACAACCCCCCCCCCCCCCCTAAATAATCTAGTTAGTACTATGAATGAGATTGGAGAAAGTGGAATTCAGGTAAAATCGTAATTCTTATATTCTACAGTGACTCATCTGCAGCGTGTTCACAAACAGAGTGAGAGCACGGCAGTTCCACCCCATATGGTACGTTAAAAATACAAATGTATGTGATGGTAGATTATCATAGCCTTACCGACTTTAAAACTAGTCAATTCAGTTGATGTCCTCGGAGAAATTGGCCATCGGAGACGGTTTCAGTGGAAAATACACTCCTGTCAGAGGTATCTTTTGATCGCCATCCTATTTATGTATTATGCTGTAAAATACCTATAATGTTAATTGTGATCATTCTGTCAGAAACTGGAATGATCCATTTTAGATAAGAACTTCGATCCTGTGTCTGCCGATAAGAGAAAGAAAATAAAGGATATCGAGTTTGCAGTGAGATTTCTTGAATCATAACCATTTTCTATCACTCATTCGATCATCTTACGTCAATCGTATCAGAAATGGCCTCGTTTTAGTGTAAATACTGTTGCTTCCGAGGTGATTCCGAGCAGAGTCTATTCTATCACGATTGCACGTTAGTTTCAGAATCACTATTGCAAACTGCTACATTTTCTGTGGAATGGAGATGTGCAATATGATATTTTTTTCAGTATCCTTCCCCAGTTAGAATCTCCATTCCTTTGCTGTGGAACGTCATACAAACATCGTGGATACTATATAAGACACAGAGATATGGTATTACTTTACCAAGATTGTTCTTTTATTGGTTACAAATTTTCAGAAACACAAGAAGCAGTAGAACGTTTGAGATCAAATGTAAACAATCTTCAATATATGGATTTATCTACAGAGTATTGACTTATATCGGCTATTATCATAGTCATTTTGAATGTTTTAACACAGTTAAAACTCGATAAAGAAATGTCAACTTTATTCCAAATCTCTGCATTATTCATCCTAAAGTGGCCTATCAATAATCTAACAATAAAGTGAGTTACGAATCGATTGTGCGCAAAACAACAGATCTCCCGATAAAACGTGATTCAACCGGATTTGTAAAGTTTTTAAACAGTCGGAAACCCGCAATTAGATAAATTAGAATAACACATGATCAATACCTAGACACTGGTAAAACAAATAATTACTGGTTCTAATAATTTAATGACTCGTATATTACCTATATAAACAAAATAAAATTAGCTGGCAGTATCTTTGAGGAAATTGGATACAGAGAATGCCTCGTCATACTGACTCTCATCCCAGATTTCAGAGAGATTCCATACTTCTTCACCCGTCGTAGCAACGTCAACTGAAATACACCTTCATTTTACCTATATATTTACTGTCCCTCATCAATTTGTTTTTTATATTGACTATATTTGGGAATTTCGTGATGCCCATCCCCATACCTTTAGCTTTCTTCTTTCTCGGTTCATTTATCTTTCCCGTTCCTCCACTTGATTCTTCAAGGGCGAACATATTCAATAGTTCATCAGTCTTCATTGATGACAACGATTGATTTTCTGATCCGATTAGAGCCTGAATTGGAATGGATCTCTCTCCCTTCCTCCCTTTCATCACTCACATCAGCCGTATTCTTCTTGAATTTCTGGTAGCTCATCACTTTCTCTTCGATCGTTCCCTTTGTGATCAGACGATACACGTTCACCTACAATTTATCAATTGTTGTACAATTCTCATATTACAATCAAACGTCTCAACTTATTCAACTGATGATACCTCAAATCACCGTTCTATCTACAATCGCATTTCCATCCACTCACATTTCTCGTCTGTCCCAATCGATGGGCTCGATCGATTGCTTGCAGATCCTTCATTGGATTCCAATCGTGATCCATGAAGATGACGACGTCTGCACCAGTCAAATTCAATCCCACTCCACCAATCTGGAAATGAATGGATGAATTCGTATTCAATTCCAACTGTTTTGGCACATTGATTCCGAACAAAGAGGAGGAAGACTGCCTATTCTGAGTGAAACCGTATACTCACATGGGTGGTCAATACGAGTACATCAATTGATTTGTCGTGATTGAATTGATCGACGAGAGTCTGTCGACCATCGGGAGCTACTGAACCATCCAGGATAAGATGGGGGATTGGAGTACCTGAAATGAAATGGGAATCAGTCAGTTCACTCTACAAGCCAAGCTAATTTCTGATGTCGCTGGATCCACGACTTATAAGGGAAACATTTCGGCATTTCAAAAAAGTTTTCAGGTTGAAATAATATCATTTCCCGCAATAGAATCGTTCAATATCAGAGAGACCAGAGAATACGCTAAATGAAGACATGGATTTCACTCACATAACTCGAGTTTCATGCTTCAGTATCACATCACTTACCATTTCCTCCATCATCGAATCCCTGAGTGAGTGCCTTGGCGACGAGTGCCACACTGGCTCTCCATTGACAGAAGATGAGAGCACGATGGGGATGGATTTTCGCTGAGTTGAGAACGGCTGAGACTGCTGAAAGGAGAGGGAGATGAAACACATTCACAATCGTACGCATTACCATACGCCAGAGTAGGGGCCACTAATGGTATTCAAGAAAGTGAAGGATTGTGACCCACAATCGGCATCGCTCTTTCCTCCTCCTCCTCCTTCTCCCTCTTCGTCATCTTCCTTCTTCTTCAGAATCCCACACTCGGCTAGAAGCTGACCGAGAGCCTCAAGGTTCCTTTTCAGAATTCAGAATAGAAGTATTACTCCCAAAATAATCATGACAAATCACAAAGCCTTGAAACCTGTATCCCCCTGAGTCGTGTTTTTATCATTCACACATGGGAAGAAAATCGCACCTGCAGTTTTCCGGACAATTCGAGTGATTCTCCTCCTTCCTCCAATCTTCTTCTCATCTCATTCGTCAATTGAAGTGTGTCCGCAAGAGGAAGAATGAGAGACGGATGGTCGACCACCTGGGAGAGAAACCACGTACACTCATGTTTCATATATTGATTATATCCGCAATAAAGCTAAGCTGAATGATAGTATGTATGGTCTTGGCGCTACACAAACAAATGAATCACAATTCAAGAAAATAGTTAATTTCATCAATTCTATGGGTCCAGATTATTCTACCCCCCCCCCCTCCTTCTTCTTACCTTTCTCAGTGATATCAATGCGTGAAGGGGCGAGAGTGATCGTGCACCAGTGGGACTCGAACAACATCTACAACGGGATTAGGGTTCATTCAATCGTTTGCTCAATGCCACTCTCTCGGATCTTCCTCAATCCAAATTTGAAATGGTTTCTTATCGTACATGAAACACAAATAAACCATACCGATCAACGATGATCTCGTATACTTTCCTCTGGAGTGGAGTGAGTGTGCACTCGTAGTCAGAGACAACCTGTACGAGTGATCTTACATCGATGTTATGAAGGGAATCCAATTAGCTTCATTAACAATAGATTTTATATAAAACAAAGCAAAACATGACTCAATTCACCTTCTCTGGCAGTTCCCTCAACACTTCACTCTTCAATCTCCTCAATACAAAGGGAAGAACTAATCGATGGAGACGAGTGAGCGCCTCCTGACCATCCTGTAAGAGAAAAAGGTATGACATTTTATTAAAAATTGTATTTTGCCAAGAATTGAATATCCAACATTGAATGTATACGACTAACGTAAGACTGACGGCCGAAACTCGGAATCACATAGTTCAAAAATGGAGAAATATTAAAATAGAAAAAAAACCTTCATCTGTCCCTCAGTCGCTTTCGCACTTCTGCACTGCTGAATCGGCTTAATGAACATCTGTCTGGAATGAAGATCACCCTTCTTTATAAAGTCTATCACCCATACATAGGCTCAGTAAAAATAGAAATAAGATTGAAGCATACCTGAAATATCGTTCATCTCCGAGGAATCCGGGAATAAGATAAGTGAAAAGCGCCCAGAGATCGGCAGATGAATTCTGCACGGGAGTTCCTACAAATAAAAAAAACATTTCCCAATCGATCCGAATTACCGTACCAGACAGGATGAGTCGTGTCTCACTGCGAAGTGAAGAAACTGCCCTGAAGATCTGCAAATCCCGTTATATATGATGGAAAGATTAGCATTATCCCGGGGATGAAAAAAGGAGCAGATTGGTCAATGAAACCAATAACCTCCGGGTGATTGAAATTCGAGAACACGCCAAATGGCCTTAATATCTTTCAACTATCTGGCACAATATTTCCTACCACTCCTTTTCATCAAAGTCAGTCCCCTCCCTTCATTCTCACCTGTGTTCGTGGATTCCTCAATACGTGTCCCTCATCCAGCACACAGTATCGCCATACCACTTGCCTGCACAATTATTGATTGTGAACTGTTATCCAACCCGTTTCGACATTACTCTTCTTGTAGTATCATTGAAACATAAATCAGCCAGCCTCACTCACGGCAGAATGGCGTTATTCTTCAGTTCATCATAAGCTGCCACCACTAGCTCCGCCCCTTCCAATCGCTTGCGAGACGCACCATCCAATCTGCAGTTTCACATATTATTATTTACGAAACAAATTGTACCGATAATCAATGCAACTGGAATACTCATTGTCTTATCCCAACCATGATACCTCGATTCAACACGTCAATCACAAATGAATCCAAAAACCATTAATTTGCCCAGCTTTTCATGGTACTGACCGTATGGCGATTCCTTTCCTCTTCGGGAAATATCTCTCCCATTCAGCACACCAATGAGCGACGAGAGTACGAGGACAAACGACGAGAGAGGGACGGCATGAGGAAGCTCAACAATCACTATTATTAGCCTATCACATACAGGAAGGATAAAACTCAATATCACCACGATACTGTCCTTTGATAGGTCTAGCATAGTCACTTTGTAATTCGATGCTCACCTTCCTCATTTGCTCTCACAATGGCAGCCAATGTCTGCAGTGTCTTTCCCAATCCCATGTCGTCAGCCAGAATTCCCGATAGACCGAATCGACGGAGATAGCCAAGCCATGTAATGCCTTCCTACAAGAATATAAGCTGTTTTAGCACCTCTTACAGTATTCATACTCATAATGCAGAAACGTACATCCTATCCATCGGAATAAACATTTCTATCTATCCCCCACTCACCAATTGGTAGTGTCTCAGTGTCGTCTCTTCTCCCAGATCAACGATTTCCGATGGCTGCACGCTCTCCAATCTGCAATGCCACTCATACACACTCTTTACACCTCACACAATCTACCAAAATTGGGCAAGAGTGTTGCTCTTCTATTACATTCAAACATCTCTACTTACCTTCCTGGATCCGATAGAAGATCGACGAATGCACTGTTCTCTTTGCACTTTTCCCAGATGGAATCCGAGAGATCGGGAGGACGGATCGATGTGTCCTGCATATACTTTGATTTTTTTCCAACAATGTGTATCTGCATGATTGCTTGGCCCGGAAGGAACAGGCATGACTAAAGATGATGAAACCCCAAAAAAGTAGGATCAAGAAACGAACCCTCTTGATGGCGAGAAGAGGAAGCAGCGATCGGAAGGCGAGACCAGCCATCTCACGAACCTGTGTATTTCAGTTTCAGCCCTCGATATACCACAGTGCGCCAATTAGATACTGTTTTTCAATAGATTTAAAAGATAGAAACAATGCGTACCTCCTGTAATTGATCAGCCAATCGTGCGAATGCAATGGGAGCGAGAAGAGGGGCCAATTCAGCGAGAGACGGACCGAGAAGAGACAATCTGAAAATGAAGTATCAAAATGCGACCCGGAACATTTTCGTTTCACTCAACATTCATTACCCAATGTTTCGATTACCAGTCAATGCACCCCACACTAGCACTTTCGAAATCAATAGATACTTTTGTTTTACCAAATATACATAATTTCCCAAGATTGTAGAGATTAAAGTGGCCTAACCTATAGATAGCCTCGATAGCTCCTCTCCTTTCGCTATCTTCCTCCAGATTCGTTGCCATTTCACGCAGAGGAGCGTACAGCCTGCAATCAATCCATATCAGATACCCGATACAAATCGTAGATTACAGCAATACTATCTCAGTTCTTCCCACAGTTTCCTCATTTCGCAAACTCTTGCGGCTAGCCAACAAGTACGCGGAATGAATAGTCGATTACCATCTTCCCCTGACCTGTTCATGGTATCGGCAGCTCTCGATGCAGTGAATGTCTCCACAGCCTTCGCTCCTGCGTGTCTCAATTCGGCCACTGACGATTTGAGGAAGGAGAGCACTCGTTGCGTCTGATTGTTTGAGAAATAAACATATAATTATGGAGCAAAAAACCTATTAAATTACTTATAAATTTATTATATATTAAAGCACTCTTGTATTACACTGCACACGGAACCGGAAATCACCGGGCAGTTTTCCTTTTTCCTCTTTGATTTTTAAGAACGATAAAAAACTAACGGCAATATCGCTGAGCTGTGATCCGACCCTCGCGAAGAGCGATCGATGCAATTCAAGACGAATGAGAAGACGCTGAGATCGAATGTTGTTTCATGACAATGTCAGGGATGATTTATCAAAGAACCATTCACATGACCGCAACAAGTATCCTCCTTGAAGCACATACACCCCTAGTATCTCACTACTCAGTTACTCGTATCTCTCACTCACCTCATCATCAATTCCCTCCTCATCCAGATCGAAATTAGCGTAGAACTCGGACAATTGTTCCACGGGGAATCCAGTGCACACTGCGAAGAGAAGAAGAGCATTACGAGAGGGAATCGACTGAAAAGAAAGACTGAATTATCAAAAAGATGCTAAGTTTACAATTATTGTAAGGAAAAAATGAACATTGAAACGTTGACAACAACAGAAGAAGGAGAAGCAGTTCTCACCTGATCATTATCCTTTCCTCCTCCACTCGTCGTGTTATCATTGTTGTCAGATGTCGATGTAGTCCCCTCATCTGACAATTAATATTCAATTTTAATAGTTGTTGCATTGTTTTCAGGGCGAACATCATCTCAAGTTATTGATGAGAAAGTTTTACTTTAAAAAAAAGCACAAGTAAAATACACCCGATGAAACCGAAATCCACAAGTCTGACCTTTGCTCGTGGATGGCTCCAAACTGATAATCCTCGATTCAGAATCCGCAGTCGTTGTCGATGGACGAGGAATTCTGAGGGAACAACTTCCGAATGCTTCGAGAGCACGAGAGAGAACCTCAAGAGATTAAAAGATAACGGAATAACCAATCCATGATATTAATAACTGAGAATGAAGATTATTTCATTTCAAGACAAGGTCGAGGGGGAGGGGAAGTATCAACGAACCATTCACATGAACGGAATATATATCCTCCTTGAAACACCTACTCCCCTAGTGGAAAAATGGGAAATGAGAATACCTTTACAAATGGCTTGGGTACTCTCGTTTGACTGTATCCGATGAGAAGGGGAATGGCTCCACGGAAGATCTCAACTGCTACCGTCTCGTTACGCTCGCCTTAAATGATAAAACCCAGTTAGTAGTAGGACCACCAGTAAAGTTCTAAGATCAATCTCTCACCATTCATCACATCGACAATCGGCCTGATGAGGGGAGTCAATTTATCACCGATGAAGCCAAAGTAGAGAAGAGAAGAGGAGAGAAAAGCGTACACTCGACTGAATGATTATTTGTGTCACACAAGACTATTTTTTAAAAATTTTGTTTTAAAACTTAAAAGTTAAATATAATAAAATATATTAATACAACGTACATAGTATTCGCCTTCACACTCATCTTCGTGTGCTCAAATTGCTCGCAGAGGAGGATGTATCTGTAAAAAATTCAAAATTTCTATCTTGGAGAATCGCGGTTTCGCCCACTTTTATATAACCACATAAATCACAAAAAGTTCAATGATCGTCACTCTAACCGTTTCTTATAACAAATATTTATCTATTCATTTGTAGTCTCTATACCCTATGACCATCTCCTCCTCCTCACCTATTCCTGGCCGATTCAACCATGGTCAAATCTTCCTCTTCCTCACACGCTTTCACACACGATTCGTACGCTTGTCTGCAATAGATACACTTGGTTCGGTGACCTATTCATATCAATATCTGTTTGAATTGATCGAATACAGCTCCGGATCTAACTACAACCTTACAACTCCTTCGGCAACATAAATTGGCCAGGTCGACCCTCTGGACGTCCCCCTTACCTGCTGATCTCATCAACACCGGCAGAATAGTCAATCTCCTCACTCACTGCTCCTCTCACAGTGCACCACTCAACGAATTCATTGCAATCGGCAGAGAGAGAAGCACAGCAGGCTGCCTGTAATAGAGGGTCATGAGGTGATGTAGGGAGATTGAGAAACTTCTTCAATTCCATAATCAACAGATAATGAAGGCTCGTAGAAGCCGAATCAGACTGGAACGTCAGGGAATGCCACTCTTGTTTAGATTCAATATTGGCTCAATATCAGTAGTCGATCACTCCCTTTTACCGTACTCACCGTTTCATCATACTGTCGTGTGCTCGCCGATCGAATGTACGAATCGGCCAATGAGATTACCGTACCCGGCACTTCCAAATTTGGGATCCTGAAGCGAAGATACCGTACTCTTCTACCCTGACCCTGACTCATTCTTCCATTCTACCGTACCTCTGTGTGCCAATCTTCCAGAGTGCTGCAAATTCATTGATAACGATTGCTGCTCCGAGATTCTGATAGAGTGAAGAGGAACGAAGCATAGGCAAGAAGAGTAATTGAAGAGCCATTGAACTGAAGTTAATTCATGGTTATGGCACTTTGTTCATTATTTATACATTGATTTTCCAGACTCAATCGTATTGACATCAGGCGTGTTCCCTTCCATATCACGCCTGTCACGAGAGAATCGAGCTAGAATGACAATTTTTGGGAATTGGACGAAAATCAAAAAATGAGTTAACATCAGTTTTGGACACCTCTAGGCATGTCCCAACAGCCCCCAAAGTCATTTTTTTGATTTTCGTCCAATTCCCATCATTTGCTCGATTCTCTCGTGACAGGCGTGATATGCTCAACCCTTGCAACATCTATCCACCTACTCCCTCCCTACTCCCATCACTCACAGTTTCTGATCTCCGATCATTTCTTCGCTCTCATACATAATCTCCATGAGTGCAGCAACGAATTTAGCACCTAGAATCTTCCTCGTAACGAATATTCCATCCTTCCCCACTTCTCCCATGAATCGCATCTCCTGAAATGAACAGTACGGTAAATCCAACTCAAATTTCTGCATATCGACGACTTGTAATCGGTAAAAAATATGTTCCCAGTGAAACCATGCTGGTAGGAAAACAGATCATCACCAATCGTACCTCACTGCCCAATCTCTCCATGGGATCATCTCGTACACTCGAGGGTCCTTCCACTCGGTGAGCGAACACGTCTGCAAACAATTATCAATACACATGAATCTTACAGTATCCAACCAGTATCTACCGTATGCTCCCTCCCTCTCCTCACCAATGGCTGCATTCTTGTGATCGCACAATAGACAACCCGCCCACAATCCGATGCTTTCTCGAAGGGGAGCAGACGAAGTGACGCACTTACGATGATTCGAGACCGAAAAATAAAACATTCCAGTGATATTCCAGTTTTCTCTAAATTTGTTTCCAAGCCGGCACATGTTTCACAATTATACCATTGGGACACCATTGACGCGCTTTCTAGTAAACTAGAGATATCCATTATCAAAAAATAACGTACGACTCTGATCATAGTGAGATAGACCTCCTCGAGCATTGGTTGTGTCTCAGTGGGAGAAGCGAAGAGGAGAATACGATAGAAGGTGCGAAGGAGAGTGAACATTTCCTACAACTATTTCCGTTTCATTATTATTTCAAAACTAAAAAATATTTCACGGAACAAAAAAATCCTGATATTCAAACCAGCACCTCCCCCATCACATATGTCTTCCCTCACCTCAGCATCGATAGGGAATTCACTTCTCTCCGATGCAATGGATATAATCCTCACTGCAGCATGAGTTCTCGTTCGAGATTGAGGATCCATCGTGTCGCGGATCTGAACCACATTCATTCTTGCTTCACCATAATTATCACCGTGGGATTCTCCGCTCGCATTTGAGCGGAAACTTTCACACCAGGTTGGCTCGTGTTTCAGGCAATGTTCTTACACTCATACGAATACCTCAACTAATAGACGCAGGGAATCCGTTCATCAAAAAATAAATAAAATCATACCGTAATGAGTTGTTCCTTGGTGAGTGATACTTTCTCATCTTGTCTCATCCAAGTATCAACCATCGTCAGAAGATCCACTACCAGACCATCAAGACCCATTCGCATCTGTATCACCGTCTCGTTTTGATCCGCTTTGGTATATTTACTTCCCTTTATGTTATATTTATATGCATATATTTGTTTATTTTTCAAACTGTAATCAGCCTGAAATAACTCACATTATCCCTCTTGACCTCCGCATGGAATAGAGTCCACATCTGGTCCATTACTCTGGAAAGAATGGACTTATGGAAGCACGCAACTGAACGACGTCTAGTCTTCGTTTCCTAATGTTCAGCGACGATATGCATAAACTCAGACCGATTGATGAAGTTTCGTTTCCTCTCTCCATCAAGGGATCCATTCGAGAAGAGAGAAGCGAGTGCAGTCACTGCTGATGAAACTACCTGCAATGGAAATAATGGTGATCTGTGGTTTCAGTGAAGTCTCATATCCAAAAAGATCAAGGAGCAACGGTATTTTCCTATCATTGCCAACCAATTGAATAGTGGTTTCGTGTTCTCACTATATTCCCAGAATTTATCATCTTACAATGCATTATGAACATACGGCATATCCGAAACCAAAACCCCCACCATAAAAAAATAATTCACTCACATCGTCGACGTCATCACTCAATTTCTCAACTACACAATCGAAGAAAGTCTCAAAGAGGGGCGAATCATCCGAGATTGCGAAGTAATATTTCATTACGAGAAGTGCTGATTGACGGCACACCCATAACTAAAATGAGACTGATCTTTGATCTTTTATCTCAGTCCAATAAACCCTACCTTTTCTCCCTCCATTCCAAGGAGTGTCTTGATATGGGTCAATAATTCTCCGAGTGTACCTCCCTCTGGTGCTCTCTTCATATCATTAACGAGATGGGCGATGGCCTGAAGTAAGAAGGAAAAATAAAAAGCTATATCTCTATCTACTAACCTGTGCAACAGCTTCTCTCACGGGCGCAGCTGCACTCCTTCCAGAGACAAAGTCATTGAATCGATCGAGGGAGAGAACCTGATAATACGGTAACCCATTAATAATATCGACAAGGAAAGGATGGGAAAATATGTAATGCAGGAGATTCTTTGTTTCACGTACATTCAAAAATAGACACAGAGCTCTTCACATCTACATCGCAGGATAGTTAAATACTAACCTGCAGCAACCTCAGTACGATTTCCTCTATGAGTCGCGGAGAAAGCCTGAACAATGTGAGGTCTGCCGTAACCAACGGAAAAGTCGTTCTCACCATTTTGACGCGACAGCGATGATCTTGGATATTCCTAGTGCAGCTCCATGTCTCACTTGCCATCGAGGCTCAACCATCTTTGTTAATCGCACTGGAAAACATCCATCAATCACATGCGAAATGCTAGAACATGAAATACGGGATGCCATCCCTTCATTTCGAATGTTGTATCAGCGTGAGAGTACGCATAATGAACATATGAATAGAAATAACTGGGACTAGTCACAGGCTACTATTTCAAATCCGATTAAATAGATTCAGAATGCATACCCATGACGAGTTCGCTGATGGTCTTTTCCAGTTCAGTATCTACAGATGTCGTTGAGATTCCACTGTCCGACTCTGATGCAACTTCCGATTTCAGTTCCTGAAATAGAGCTTCTTCATCGATAAAGTTGTGTTTCAAGGGAAAACTAACAATCCAACAATGGAGATAATCGTTAGATAATCTTTCGTAAATTCTTGATCATTTCAATAGACGAAGAGTCACTCACTTTTCCTTCTGAAAAATTGCTTGGAGATGCACCTCCAGCTACATTAATCTCTGCGTCTGAGAGAAAATTAGCAGAGGAGAGACCCGTTTGCTGAAATAAAACATTCATTACTCTTAGTCCTTCTATTTTTTTTGTTTCTAGGTAGTGAGTTATGATGAGATGGAGCTAATGGCAGAACTCGATCATCACAAACCTTGAGTGTGAAATCGAGATGCTGATCAAGGAATGATCTCTGCTGTTTTGATGAAACTCCGCCCGATGCACGAAACTCATCGTTGCTAGCACTGTAATGAACAGTAGAATGCGTAATCATGCTCACAATGTGAAAAACAAATGGTTGAGAGCGAAATAACGGTCCGAATACCTGAGAAGGGGTGCATAATTGGAGATGAGAGCAGGAATATCCAATTGAGAAACACGATTTGATTTGCCTTCTGAAAATGCATTGGGATATGAAGTCAATCTTCAACGAAGATGATAAATATCCGTGGAAGCCATACATCAAGATTAGCCTACCTTCTGACTTCACGATGGCCGAGTAAGGAGCAGCTCTTTCATTGAGAGTGTTGGCCAATACAGCTCCGAGTGCATCGGATGCTGCTACTCTTGCATCCCAAGAGAGACTGTCCAGATGCTTCGTGACCACCTACATCAATTACATTCTTCTACTGTACATGTGCAATATGTGACTTCTAAAGACAACAACTACTGTCACATACAGTGCTCAAGAACGATATTGAAGAAATTGATGGGCTAAACCCTTGCCTTGAGTACGTGTTCGTCCTCAACGATGGAATGAGTGGCAAATACATTGACAGCCTCCCTCCGAATAGTACGGTTTTTCATCTCCAGCAAGTCGCCGAGATGATTGAGCACGTGCTCACTCATCTCTATAAGTATTCAGTTACAATCGGACTTAGACCAACACATAATAACATGCGAACACTATGTAGATAAGCGGATGAAAAGAAAACAAGTTTCAGCTTAAAAATACGGATGTGCAGAGCCGTTGAATATACGAAAAACTACCGTA
Organism: Pristionchus arcanus; assembly: GCA_900490705.1. Classification (NCBI taxonomy): domain Eukaryota; kingdom Metazoa; phylum Nematoda; class Chromadorea; order Rhabditida; family Neodiplogasteridae; genus Pristionchus; species Pristionchus arcanus. The sequence goes on along the minus strand of LS488633.1, from coordinate 225,565 downwards.
ATTTCGAGCATCTTTTTAACGACCGCCTACTGACTTTTCAAATTTTAATTTTGTATTTATTGATTTATTACTGTAATCACTGATGTTATTATCAAGATTATTATGCTGAGGCGAAGTCCTAATTGTGCTGCATCCATCCGTTATTTACACACTGTGCTCGGAATCGAAACGAGGTAAATTTAATCACTTTTTCTTTTTTTTTCGTAGCATGTATTTTTATCAGGCATTAGACTGTGTTTATTGTTGTCTAATTAAGCTGTGATGACACTTCAATCGCGATAATTTCATCGGATCGACGAATTCTCGCTTCTCGTCGTGTAAATGATCGTCCAACACACGCAAAACTGGGAGGAATTGTGCCCTCACTTATTGCCCAACAGGTGAAACCTATCCTATAAAGAATGGCGATATATCATAGCAGTGAGAGTATCTTCCCTAACTGCAATCTTCAGCACCGTACTCTCCTTCCTTCTCTGATCGAAGAATGTCTCCACTCAGCCAGAATTCGAGCATCCGATCTCTCCGCTGTTGCAGGTATGAATCTATCAGATCTAAATCAATCAATCTAACTTAATCCACAGTATCCAATCGACCTGGACTCGTAATTGCTTTAAAAGAAGGAGTTTCAGCGGCAATCGATATCAGCAGGTACGTTAGTCATTCCAAGAACTATCAATAACCTGATTTCGAGGATCCACCGTATCCCTCTCATTCCTGTTCATCACATGCGTGCTCACGCTCTCATCTCCTCGTTGTGCCATCCGGATCTACAGTATCCATTCGTCGCCCTCCTTGTGTCAGGTATTGTATCCATTACAGTACTGTAGTCTAAACTGTAGTCTACACCTTATTGACTCGGGGGTTACTGTAGTCTACCCTCTCAGGCGGTCATTCACTGGTTGCTCTCGTTCGATCTGCAGATCAATTCGAGCTAATCGCCGATTGTGTTGGCACTAGTATCGGGGAGTGTCTGGATAAGGTACGGCAGTACGGTAGGTAAATCGATCTAACAATATTACTGTAGGTCGCTCGAGAGCTTGATCTCGATTGTTCAGTGGATCATCCAGGAGCGGCGCTAGAGAAGGCTGCTGCTAGGTAACAGTGTCGTATTATGATTACGTTAGAATATACTGTGTACCCTTTGAGAGCACCCGTCGGGTCTCATTTGTCTCTCGAGATTCCTGGCGTTGCTTCATCCAAAGGTTAGATTACATAATTTAGCACCTTATCTTTAACGCGATGACTTTTTTCATCCACTGGAAGAACATCTGGAATACGTTCATCTTAAATTGTTCTTCCAGGTGCATCTTTCTCCTTCGCCTCTCTCAAATCTTCTCTCCTCTCTCAATTGAAGAAGATGCGAGAGACAGGAGAAGATGTTGACGTTGAGAAGTTTGCAGCTGCAGCACAGGTTTGAGATGTTTACTTTTGTACGTATGCTATTGTGTCATCAAAATTTCATTGCCGGATGTGTTTCAATGATCAATTCAAATCAAAGTATGGATAAATTGTCATTACAGCACCACACAGCTCGTCATCTGTGCTCTCGACTGCATTCTTCACTTGAATTTCTCTCCTCGGAAGGATCGATTAGAGAGGGAACGAGTGTTGTAATGGCAGGAGGAGTCGCCAGTAACAGGTCGGTCCAAGAAATAAAAGAGCACTGTAGAATAATATCTGTAGTTATCTCCGTTCATGCGTTGAGAAGGTTTGTTCATTGCACTCTCTTCGATTCCTTCGTCTTCCTCCTTCTCTCTGCACTGATAATGGAGAAATGATTGCATGGACTGGATTGAAGATGATTGAAGAGAGGTACTTGAAATATTCTTTCTCTATAGAAATTATTTTTAGGAGTTCGTCTATAATCCCCTGGGAATCGGTTCCCTCATCGTTGTATGTCCATGCAAGACAAGAAATTGGAAAGAATCGAACGGAGGAAGTGCCCAAGAAGACGAGAACAGTCATTAGTGTACGTTATTTCCTTTTTTTGCATCACGAAGGAGGGGGGGGGGGTAGAATGAAGAAACCGTCTCTTCATTCCTCACTCGGTCTCATCGGACCGTAGAGAAGGCACTATTAATAAAGAGACGGATTCATCATTCTGACAGACCTAGTCAGTGAACAAAGTGAACAGCTCTATGTTTTTAGTAGAAAGGGCAACTGACATTGAGATATGACGTTTATTCTACTTTTTACGATTTTTTCAGGCCTCATCGATACACGCAGACAGCAATCCACTGAAAGTTCACTCCAGGGAAGCATATCGATCCAGAGCAAGAATCTAGGTTGATCTTTGATCTTTCAATTATCTTTATTTTGCACTAATAATTGTCTGTACATAAGTTTTTCGTTGAAATACCTTAGTTGATGCATAATGATGATGCCATACATTGACGATAGAATTGTTTGGTTTGGTTAGGTTGTCGAAATCGATAAAATTGTCGATATATTAAATTCACATCAAAATTCACATTGAGAATGGGAAAATTGGTTGAATCGTGGGAATAATGGGGGTATTATATTCAATGGACTAGTTGTGACTTCTCACTGTCGATTATCTAATTGTGACGATGTATCTCAATCTCTTCCTCTTCGAGAGAGAAGGAAGAAGAGAGAGAGTGCACGATGTCGATAGAAGGAAAAGGACGAAGAAGAAAGAAAGAAGAAAGCACAAAAAAAAAGAAGTGAATCGATGTCAGCTCGGGCAGTCTTTTCTCTTTCTCTCTTTCTTTCTCTTCCCAACTGAACACTTGCTTCTTCCATGTTTCACTATCCAATTCCACCCATTTTCAAGAATTTTCCCCTTGTTCAAAACCCGTTTCCGTCCAGTGAAAATGGGATTGTTTTGCTCTTTTCATGCGGGAGGGAGGGAGGAATCCGCCTCTTCCCCCTCTCGCACAGTAAGTTAGAGAAACAGATAGGCGATAGACACAGAAATGCCGTTCCCTCCTCCCCTTCCCGCCTCTCCCCTTCCATCCCACTCTCTTTCCCTCTTACTCAACTCGCAGCGTTTTCATGTGACACCGCTTTTCTGTCGTCAAGTTTAGGCTACCGGGTCGAGTTTTCGAGTTGGATAGAATATATTTGCCGCCTGGATTCCCTCATAAGTCGCCCCCTTCTCTCTCTCTCTTTTCTCCCTCGGGCCAGTCTCTTCTCTCTCCCTCTTCACTGATTATCTCCATGCTTCTCACCCCCCACTTTCTTCTCTCTCTTTCCCCTCCCCCTCAATCTCTACTTTGGAAAGACATCGACACTCGTTACCATTTCCTCATCACTCTATCTCTGGAAGAAGAAGAAGCTATAGTGAGAGAGGGAGAGGGAAGGGGAGAGGGAGGGATAGGGGAGGGGGAGAGGGAAGGCGGCAAAAAAGAGTAGTGAGACGGCCGATATCGTTGAGCCGTCCCCCTGGCATAATGTAATAAGAGGAGGAATTGGGAGAAGGGGAGAGAGAGGGGAGGTAGGTCAGTCGAAATGATCATTCGTAGTGCGGAAAAGCCATTGATGCCATTGTGCCTCTTATCTCTCTCCTTCTCTCCTCTTTCTTAATCACTCTTCAGTTTCTACTATGATTCAACAGCTGCTTAGTTGGCCTCTACTGGTCATTCTTCATTTATTCATCTTCTATCGAAATTATTTCTTTAACAATTTAGTAATGATTGCTCACTTTGAACCCTCTCAAATTTCGAAACTTGAAGAAACTCGTGAGAAAAACTCGTGAATCTTCATCTATCTCACTGGTTTTTGTGCCGTGATCTCGGATAACACCCCCGCCGGTCTGTAATGTTATCTGTTCATCCATCCTTCTTCACCTTCCCTTTCACCTCCCCTCCTCCTCTCCCCCTCTCCTCTCCTCCCACCATTCCTGAAGATCTTCCCCCCTCCCGTCCGTGCTTTCTTCAGTTAGTGTATGTGTGTGTAATGAGGAGAGAGCCAAGAGGAGATCAGGGGGCAGAGAGAGAGGGAGAGGGAGAGGGAGAGGGAGGTGAGAGGAGGGGAGGTGGGAGATGGGGGAAAGGTAGACAACGATGGGAAGGAAGACGCCACAATGGTGTCGATACTCTGTGACCCGTCACTAATTATCGATCTATCTTTTCCTCAATTTGATCTTTGATCTTTCTTCAATCTCGGATTGTATTTGTCTGCATTCAGAGTGATTTACTACAATGGGTGTGGCTATTTTCAATTCTTGTTTTGCCTACTCTTTTCCTGGTTCTTCTTCTATTTTTCGTAACTTTTCTCAACTGGCACATTCTTTCCTTCTCTCTCTTCTTCATTCGTCACATTGTTTGTTTTCTTACGTGAGCGCTACGTTTAGAATGGTTGAGAATGCATCGGGCCAGTAATCCCTCCAGAGAAGGATGAGGAAAGACAATGAGAATACCAATTAGTATTCCTCCGTCTTTTACCCTTTGCCCTTTCCATTTTTCGATGAATCTCATCTCAATTCACCCAATTGTCCATCAAATTCTCTCCTGAATCTCTCCCTTCTCTCTCCATTCCTTCCCTTTCGCCCACTCCCCAATTACATCTATGAGCCCTCTCACTCTTCCAGATCTCAACTTCTACTTTCTGTCCAGAGATCAAAGATCAAAGATCAATCATCGGAATTCCATCAGCCTGCAATGAGGAGAGGCACGGAGTTGGTGTCCTCGAGGGAGACCAATGGAGGATTGCCCGGTAAGTTTCTTTTCAATCATCATGAAATATAAAACGACTTGAGAAAAAAATCTTTTGAAACTATGGAAGCTTCTAGTGAAGACTCTTTCGTACTTAGTGAGTGTATCGGCTTCATTTCTCGTCTCTTCATTCCCAATAGTTCATTCGTACTTCTCCATCTTTTTCTCATTCTCGATTGGTCATTGAAATCCCTCCGGATCTTCCCTTCCATCCACCCCCATTTCAAGAACAACTGTCTCTTTCTATCTCTGCCCTCTCTCACTTATCCATTGTCTCTCTCCTTTCTCTCATTGGCGGAATCTGTCTGTTCTCTCTTCCTTCCATGCATTCTCTCATTCATCCTTCTCGGAGATTCTCTCCCCCTTCATCGATATATCTCCTCTCAAAAATAGCTCCCGAAGTTCGAAAAAAGAGGGCAAAAGAAGGGGCGAGAAGTGTCTGTTACGACTGGGAGATCCACAATTCTCTTCTTATTGATGGAATCCATTTGAAATTTAACGGAAACAGCGAAGGGAACCCGAGGAAAAAATGACGCGGATAAAGAGAATAAAAAGAAGGTAAATCGTTGGTCAGGTCGTCTCTCCTCATCAACTTCATCAATTCGAGCTCGAGATTATTCGAGAAGCTATGGAGATACTGCCCCGAGGACAAGCTACACGAGGTGGACAAATTTTTAGACCTAAGAATTCCTGATTGCCTGTTTTCAAAAAAACACCCATTGTTCCATGGGACATAATGGAATAGTTGATCACTTCTCAGACCATGTCTGAAATTCTAAGTTAGTATCTTTTCAGTTCGTACTCCCGTTATACTCCCTCATCCTCCATGAGTACTTCCACGTCAGGAAGAGAACCATACTCATCCTCGGTTAGTCAAAATAAGTCCCGATCTATATTCATAAATATCTATAATATTGTAATAATCCATTCCTTCAGACCCTCACTCGATCTCCCTCTCATCACACTCCAGTTCAATATCATCGGTAAGTGATTGAAGAGTGATGACTCTCTATAATCCCATTTTAGATCCCTCTTCACTACCACCTCCGCTGGTTCCGATCGATCCGCACCTGAACCCACTAGAGTAACTACTACCTACTCGAGGCTAGTTTTTAGGTTGTTGGAAATAACTCTGAACTGAACCCCCAGAAGATCCGTCTTGAAAAGACCATAAATGCAAATGTTCAGTGGATACAGCTCCCCGATGAAGTATTCGACCTCTTCCTATGCCACATCCACATTGGGAAGAGATCGAGAGAGGGAAAAGGAAAGAGAAGGTAAGGAACATTGAAGGAGGACTATTTCATTAGCCATATTCTGTTGCTTAGCAATGATGGGAGTCACTCTCAATTCGTATTCAGTTCCTTCTTCTTCTTCTTCGGATATCGATCGATTCGGAAGTTCATCCAATCGAACTTCCATTAGGAATCGATCAACTTCTGTTACTGGTACGTCCACTTATTTCTTGAAGGAAAATTCAAGATTACTAACATTCTCTAAGAGGTATTAATAAGTGACAATAGTATTAGTAATAATAGTTCTAATCACTAAGAATCTGTCATTTCGAAAGAATAAGAGCCCGTTCGCATAAGAATCGGACAAATCGAGAGAGGTTTGGCACAGTCAAAAAATGTCGAATCTCTCAAACTTTGGGTTTCCGGGTTCTTGAGGGCGCTGAACACAATGGGTATGATGGTTTTTGCCGTTGAGCTTCCGTTGGCTCCAGACGACGTCACGTCGATATCGGTTTTTGCACTTTTTCTCAGCTGTAAATAGTGCTAATTTTACGAAAGTATGGTACCCGGACCAGAATTTCATGGCGATTACGCCTATTTAGTTCATTTTTCATAATTTTCAAAAACAATATTTAAAAATCGATTTTTTGACTCGTTGAAATGCAGGCTTAACTTTATACATGGTTCGAATCGCATTGACGAGAGGATTCGAAATCTATAATTTGAGCCAAATCGGCATAGCCGTTTTTGGGGGTGCACGCGATTTGTACTGAAAAAATGGACTGAGAACGGTGCTCCGTCCCTTGATCTACCCTCTTTCCTCGTGGCCTCTTCCCTTTTTCTCTGCGCTCTCTCACTTCTACACACTCTCTCACCTAGACAGGAGCGGGGTCACGGAGGAAGAGGGTAGATCAAGGGACGGAGCACCGTTCTCAGTCCATTTTTTCAGTACAAATCGCGTGCACCCCCACAAACGGCTATGCCGATTTGGCTCAAATTATAGATTTCGAATCCTCTCGTCAATGCGATTCGAACCATGTATAAAGTTAAGCCTGCATTTCAACGAGTTAAAAAATCTATTTTTAAAAATTGTTTTTTTAAAATTATGAAAAATGAACTAAATAGGCGTATTCGCCATGAAATTCTGGTCCGGGTACCATACTTTCGTAAAATTAGCACTATTTACAGCTGGGAAAAAGTGCAAAAACCGATATCGACGTGACGTCGTCTGGAGCCAACGGAAGCTCAACGGCAAAAACCAATATGCCCATTGTGTTCAGCACCCTCAAGAACCCCAATACCCAAAGTTTGAGAGATTCGACATTTTTTTACTGTGCCGACCCTTGTTCGATTCTTACGCGAAAGGGCTCATAACACTGTACGTCCACTTATTTCTTGAAGGAAAATTCAAGATTACTAACATTCTCTAAGAGGTATTAATAAGTGACAATAGTATTAGTAATAATAGTTCTAATCACTAAGAATCTGTCATTTCGGAAGAATAACACTATACCAATGATTACCCTTCTTCAGCTTCCTACCGTGCTGGTCCCTCCGTCACTGAATTGAATCGGCAGGCAGCTGAGAGGGAAAGAAGAGATAAGGAAAGACAGGAATACAAGGATTGGGAAGAAAGGGAGAAGGAGAGAGAAGCTATGGTAAGGAGAGGGATGCTGTAGGATACGGTAAACTCATTTTTCGCAGGCGCCTCCCGCGGAGCCTCTCGTCAAGGATTTCCGTAAGAGGGTTACTGTCTCATCGTCATCCGGTGGGTCGACTCCAGTGAAGGAAAGAACGACATTCACAGTAACTGCGAGTGGAGGATTGGGAGTTAGTAAGTGACTTCGACAAAACGGAATTCCTTCCCTCATTTATTGATCAATCGTCGATACCCGTTACCACAATGAATCTTTTTTTTACGTTTTTGAAACCTATCCGAATCTGAGCTTTCATTGAATTTTTCCGCGTTTATAATGTGTTCGTCCTTTCCAGATAATGGTAATGCCACTACTCCCGGAAAGTACACTCCTTCCTATGCTTCGTCTAATGGTCAGTTTATTTATCCCATCTTTGGTCTCAACATACTTCTCATTATCAGGTCTCCTTCGATCGGAGCCATACACAACGGGAAGAGTGTCGCCTGCTCCTTCTTCAACGGGTACGACAATTTCGAAGATTTCTTAATCTCGAAGTTCAAAATGCAGTCAAATATTTCAGCCATCCCTAACATGCCTCCTCCATCCTACGATTCTCCCTACTCTGTCAAGCCAACTGCGAAGGTAGTTCGATTTCGTCTCTAGAAGACGCCTTCACATGTTTATTTCCCCTGTGCGATAACACCCTTTACCCCACTGAAGAAACGTCGTCGTGAGACCCGTAACTAAGACTGTCAGAATGAAGAATTTTTCTCTTCATTTCGTGTGCTATCTCATCATTCAAATGAATTCTTCATCATGACATCCCTATTCGTAAATCTATTCGTTCACTTCGTTGACTCACCCTTTCCATCCCTCTTGCCACTCTCTCATTTGACCCTCCCTTGCACTCTTCTGTTCCTCTTACCACTGCACGATAAACTCTCTTGCCTACCGTATTCCTATCATCTACAGTAATCCTTCCTGCAGGTGACTCCTTACGAGGAGAGAGGTACGGTAGTCCAGTCGGGATTCACTGGTCTGCGAAACATCGGCAACACTTGCTTCATGAATGCCACGCTACAGGTAAGCATGATCGATTCCCTGTTTCGATCGGAATTTCGAAAATCCGGGTTGTCATTTCTCAGATGCTAATCAACTGCATGGAACTTCGTACATACTTCCTCGATGGTCACCATAGAAGTGATGTGAACTCGCTCAATCCTCTTGGATTCAAGGTACGCAATTTCTACGATAATGAAGCATCAACGAGAATATGTGAAATACACACGCTCATTGATGAATTGGTTATTGAGATTGATGATTATATCCGTCTCAGGGGCGACTGGCCGAAGCATTCTCTGACTTTATGCAGCAGATGTGGTCATGCACCACTCGAGCCATTGAACCAGCGAGGATCAAGGTGAGATTATAATCCATTAGGATTGATGAGATACATTCTTCACTTGCTTTCTCTAAAATTGTACAATATTTAATACCCTTCCAAATGACAGGAACTCGTAGCTGAGAAGGCCTCTCAATTCGCCAACTTTGCCCAACACGACGCTCACGAGTTCCTCTCTTTCCTGCTCGGTAAGAATGAAAGGGGCGGGGCGTGGGCGAAGCCTAATTTTCCCATTCAGATGGACTTCATGAGGATCTTAATCGAGTGAAGACCAAGGCTCTCACGGGAACCGTCGAGGCTGATGGAAGACCGGATATCGAGGTTTGTATTTGGAGATTCATGAAATATCGATGAAGGAACCTGTGAGATCAATTGATTATCTGCGTGTTTCCAGGTCGCCAACGAGGCATGGCACAATCATCTTCTTCGTAATGATTCCATCTTTGTCGATCTCTTCCATGGTCAGCTGAAGAGTCGACTGCAGTGTCCCAAGTGCGATCGGGTAAGTTAATTATAAAATGAATCTTTGAAAAAAAGTATGTTTCACTAGGAGTACGTCAATGTGGAATGATTAGAGATTCAATAGATTCTCTTAATACGAACAAATCAATATATCCATCTCTCTAGGTCTCGATCACCTTCGATCCTTTCCTCTATCTGCCCGTTCCCTTTCCCAAACAGAAGAAATCAATGACTATCTTCTTCTGGCCACTGGACCCCGCACTCAAACCTGTCAAGGTACATTTTTATCCGAATAAGAAAAAGTCAGTTGTCGATAAGACCCTACCGTAACCTAACCGTTCTCTTCAGATGTCCATTCACTACTCGGCAGAGGGATCGATTGCCGATGTGCTGCAGGGAGTGGCCGATACCACTGGAGCACCAGCCAAGACTGTGAGAAATATTATTCATTTCCAATTACATATTGGTAATTCTATTAGGTTTCACCGGAAATTGAAGACCTCTTCAATGTTGAAAATTCAATTTCTAATCATAATAAAATTGTGTTCAGCTCCGTCTAGTGGAGGTTGTCTCTCATCGTCTTCACAAGACATTCTATCCCGATGAGAAGGCCTCCCTTCTCTCTTCTGGAGATGTTCTCTATGTGTGAGTTGGACTGGAGCACAAGAACACGTGATAATCTTACGGTGCTCGTCAACATTTATTAATCCTCTTTTCAGTTTCCAACTGCACAATCCCTCCGATTGTAACGAAGAGGTGATTGAACTGCAGGCAATTCAGAGACAACTCTATCCATCCAATCTACGGTATTTCGAATTATTTGAATGATTTGAGATGAGTTTATAAATTGAGATACGTATGTGCGCAATGCGGTTCCTCTCGTTCCCTCTCCGCCTGCCAAGACTGCTACAATGTATACTACTGCAATGAGTGAGTTACGATCCTCTGAGATGGATTGATCTTTGATCTCTGCAGGGAATGTCAACGAACACATTGGGATGCCGAGCATCGCAAGGACTGCAGAACACGGTACGGATTTATTTCGTGTATCTGTTTCTGCCTTCGTCTACCCTCCGTCATTTTCTCTTTCTTCCCAGATCAAATCTCGAAATGGTCGGTCAACCCTTCATCGTTTCTCTTCCAAAGAGCAAGTGTACCTACTCCCATCTAATGAGGGTTCTCGAAGCACGATGCAGGTATGGAAAGTTATTAGTTGGAGGAGAATCGAATGCTCATTGAACTTATTCGGTTCATCGTGCACAAATGATGCACGTGAAACGTATTGAGAATGCAATTTCAGACACTCAGTGGAGGTCTTCCAACCTCCCGTTTCTGCTGGCAATGGATCCGTCTGCTCCTCTGCCATTCCATTCATCGATGAGGTCGGATCGCCTGTTCCCAAGGTACATTCAGCCCAAATTCGATTCAAAAACAAGAAAAGAAAAACATGACAAGAATATCTTGCAGCCCCGTCGCTCCAGCAAGTCTCCCTCCCCACCAGTTCGTAATGGCACCTCGAACGGATTGGATTCAGCCGCATCACCATCTGCACCGTCATTCCTTCCATCGTACTCGAAGGTAGGGTAGATAAATTGTCTGGATCGGAGGAGCAAATTCATGATTTCAGTCAGACGAGAAGACGCCTCGTGAGAAGACTCCGAAGCGACAGACTGTGCTGCCTGAACAGGTGAGGCATGGGGATAATCTCACAAAATGATGCAGAAGTCTGATCTGAATAGCTCTCAACAATCCCCATAGTCAATAATCCCCTTCAGAGAACTCCAACCCGTCCGGATCTGCGTATGTTCGTAGTGAGGAAAGTGTCCGGACAGAGCACCTTCCATGGGGAGGATTTGGTCGAGGAGATGGGAGGTACATTTTATAACTTTGTCTACGAAATCAACAAATAAAATAAGCGATAGTTAAATATGTCATCTGAAACATATCTCATTAGATCTTCCCCTCACTCTCGCTTCTGGCTCCACTCTCGCTATCAATTGGAGGAATGTCAGAGATGGAAAGCCTCATGTGACTGTAGATACGAGGAAGCATCTTGTGAGTATTTATTAGTGATTATTAGTCTCATTTCTAATATGGCATTGAGATTGTAAATTCGCCAATGATTGAAAAAAACTATGAACAATTGAAACTCAGGACGTTGATGAGGAGAAGGGTAAGAAGTACGCAGCGATGACTGGCAGTCAGGGACAATCTGGTAGTGACCCAACCCTACAGGAGATGCTGGTACGGTTGATTACTGTAGATTTCCCGTAACTTATCAATCAATTGCAGGCAATGTTCTCCGAAACGGAGCGACTGAAGCCTGAGGAGTCGTGGTATTGTAGCCGATGCAAGGTACGGATCGATAGACTACCGTAATCCAATTCTTCCGTTCAGGACCATGTCGAGGCAACGAAGCGGCTCGAATTGTACAGACTTCCGCCCGTACTCATCATCCAATTGAAGAGATTCGTCTACACGGGTTAGACGGTTTATTTGATTTCAGCTATTGATCGATAATATACTCTTAATTATCATATCCCCATTCAGCATCCGTGCACACGATGCATCGTCGATCGAAAGATGAACGTCGAGTTATCTATCCCCTTGAATCACTCGATCTCTCTTCATTCCTTGCCGATGGAGCCATCTCTGCTCTTCCTCCTGTATACGATCTCACTGGAGTGGTCAGTCATCGTTTCATTCTCTGGTATTTCAGCCCCAATGGTCCCCCACAATTCCCCCCATTGGGAGGGGAACTGGGGGACCATTGGGGGGATTTTTAGGGGACCATTAGGGGGGTGAAGGGTCTTGGGGGACCATTGGGGCAAATTCTTGGGATCCCATTGGGGGGATGAGTCGTTGTGCGCATAGGTTGGTGGTGTGATAACAACAAGCAAATATCTTTACTTTTATCCAAAAATATCATATTTACATACAAATACAAAAGGAAAAAATATGAACTATGATATAATTCCACATCTTCTCCTGAATTCTTCCGTATAACTATCGTAATAGGAGTTCTGAAATGACGAATATAATCCCATTTGCCCTTGCTCACCTTTAACATTCGATCACAACATGTTTCCTTATTATAATAGTGAAACGACGAAAAAATAACACCTGAAAAATGATCGTATTAAAAGACACTATCTGAGAGGATCGACATGTTTGTGTTGTGACTTGGCATTCTTCAAAATACAACCTATGCTCTTTCTTGCATGGTAGGTAGTGCGTGATGAGTGTGTGCGGGGAAGGGGGTTTGCTAAGCTTCATTGCTTCTCCGCGCTTCAAGCGGAAGTGAAGAGTACCTGATGACGTCATAGGTCAAAACGCGTAAAACGAATCCAATCGATTCGGGAGTGGTCTAGTTGGGTTCCACGTCGAATTCTAAGACTTTTTTACTCGGGGGCATTTTTCGCTCAAATTTCATCCAAAGCTGAAAATCGATAAATTCGAAAATTTCGTCACATTGAAATTTTTTTACCACTTTTCCCGCCGGACATGATGATGTTTTATTTTCTTAATCGATCCGTATTTTGATAACACACATTCAGTAAAAAGGACGAAATTTATCTCGATTCCTTAGGATGTTCAAAAGGCGAAAAACCGCTAAAAAGTTTGACGATAGTGCTTACAGTACCCCAAAACTAAATGACGGCTCCGGAATTGAACAAACGGCTCCGGCTCTCACTTTCACGCTTTGTACAAAAAATGTTCCCACAGTAACCTAACCTACTGTATCATGTTACCGTAACCCAGAGTACCGTACTCCAGCAGTATCACAAACTGACTTTATTTTTAAAAATGCTTTAAAAATGAAATATTGTGTTTCGAATGTGTGATGTTTTAATGATGACACTGCGTATTAGTACTATCATAATATTAATTTGAAAATTAAATATTGCATTACTAGAAAATTTTGTAAAAATCATTTTTTAAAGCATTTTAAAAATAAAGTCAGTTTGTGATACTGCTGGAGTACGGTACTCTGGGTTACGGTAACATGATACAGTAGGTTAGGTTACTGTGGGAACATTTTTTGTACAAAGCGTGAAAGTGAGAGCCGGAGCCGTTTGTTCAATTCCGGAGCCGTCATTTAGTTTTGGGGTACTGTAAGCACTATCGTCAAACTTTTTAGCGGTTTTTCGCCTTTTGAACATCCTAAGGAATCGAGATAAATTTCGTCCTTTTTACTGAATGTGTGTTATCAAAATACGGATCGATTAAGAAAATAAAACATCATCATGTCCGGCGGGAAAAGTGGTAAAAAAATTAAAATGTGACGAAATTTTCGAATTTATCGATTTTCAGCTTTGGATGAAATTTGAGCGAAAAATGCCCCCGAGTAAAAAAGTCTTAGAATTCAACGAGGAACCCAACTAGACCACTCCCGAATCGATTGGATTCGTTTTAAACGTTTTGACCTATGACGTCATCAAGCACTTTTCACTACCGCCTGAAGCGCGGATAATAGGAGTTCTGAAATGACGAATATAATCCCATTTGCCCTTGCTCACCTTTAACATTCGATCACAACTTATTTCCTTATTATAATAGTGAAACGACGGAAAATAACACCTGAAAAATGATCGTATTACTGAATTCGCTCGTACCTGTATTTGATAGATAGCCTGTAAGGTTCAATTACAAGGGTCCAATGACGGTGTCGACCCTGGAAGTTTCGCTATTTGAACGTTCATCTGATTGAACACGCGTAGTATAACGACATACAAGAAGCATATCAATGATGTGAACATAGAAACAACATAAACATAGCCAATATACATCGCATAAACCATTGAAAAGCGAAGTTCCTTGGAACTTCAAAACACTCGAAGAACGCATGAATCAAATGCGCCTTTCATCCCCTTGGCGTATTGCAATATATTGGGAACCCATTGGGGGCAAATTTTGGGGGACCATTGGGAGCATTCGGAGCATCTAGCCCCTCTCAAACTGTTGGGATCCCATTGGGGGGACACTGATATGCCTCCTTTTCTTGGTCCCCCATTGGGGCTGAAATACCAGAGTTAGTCCAAGAGGCGCTAAATAGAGCCATTGTGTATCTTCATCGTTACATTTGCGCATCATTCTCATCATTCAATAAGTGCACTCTTTCACTCATAACTGTGAAGGAGAACAAAGATTGAAGAGACGCATTCTTCATCCTGGCATTGAGCCATCATTCTTACTCAATCTCTTGATCAGGTCTGTCACTCTGGTAGTTCCTACTTTGGTCACTACGTCAGCATGGGTCGCCTACCTGGATTCGACTCGGGCAAGACCGAAATTGGTACGACAAGGCAATCCATGATTGAGTATAGATGATGTAATCTCAGATTGGCGTAACTTCGATGACTCCATCGTCACTAAGATCTCTCCATCACAAGTGCAATCGGATGATGCATACCTGTTATTCTACAAGGTAGGGAAGAGGGCGGGGCTTCAATGTGGGCGGAGCTTAACCTGTTCTCTTGCAGCAACGTGGTTACTCTACCCGTTCCATCTTCACTCGTCACTACTCTTTCGATCCAGCAGCCCGTGCCACACCCGAAGTTAACGGGAAATAGACTAATTAAGAGACGCTAATTAATTTAGACCAGTCAGTAGTCACTCACAAATACGCAGAGACTGTAATTGTACGTGTAATCCCTCTCTCTCTTTCTAATGTTATTCACTCAAGCAGGTGGTTATTCCCCTCTATCGGCTTCAATCAATCATTTCATGCAACCCTAAAAACGCTTCGTTTTTCTGTTATTATTATCTAAGATGGATATCGCTAGATATATTCTTGTTCTCCCAGTGAATTTCATTGTAGAAACAGTTACTTCCCATCATGACTTGCTTGTTATTGAATACAAATTCTAGATCTGTTTCAAATCAAGGATCGATAAATTTATTGATTACTTACTCGATTTTCACAACAAGCTATGGCATTGCACAATAATTATTGGAGGGGTGACAGCAAAATATACATTATGAACATTCAATTTTTATGATACCTTTTTACACGTATCCTCTCAAGTAATGTCAGTCAAAATGAAGCAAGTGAAATGGGAAGAACATACATTGGCATGGAACTAAACTGTCCTTCACTCTAATTGAGCATTGTGTGATCAGTGAAGATATTCTTCCTTTGTTCTTCCACTTTCTTCATCCATCGAGACTGCTCTGCTTCCACTCGACCCAATACATCTGAAAATATGCATTTCATTACTTCCGTAAATCTTTATATAATGTTTCAAGATTCATCATAAGCAATAAAGATTGATAACAATAAAGGATAAAAAAGAGACGTTGAATCTATCAAAATGAGTAAATAACATACTATTTCCATGCGTTCTCGCTCTTCCTTGACTCGATCCAGCCAGATTCTCATCCGAATTACCAGAAACGGACGATGCCTCTCCAGCTAAAATATATATTTAATTAAATAAGTACTGAACTATTAAAACAGACATCCATCCCAAAAATGAAAGGTGATACGTTCAAGAGTCACAAAAATATACCGTTTCAGATTGCAACAACAAAAACACAGATCGTACCTTGGTTCGCAGCGAATATATTAGCCTCGATCTCATTACTCTGATGGCGGTAGTTGAAACCCGCTGAGCCTGACATGGGAATAGTGTCCAATGATTTACTGCTAATGAATTTCTTGAAGCACAAATTCAGTTTCTTCACACTTTTATTGCATATTTTGTTTCACTAGTTTCAAATCATAAAATAATTTGGCAAAATGGAAAAAAAACTGACTGGATCCGATTCCTCTTGCTCTCAAAAGAGGATCGACGAAGACGAGGAAGGTCATGTAGGCAACCAGAAGGCCGATGAGACACATTACGAAGATGACTACTACCTGAGACGGATCATCAAGAGGAGGACCCAGGACGGATTCTCATCGGCTCAAGTGATCTACGGTCAAGAAAGGCCCCACTCAAGAAGACTGCTTCGTGAGTTTACTCTTAACCACGCAAGTCAGGACTTCGGCGGCTGGATGGACTACTTCGATACTCAAGAGCCATCGACTAAACGCGACGGACCATCGACAACTAAAAGCTAAGAAGAAACCATCCCTTGACCCATTGTCACAGAGTGCGAAGAACCCGATCCCCTTCATAATGATGCTTCCCCCCTGCAGGCACTATGCCTTGAATCAGGATAAATGTATGTAAATGTATGTATGTCATAATAAAAATTGCCCACGTGTTGGTCGTCATCTATTATTGTATTACATCTAGGAATCGTGCATATCTAACTATCCTAGCTTACGTGCAATCAGGAAGAACACAGCACAATATCGAAATGGAACAGATCCCGAGAGATAAGCGGGCAGATAAAAGATAATGAAAAAGATCTGCCGATGAGCCATTTGTCACAGTCGTACGTAAACACTACTCAATCCAGGCCACATGCACTTCTTCTTTCCTTTTCTTCTCTCCTAACTGTCCCTCTCGGCTGCGGGCGTTTTTGCCCCTCTATTAGCTCCGATTTGGGACTCGAGCCGAGTACCCCTTCCTGTCCTCACTGCTGGATAGGGTAGCGGTCTCTTCAATTCCCATGCTCTCTACCCGATCAGAGTCAGTCCCATCACTAGGTAGAACCACACGCTTTCCCTCTCTCTTATATCTCTCTGTTTTCTCGCTTGAAAGGACCTCACTGTTCCCTCCTCCTAACATTCCTCGCATAACTCCCGTCCAGCTATACATAGACATGCGCCTTGATTGCGCATCGGCGTGGGTGCGGTTTTTGCTGCTGTGGATCTTGAGTCATTCCCCTCCCTTATCCCCATCTCCCTATCACTCCCATCTATCCTACCCATAGATCATATCAGATAGGGGGTTATTGGCTATCTCTCGCTCGACTCTGCTATACAGTGTGCGCGTGATCAGAGGGTTTCATTTCGATCGCTCGCTCTTTTTTGCACCGTTTTTCGTTGACGTCAATGAAGTGATTCACAGTAGAATAAAAACATCGGTGATCATGCGGCATCGGAAATCTGCCTGTCCGAGACAAAACATCCGATATATGAACATAGTTCTCCCAACTTTGCCATTATTTCGTCTTCTAGCATTTCCTCTGCACAATTCTCGTTTTGTTTATCTTTTCTGCACAATTTGTTTCGTTGACTATTGGTGCAGCCTTGTTTAGCTTTCACTCTTGCACATTTCATTACGAACGTGGTTATCTGAACGCTACAATTAACGATTATTATATTTTTCATTCACTTTTTGTCAGAAATGCTCGCTACAAAGATTTCTTAGAAGTCCACCAATATTCCAGTCTGTTACATCTTCTAGTTGCTCGATGATATTTTTTTCCTCAATCGCAAATTCTGATTTCATAAAAATTCTCTAGTTTCCCGAAAGTGCTTCAAAGATCCCGACTCTTATTCGAACTCCCCCCCACTTCCCTGTCTGCTTTCACCCTCCTTTCCCCCTCTAGCTGCTAAATGTGTCAAAAGGCGCTCGCATTGTTCCATGAACGAAGGGGAGAAATCTACGCTGACTATGAAATCGAAAGTGCTCGTCCTTTCCTTTTCTTCGCTCTAGTGAGACAACCGTTGATCATTATGTCACTAAGCTTATGATTGGATTATGATTACATTATCACTTCTAATCTGTCCTCATCATACTCGCCTCTTGTCACAACAATAAGGTTGAATCAGATTGTACCACATAATAGTGCGATTAGGAGACGGTATTATCATTCCTATTAAAAATAGTCACTGGCCAAGCAGTGGGCTCCCGCCATGAATACGGGGTGACCTTTACCCTTTTTTTATTATCATTCCCATTTTTCCTGCCAACTCGATCAATTTGCGACGCCGCAGTTGTTATTTACCTCTCCTCTTGCCGCGCCCAATATATATATATATAAGAGATGTGCAGAATAATCATGTGATTGACATACTCTTCTGTTTGTGGCCAGTGTCCATTTCGATGTGCTTGAGGACACTCATCTTGAACTGAATCTGCTTCTGGAAGTCAACGAGAGATTCCATCAGAGACGCCTTACGATTACTGGAAACAAGAAATTTTGTTTTATTAGAGATCGGTAAATTCAATCCTCCTCATGGCCTCATGAATCAATTTCTAATAGGGGGCTTCTATCATAAACCCTCCCTTATTATATCATCCCGTCTTCATTACCCTTCGACCCGATGGCAAGAAAGATAAGGGGGGGGGGTTGCAATCAGGAAAACTAAGTTTGTATGGAACTTTTAATCGGCCGAACGTTGGAGTCAACCGGGTGCCGTAACAACGCTATTGCCAAGAAGAAATTCATTATACTCACTCGCTGACAGCTTTGGCGGCATCTAAATCGCTTCCTTCATTGGAAATTCCTTTGTAGAGAATATCGTTCTCGCTCACGCCAGTAGAAGCCATGAGCCTATAAAGTAATTGCATAAAAACGTTCAGGTGTTGTTTACGATGAAATAATAATCGAGAAACAAAATAACTTGAACAATTGAAAGTAATTCTTACTGTTTGCTGAATGCACGAGTGCTGCGAGCGTTGTCGATCACCATCTTTGCACCTGAAATAATTTATTGAAAATTATTTACATAAGAAAGAAAATATAAATAAAGCAGAACCAGCAATAGCCGCTGCATCGACGTTGAGGGCAGTGCGGCCTCCCTCATCAAAGTCAGGATGACCCGTCTTCTCCATTATCGAATCACGCAGTCGACAATACTCTTCGTAAGTTGTCACGTCCTAAACTCAGGCATTAAAATCTAAAATGAAATCGAGAAAAGCAACAACAACATTGTTTAAGCAATAATCGGAGTCGCACCTTTACATTGAATCCTTTCAGCTCAACTCCAACTTTGTCCGAGTCGCTCATGCCCGGAATTTCCTTCTGTAGTGCCTCCAACTGGAAAGACATAGATAACTAGAAAGAAGGGTAGGAAATTAGTGTAAACAAACCATCTGAGCGAGCTCTGCCGGAGAAAACTGATGAGGGAGATGAGTAGCCATCGATTTGACTTCTTTCTGAAAATTAAACTACTCAATTACTGCCGTGTTAAAAAAAACATCAAATTGAGTAATTTAAAAACATAATCAATCATGATACTCCGGTTGGTACAAAACAAGGCATAAAACTAACTAATTTGTTCTGCATCGAGGATCCCGCATAACCTACGGGTTTCACACAAGTGCGGGTAGGTCTTCCGTTCATTATGGATCTTAGAATGTGCAGTTTTATAGCAAAATACAACGTATACATCGAAAACCAAAGCAAAACAAGAGAGAGCGCCAGTTTGAAACACGAAAAACGTAGTGTGGCTCCGAGTGCGGTTTAAAATCGACATTTCCCAACAATTTTGGCCACGCGCGCGCTTGCTCGCAACTAAACACCAGACAACAATAAAAAAGCCGGTTCTGATTTTTAAATTAAATTTTTATTTTAATAAGTAGTTTAGTAATGTTTCACCCTCGCATCATGAGCGTGCTTACACAAAAAACAATTTTTCTAACGTTCGTTTATCAATGTTTCTGAAAACGAGTTCTGAAAACACATAATTGAATAGGGTTCTTCAACCGAACAGATCATTTTCTTCTTAATAGCTTTTCTAAATTGATGATGTAGTTATCGTCGACACACGGGCAGCAAAAGTAACGGCACAGAGTAGAATGATGACTCTCAATGCTGCCTCTAGTTTATGTTGTGTAGTCTGTGGCTAGCTTAGTCTCGTTCTCTCCCTTCTTCACTATAGCAATCCCTTTCGCTCGCTCTCGCTCTGTTTCGCTGTGTTTCTCTCTCAAAAACCCATCCGCGCACACTGATATCTAGCTATATATTTCAATATCATCCTTCAGTATGTAAAATTGATTTACATTAGCATGTCTGAAAGGTGTCCGTGCCGAATTGATCTAGCTTTCATCGTCTCCCGTATTGTTAGAATGTGTCAATCCATACTCTTGAATTCTGGAATTCGCGCTACTCGTCGATTGAAAGTATCTGGATTCCTGTGAGATTCGTTTTCCTCCTCTTCCTGAATGCGTTGTCATTCCAGACCTCAAGTGATGTCGTGTCCGAGTGGATTTCTCGAGAAGTTTCGTGATCTTCAGTCGTTCCGTCTCCACACCGGCAACATCAACGCCTACAATGAGCTCAAGCTCAAGAGGTTTCACTTTAATTTCCGGCCTATTTGGTTCCGCTTATGTCTACTGCTCGTTATTTTACAACTCTGATGTCCTCACGAAACGATAATCTGGGGCTTTCCAGAATATATATTTCTCCCTTTTATCGTTGATAAGCCATTGATTCTCTTCAGATTTGCTTCGTCTGCAGAGGAACTCTCCGCTTGTCTCAAGATTCAACTAGCGTCCACTCCGGCTGCCACTGATTTCAGGTTACCCCTTTGTTTCAATCACATGTTTTTACTTCTTCTAGATTAGGTGATTAACACTATTAATTGTTCAGAAACAATGGTACGCTCCTTCTATGTGACAACTCGCACATTGACAAGTACGAGCGAGATGATCTCAAGATCACTATGAAAGTTAGTTTAAAAAAATCTTGTTGTTATATCAATTGTCATCCTAGGTAAGGAATTTCGCAATTATAGAGGTTTGATTGGTTTTATATAGTAATGTCTCCTTTCAGCTTTTCCTCTCTCGATGGTGTAAGAAGGAACTGAAAGAAGCTGTCGATGCACTCAAGGTATTTTTATTTCGTAGACAAAATATCCTCAAAAATGGGTAAATAATTGTAATTAGCAAAAATCGCCTTACAAGATGTGTCTCTAACTCTTTCTGCATATAGAATTATATCTATGATATTTATGAGTTATTGCTGTATAATGCAAACTATATTAATTCAGGATCAATTGGCGACAACTTCGATTGAATTGCTCATCGTGGCCTTCCCTGAACTAGAGATTGTGGATGGAGAAAGTGAGGAAGAAGAGAACAAGAGATGGATCAAGCACGTTCTGGTAAGCAAACTCTCTCAATTCGAGATAGGCACCGACCGATTTTTGCGATTCGTTGATTGTCCGTAATACTTCATCTGCATGATAACATTGATTGCAGCCCCTATGGACGTCTCTCGAGGAGCTCATCAAATCAGGCGAAGTTGTCTCTCTCGGAGTCTCCGATCTATCCCTCAATCAACTACAGACACTATGCGATGAGGTAGGTCAACAATCCAATCCCAATAGCTACAGTAACCAATTCAGGTCGATACTCGTCCTACGGTAGATCACCTCAGAATCGACGGCTGCTGCGTCGTTCCGCCTGAATTGCAGGTACGGTAGTTATCGATTGTAAGAAGTAATTATCGATTGTTCGGATACGGTAATTGATCATTGCAGGAGTACGCGAAGAACTATGACGTGCAACTGCTCACTCACAATGACCCTATTCCCTTCCCGACCAGAGAGGTACGGTAGAATAGAGATACGGTAGCTCACTGATGTATCGATGACTGATAATTGATGTTGACCTTCACAAATATAACGTTGGACCCGGTAAACAACGGCTACTCTTGTTTTCTCATTTCTCAACCAAGTGTTGTGACTCATCGTCTTTCCTCTCAGGTCTTCCATTCCTTCTGCACTCTCAACGAAGAGACTCCACTCTGCTCGGATCTATTCGAACCAACGTGGACTGTCAGGTGAGATTGATCTTTGATCTTTCGTCGTTACGTGGTCCTTTCCTTGTTGCTACATGGGAACACATCGATTCATCAGAAGCGTGATTGAATCAGTAGGACGTGAGATTCTGTCCTCTTCCCCTCACTTATTCTCTTCTCTCTAGATACACGGTGTGGGTTCGTCGACGATCAGTCATGGCATCAAAGGGATACATCGTCGCCTTCATTGGCACTGAACACAACAAAGAGTGATCATTGATCTCTAACTTCTCTCCTTTATTAAGTAGTGCCATTCCATACCCTGTATCCCATCCATTACGCTGAGCCATTCATTTACGCACAGATTGTTGCCCATTCCTCCCCCCGATTTATACTGTAGCCATATCCACCATTTATATTGATTATTTGTGATAAAATACCATGTATAGTGCAAGTATTGAATACGCCCGACCAAGAACTTTATCGTAAATGCGGGTGCCTACTTGGCTGGAGCTGCAGCAGGGGGCGGGGCTGCAGCAGGTGCAGCAGGAGGAGGAGGAGGGGCTGCCTGGCTAGGAGCACCCATTGCAGAGGGCATGATAGAGGGAGCAGCCATGAGGGACTTAGGGGCCATTGGCTCTTCGGCACCAGCAGGAGAAGCAGGAGGAAGGGCCTTGTTGAAGACGACAGTCAGTCTCTTCACTCCTGAATGGAAGAATTGGATTACGGTAGATGGGATATCGATTACCATCGGCCTTGGCAGCCTTATTGGCGAATACTTCCGTTGGCTGAACAGCCGTGTCATTGAAGATGATGTGTGCAGCGAAGTAATGCTTCGTCGATTCCTGAGATGGTGTGGGGTGTGGTGTGGTGGGACGACGTTTGCAACTCACGATGAATCGTCTGTTCTGGAACCACAGACGGACGATGAGAGTGCCTCCGGCGGGCACGAATCCCACGGGTGGCTGCACACGGAACACATTGGCTGATGTGCAGCGAATCTGTAGAGGGTACGATAGAATTATCGATTGTGGATTACGGTAGATCACCTTGAAGCAAACTCGTTTTGCTCCTTTGTTGGCGATTTTGATGTCGAAGTACGTAGACTGCAATGAAGAGCTACAGTATTCCGACAGCCCTGGATCGATTGATACCGTAGTCCCAAACTACCGTACTTTGCCGGCGTTTCCACAGAAGAAAGTGACGACATCTGGAGTAATCTCGATCTCCTTGGGCATGGGAGGAGCAGCTGCGGCAGCAGCGGCAGGAGCAGCAGCCATACTGGAGAGATTACGGTAGGATGATTACGGTAGACGATAGATTACTGTAGATCCCCATGAATACAGAAGGGTGTGGGACATGCTGTTAGTAGGGGATCATAGGGTTCGACTCTATACAGTACTCCTGCTGAGTCGGAAGGGGGCTTGACGCTTTGATGGCAGTGTACTGTTGGGTTACGGTATGCACAAGGTGCGGCATCGATCGAAGGCTCGCTGGAACGAGCACGTTCCTTCCAAGAGTACTGTAGGATCCAAATGGTACTGGGGATCCTGGGGAAACTATACTGTAGACCATGGGGTATTGGAAAGGGCGAGGCAGGACCCCAATCCTCCTCACCTGAGCTTTTCAAATTAGTCTTGAATGGAACGACGGTTCTTGACGACCGTCGATGAAGACCACGAGGGGTAGAAATAAATGGAGAAGGAGAGGAAAGGAAGAGAGGGAAGGGAGGAGGGAGATGCAAAGAGAGGGATTGAAAATACTATTGAAGAATTGAATAGTAAAATAAGATAGATATTTATCGAGTACAAAAAAAACAATATTTGAAGATTGAGTGAAGTGTTCTATCGAGGTCTGAAATGAGATTTGTTCTCAACTGTAAGTTGATCTTTGATCTTTCTACCTGGATAAAGAGGCTATGAGAGTCGCTCCGATTAGAGATTCCAAGACAAGAAGAGCAAATTCAATGCAGATGAGTATCTAGAAGAGATTATTGGGTGACAATGAGCCGATTCTGAATGGATTAGGGTCACGAACCTCCTCAATGAGCAGAACGTATGATTGGAATACTCCGAGATAAACACAAAGGGCGATATTTGCAACTGAGAGTAGAACGAAGAAAGTCACAAATGCTGATGTCTCTGTGAGATTACCACGAGTACCTTAGTAAAATAATTTTAAACAAAAAAAATGTCAGACCAAACTCGTACCCCAAGCGAATCGTAGTGCCTCAATGGGAGCGAATAACAGCAGAAGAAGTAATTCTACGGTGAAAACATGAGTGGCATAGGGAAGAATTGACCCTGAAGATAGATAATCTCGAGTTGACGAGATTTTTCTTCTTAATTGTATTAAGACCAAATCGGAAGCGATTCAAAAGTGTTCAATGAAGAGTTAATTTAATTTTCAATAATCGGACCTTTGTAAGCCATAAGAATGACCATCACCACGAAGAAAATGCATGAAAATGGACGATTTATGTGAAGAAGAACCTCGAAAATGAGAGAAGAACGCTGCAATTTATTGGGATTCAATGTTGTTTATGTTGAAAATTCGAGAATAGTTGAGAATTTTATGAAATAAATGAACTTGTAAAGAAGCTTACTACAGTTGAAGACATTTCTTCTTCTTAAAAACTATTCACATCGTTTCTTGGAGAAAAAATGAGATACGCAAAAGGATGAAGATGGAGAGAGTGGTAAAGTGAAGAGAAGTAAAGAGGGAAATGAGTGAAGAGTGAAATATCCAGTGGTCACTCTCGTTGTCAAGGCAGTTGCTATGGTAGGGAGGGGGACAGTGACCCCCGAGGGTGTGGGAAATTCCCCCTCAAAGCCCTACGTCTCCATCGTCAATTCGTATCTCCAACTAAATTGGGGAATTCGGGCTTCTGGCTAGCTCTCTTCAATGGAATGTCGTCAGCAGCGTGGCGCAGTGGAAGCGTGCTGGGCCCATAACCCAGAGGTCGGTGGATCGAAACCTCTCGCTGCTAACCTTTTTTGCCCGATTTCAACGAACCCCCCTAATCCGAGTATCCGGGATTCTTTTTTTTTGCACGAATTCGCCTTGTAATTCTTGCAGTGTGGTTTAATGCCCTTGGCATAAGTTATATTTAAAAAAAACTATTTATCAAACAACATTATTTCAAAGTGAGATCAACTTGATAATCGAGTAAGGTTTGAAACGTACGATAAAAACGAACAATAGCAAAGCATAGTACAGATATGCGAATGGATTCACCGGTACAATCATGGGGAGGGATACAGTAATAGATACAGTAGAGAGGGAGGGAGAGGGGGGGGGGTCTACTCCTCATCGCCGAGAATGAAATTTGGATGGACGACAAGAGAAGGATCGGCGCCCGTTTCCAATTCGATGAGAATCTTGTCCTGAACGGAAGATATTGATTACTGTAGACTACGGTATTCGACGTACCTCATGGATGAGTCTCTTGATTACTCTCTCACAGATACTCTTCTGAACGTGATAATCATTTTCTGAATTCAATTCACTCTCGATCATTTCGAGATACCACGAGACGAGATCCGACTGCTTTACTCCATTGTAATCATCACCCAATACTTCCTCGTCCGCCCTCAATTAACGCATTCATTGATCAGTTAGGAATGTTAAGTCCCAACCAGCGTTGTCTTACGACGGTACATCGCTTGGCGTGGATACACCTTTACTGTTCCAATGTCAAGTAGCATATATACATTCAAGTACATTTTACGTCCACAATGTTCATAAATATACACCCCCCCCCTTCTCCTCCCTTCCCTCACCTGCAGTGTCTAATGAGCATCTCCGATAGTTTCTTGTACAATTCGTACTTGATACGTAGCTTGGTGGGATCAATCTGTAATGAGATCACTTTTCCAGACTATCCTACTTTCTTAATAGTTTGTCTTTCGGAATATAACCACCACATTGTAACAATCAGACCCATCTCCTTCCTCACCTTTTCTCCTTCTTCCTCCATTCTCTCATTCTCATTCTCCTTATTCTCCTCCACAACTTCATCATTGTTGAAACTATCGTCCAGATCGATATCTGCCTGCTCCACTCTGCAATTTAGAAATGATGGTTTCACACCTTTTCACCCAGCCAACCCAAACTCTTCCTTTCCATAGTACTCTTTGGTACGCCCATCACAGTCATGTCTTTGCTTACCTCACAACCGACTTGGTCAGCAACTTGGTCGCTTGAGCGATGTGGGCTGCAGTCACCTGAATTATCACTCATTATATTACGGAAGAGGTGGGAATCGGAATTTCAAAAAGTAATCAATTTACATGGGAGGAGCAATACAATCTGGCGAGTGCTTCCGAGAGACGAATCAGCGATTCCAACTGTCTGTAACCAGATACTTTTAAAATTTGTTTTTCTCTAGTCCCTCTATTTTCTCCATTCATAGAGTGCTGTATTATTCTTGTACTCGCAACCTTTTTATTACAGACGATCATCCACTCGATCCATTCCCCATATCCTCTCTTCTCTTTCCCATCCCTACCTGACAGTAATCCTCCACGAGGACGAGAATGCATTGGCCGAATCATTCAATCTCATCTTCACATACGCTTTCATGAATGCATCGCCCGTTTCTGCTGACATCTACAATGGAATGGACTAATAATCACTCAAAATGGGTTTCAGATGAAGAGTATTCTCACAAGGGCTTCTCCCATTCATTCGATTACAGTTGATCGTAACCTGCCAAAACCTTCATATCTTCAATAAAACTGATCTCACCTTTGGTTTGAAACACTTGGCGAACATGATATACTTCTGAATATCGTCCTTCGTGTATTTCGTTGCTTTCGTTGTATGAGAAGCGAGAGCTCGATGATTATCGAGAATACGTTTGGCAATTGCAAAATCGACCGACTGAATAGGAATAAATAGTATTTTTGAAGGAAACTTGAGAGTTTAGAGACCAATTATAGGAAAAGAACACTGAATGGAAGAAACCTCATTGCACTCATCGATAAGTACGAAGAATAGATCGAATCTGCTCATGATGGGAGCAGTCATGGCAACATTCTGACGGAGGGGACGAGATCTGCAGAGGAAAGGAAATGCATGCCAATTGAAAAAAAACAAGTTTTACGAATTCGTTGAACAATTTTCAAAATTTGAATAGAGTTCGGATTCCTTTACCTATCATATCTTCCTCCAATGGGATTGGCTGCTGCCAGAATGGATGCACGTGCATTCAGAGTTGCCTTCACTCCTGCCTACAATTTCCCTGTTCAATCAATACTTCCTCCCTTCTACCGTACCTTTGTGATCGAGATTGTCTGCTGCTCCATTGCCTCGTGAATTGCCACCTCAACATCGATGGCATTAGTACAGTGATGCACTCAATCAATACCCTTCTTCCCTACCGTATCCCTCCTTTCCTCACCTGATCGTGCACTGCCATCTTATCGAATTCATCGATACAGCACACTCCATTGTCTGCCAACATTAGAGCTCCCGCCTCGATGACGAATTCGAATGATTCTTCGTCCTGAACGGAATACGATTACTGTATCCTCATCCCTTCGATCGATTAATACCTTGACAACAGCAGCAGTGAGACCAGCTGCAGAGGAGGCCTTTCCAGAGGTGTAGATGGCACGGGGACAGAATTCCTCCACTGTCCTGCAATCAAAGGATGAAATGGAAGAGAAGGGCAATGGACTCACTTGAGGAATTGACTCTTTGAAGTGGAAGGATCTCCAACAAGACATACATTGATATCTCCTCTTAGAGTTGTTCCTTCTGATTCACTTCTCTTCGCAACTCCTCCGAATAACATCAATAGAATACCCAATTTAATCTCTTCGTTTCCGAAGATATTCGGGAAAAGAGAATCAATGAGATTACGAGCAATCTCTTTGTCCTGGAAGCAATTCCACCTTATAATTCATTTCATCCAACACATCGATATTTCCAACTACGTTAAAAAGATAATGTAAGTAGTATGGTATAAGAATTTCAAGAAACTCTCACCTCACTCATTTCCTTGAGAATCTTCTGTTCATCAGTAGTCA
The DNA here is from genome assembly GCA_900490705.1 of Pristionchus arcanus. Classification (NCBI taxonomy): domain Eukaryota; kingdom Metazoa; phylum Nematoda; class Chromadorea; order Rhabditida; family Neodiplogasteridae; genus Pristionchus; species Pristionchus arcanus. The sequence goes on along the minus strand of LS488633.1, from coordinate 197,530 downwards.
TCTGCTTCCACAAATCAACATGGGAGATATCTTCGTGAGAGAAATCCTTTCCACCAAACTGAATATACTTCGTTATCGTCATGTTTTCACAAGATATAAAAAGCCAATAAATAAATCTTACAGTAGCAGTTGAGGATGAGATATGGCAAGCGAGGAATGCCAGTCGATGGTTGAGGTCTCTCACTCCGAGTGATTTCAATCCAGTCAGTCCCGCTCCTGCCTCCTGATTACCTCGTCCTGTCTTGTTGTTACTCTCGGCACGAACACCTATAATCAGGGATGCGGTAGGAATGAAATCGATTGAAGAAAACTATACAAAGGTACTATTTGGATCGGAATAAAAAGATAATGATACCAGGAGTGGCCAATTGTGCAACATCAGGGATGACAATGAGTGATCCGACGAGATCACATCTATCTCCTGGCTGAACTCCTTCCACCATCTCTCCCCTTACTACAACATCGAAACAACGAGGAATTGCACCACGAGGAAGCTCTGCTTGAGTCTCCTGGGAAATAGTACTTTAGTGAGTGCTAATTAAATATACAATTAATTAAGATTCGAAAACAAGAAGAGATATGCATAATTCTGACCTGGATGCGAATCTTCTGGAAGTCAACAAACGAGGATTCGTCAATGTTGAGATCGAAACGAGTTCTATTCGCACATTGAGCATTCGAACACTTCGTCGGCTAAAGAAAAATCGCAATGCATTTGATTCGAAAAATAGCAATAACTGAGCAGTACCTGAGTGTATTTGAATTCCTGCTCGACATTCTTGGTGACAACTCCACAATCGGCACAAGTGAATGTGCCTAGAGCAATCTCGGGATGGACAGCATGAGTACGAACGATCTGAGAGAATATTCAGATCCATTTCATCACAGCTCAGATTAGGAAACGAGGTTGACAGAAGTTATCAAAAATATATTGAAAAAAAGACCAACCTGTCCAGCGATTCGAACGAGAGATCCAATCTTGGCAGATGTTAGATCACGCAGCTGAAATTAAGAATTGAGATTGAATGAGCGGAGATTTACACTCCACACGACTATAAAATGGACAATTTCTGAGGATGGCCTATCTCACAATCAGTCTAAACAGAAACTTCTATCTAACCTTGTGTTTCTGGAGAATATTGAAGAAGCCGACGAATACGGGTTTCTTGTGGAGACGAAGCTTGTCACTCGCATCTTCACAGCTCTCGATTACGATCAATTGAAGGGCCTCACACATGAAGGGATACATCCTGCAAGGGAAAGACCAGCGATGAGTATACAAGTGAACAATTGACATTGGTTGAATAATACTAACCTATAGAACTGTAGTTCGATGGAGGAAGCGAGAGATGCAGAGTGGGAGCTGACATGCTCCATATCTACATGAAGAGTGTTCCTCTCTGGTTGAACGAGTTCAGCTGCCTCCTTATGATACACTGTCTCTCCTGCGTCATTCTTGAATCTGAGAAGAACAATTAAGAGATGATTAATACCCATAATTCGTGTGATACTAGGAGAGTTAGGAAGAAAAACGAACTCTTTGATGAATCGAGTGAACTCAGCTTGCATTCTGACGCCATCGGCATCTTCTACCCTCTGGACAGTCGATGAACCTCCGTCCATTTTAACCACTGCAATCAAAATCTCATGCCAAGGAAAGCGCAACATTACGGAAAAGCGATGGAAAAATGTAATGTGAGAAAAATGCTTTAAAACCAAACTCTTCGATAAACTCAGATTTCAAACAGGACCCGGAGAGTCCGTGCTGGTTTCAGTATAATTTCAATACGCAAAAACAACAACAAAAAGACCATGAAGATGTAAAACAATGAGTGCGGCAAACTATGAAATATTCCCGCGCAACTGTCGGTCCGTCTGTGCTCTCTCGACTTTCCTGTTCTCTCGCATTGAAAATACAGTGTGGTTCGTGGGTCAAGGCCCTGATCGGGATTAATTCAGACAGTCATTGATTTTCACTCTTTTTTTATTTCACATCTTATGAAAAATCGCAATATTTCGTAAGAAGAATCCAATGTTCCCCAATCATCCTTTCTCCGGAGAACTTCCCCTCCCTCCCTTCAACAAGGTTTTTTTCTACACAAGTAACGTATTTATCGACAACGGAATATTTACACAACAAGGAATATTTACACAACAACAATTGATCCAATGGTCAATAGGGACCGTCGTCTCTTCTCGCGAGCGAGTTAGGCGGGCTTGTACAGGGGCTGAAATGAAGATTTCACGGCGCGTCTAGGGGACTTCGATCACAATAGTCCCCTTTTGGATAGACTACCGTAATCTCACTCACCGCTCCGCCTCCCTGGTTAACCTGGACGTATCCCGCAGCGGCAGGATTGGCGTGACCAGCGTCAGCACGGTAGATCGGCTGCAATGGATACATTATCCAGTGAGTAAAAGAGGACCCAAATTTACCCGAGTGAAGATAGCTCACCGCGCCCGAGGTGTTGACCTGATGGAATCCACCATGGCCGGATCCCTTTCCACCTCCACCTCCTCCACCAGAATGAGCAGGTGCCGAGTGTCCACCACCACCGTGATGGGCTCCTCCTCCTCCGCCTCCTCCATGGTGGGCTCCACCTCCACCACCGGAATGACCACCTCCATGGCCACCGGAGTGTCCTCCTCCTCCACCTCCGTGACCACCTTGAGCTCCAGTATGACCGCCGCCTCCGGATCCTCCTCCTTTGCCCATTGTTACGATTGGCGACTAAGGGTTGAACAACAACTGGATGTTTGAGACTATCAAACGTGGAAAAAAAGGCCGGTCGCGCCCTTTTATAGACCCTGCTGCAAGCTCCGCCCCTTTTCTAGAACTTTCCGGGGCGCCTCCCGCGCTCGCACTCTATTCTTTTCGCATGCTATCTCACACTGTCTGACTGACGAGATTGACGAGACTGTCAGAGTTTGCGTCGAAGCGTCATATTGCGCAACTGTATTGTAAACAGCATAATCAATATTTACCAAAAAGTACCGTAACTAGCGCGGGAATTTAAAGCCGTTTATGGGTAAAAGCTACGATCGGTTTAAAATTTATCAGATAGAATGATAGATAGTTCATCGACTGTCAATGCCATTTTGAGTAAAAGTATTACATTTCCCTATAGTAAAATTCCGCAAATAGCATTACAGTAATCCAAATCATGTATTGAATAATTCATGATCATAAGTTGTCGTCTCGAGCACAAATACACCTAACAATTTTTTAACCTGACCAGTTACCATTCCCTTGTAAATTACTAACGAAATAAATCGGGGATATGAAAATGATCGAAATGGATTTTAAAACTATGTAATTAAAAATACTTTTAGTTTAAAATATTTTCTAGATAAATGTATAATTTGGGTAGTATGTAAGCGGGTTTAACATAAAGAACAGAAAATAATTGAGATATTCATCCGATTCCTCTTTCTCTGACAATTGTAGATAAAATCAATATTTATTCCGAGATCTTTATGTATCCGTTCATAGTTGAATACTCGTGATACAATATAAATTCGTATTAGTCGTTGTTCAATCGATATTCACAATTCCTCGTTGACAGTTTCGAATTGGGGAGAATGGATTGATCCTCTCGGAGTTGTCCTCTCTGACCATGCATTCACATATGGCTCCAGACTCATCCTGATAATAAGGTATTAGATATGTTCCATGCCTGAAGCTCCACCAGCAGCGTGGCGCAGTGGAAGCGTGCTGGGCCCATAACCCAGAGGTCGGTGGATCGAAACCACTCGCTGCTAATCTCTTTTGCTCAACTAACCTTCGTCCTTCTTCGTTTCTCACTGGATGGATTCTTACGTTGTCTGCAGTTGCTTGTCGTGGGATTGGAGCTGAAAGTGAGGGGTAACTCCTTTGAATTACTCTGTCATCTCACGTTTATTTCTCCTGTAAGCGCCTAATCCGTTCACATGACCATTGTTAGGGAATCGAGAGGGTACCGATGGAGTGATTCGTCGTTCTCTGCATTCACATTTCAAGTGGAAGGTAGGAATTATATATCTACCTCCTCAACCTTCCTTCTCTCGTGATTCTCTTCCATCGAATGATCGCTTTCATTACAGCAGTGAATGATCTGTGAATTACATCTCAATTTATATTCAGCAGTAACGCTGTCATGATGGATAATTTGTCTCTTATTGCTATCTATCTCGTCACTATGACCGGTGAGAGAGTTCAAGGAATGAAGAGTCGGATTCTTCATCCTAACAGCCCTACTCACATTGAGGATGTTCTAGCAATGAGTTTATTGCAAGTCCAAACGAGAATTCTCATTTCAACACAACAAACACATTTCTTGAATAACTCACTGTGTAGTCAATTTCTTCTCCACTTTATACTTGGCAATATTATGTCCAGCCAATCCATGTTCCCTTAGATCCGCTCCCAGTTCCTCCTCCCATTGTTCGACTCGGAGACCAATCGGCGAATGATGAAGAGTCTGAACTCATTCCAATATTTGATCTTTGATCCCTTTCCCCTCACCACCAGTAGAATAATCGTGCAGAGGGCTGACCAGACTGACATTGCGAGCACTGCCAGAAGCTGAACAGTCGATATTTCGAAAAAAACACACTCATTGTCAGAACTAAATACCTGATATCCGAGCAGAGTGAATCCTCCACCGTACATCAAACCGTTCATTCCTCGTGTGACTTCTTTCTGAGATACAAAGAGCTTGAGATCGGAGATCAAAGAGCAAAGATCACTTACACTGTACTTGTCAGTCTCTGCGAATATTCCAACAGCGATCATTCCCCATGTCGATCCAATTACGTGAACGGGAACAACTCCCACGGGGTCGTCAAGCTGAATTTATTTACTCTTCAATTATTGATATTGATTATCCCTGCTCAAAATAATTCAGAAACAACAAAACACGATTGAAATTAAATAAATCTAGCCTGCCATCGGTCCATAAGCGGATAAGTGAGAAGGGCGAGAAGTGCTCCGATTATTCCGATCACAAGTGAATGCCAAGGAACAATGCAGAGACAAGATGCTGCAGAGATCAAAGATCAACGATGGAGGTGAGATAGGGCTTACCCGTGGTGGATACTAGTGAAGCAAGAAGACCGTCGATCAGCATGTCTACCTACAAATGAGAAATTTATTTTGAAAACAATCTCTGCTTGAATAAAAAATAAATAAATACGTCTTACAGGATGAATAACTTCACTCTTCATACATCGTTCTCTCTCACCGGTGGAATTTAGAAAGAGTGAAGATATGTCTTCATTCTGACAGCCCTAATTATAATGACGTACTTTGATCTTCTTGTCAGTGAATTTCGGAAGGAATGATAGAAAGACGATGGTCATTCCTCCGCCCGCTGAAGACATTATCGTTGCAACTGCTGATCTGATATAAATGATTTATCTATACTCCTCTGAGAATTGTTCTGATTGTAGTCATTATAGACTGAATCTTTCTTCTTCACAAACCTCGCAGCCAATCTCCACTTGTACTTGCTAACTCCGTAGGTCGATCCAGTATTGAAGGCCAACCAGCCCCACCACAACATGAATGTACCTAAGAACGATGCGCATTCCTTTCAATAATTCTTCAAGATTTTCTTCGATCCTTTAATTTTCACCTAACACAGCATTTGTTGGATTGCTCAACTGTTGCTGTCCCTTCTCTCCGAATCGATTTTGTCTTGGTTTCAGATATAGGGTGGCAACGAGTCCGCTTATTCCACCCACCAAATGCACCTGCGATAGAATTGGATTAGCACGGGATGGAAAGAAATTCGAGAAGGACTAGAAAGAAACAGATTCGTAAGCATTTTCGTAAAGAATACTTACAACACTGCATCCAGCTGAATCGATAACTCCCATGAGATAAAAGAACCCGTGATCAGACCAAACCCAATGAGCGGGAACTGAGTGAACAACCTGAAGATGATTTGTGAATGAAGATATAGGAAATATATTCATACCGTGAGAAGAAACGCTATAACGATGTACGATTTCAATCGAATTCTTTCCGCCATTCCAGCTGAAATAGATTATTTGTTTTCGAAGATCTTTTTGTGAAGACTAGAGGAGATTTCTCGAAAAGAAGTGCTTCACTTCGCGTTTTCCGCTTAAAAATTCTCAATTTGTAGCAGGATCTCGGTGGGCTTCATTTAGATATCTACCCTTCAATAACATATTGTTCTCACCCGATACAATTGTACTTGTTGTTGTCGCAAAACTCATTTGGAAGATGAACGAAGCGTAGTTCCATCCCTCAAATAAAATAAACTATAATCGATTAGAAGACTCGTTATTACCTGCACAACTTCATGTTCTCCATCAGGATCGAAAAAGAATTTCCCTATTCCAATGAATGGATTGGGCCACGAATCACCGAATGTCATCCCAAATCCGAACATCCAATAGGAAAGACCTGCAAGGAAGGATGAAGATGAGTTTGAAGAGTCTCCTTGATGAAAAAAAATCAATCGAACCTCCAAATATAACGTCAATCACATTCTTCACCATTATATTCACTTCATCCTTGGACGACACCCGACCACTCTCGAGCAGACCGAAACCTGCATTTACAATCTTTCATTTGGGTTGTGGTTCAGATACGTTTACAGCCTGCTTCTTTGTCACGAATTTCTGACTACGTATGACATCGCAACATAAATCACTCAGCTTTCCAACTCGGCCATTCCCTTCCCCCATTCACTGCTCTCATGCATGCAATTACTACATCACAAAGGCTCTATCCGAACTTCCAAAGGCCGTGAAATGGCCAAATCCGTGGAATAGCTCACCACTGGTCATGGTGAAGATGGTGAAGCTGGATGTGATCACCCACACACCGTCGTCCTGAAATTCGGATCCGGGTTTTATTTCCCTGTCACCTTCGAGCAGATCTCAGAGGAACAGAAGCCTAATATCAAACAAAAATTTATGGAGGTTGTAGGGCTTCACTAGCCTATTAGATTTAGTAGTCGTAGCTCACGCAATCGACTTATGAAGTTGTAGCTTACATACTGTCCCAGTAAGCCCTCTGTCAATCTAGGGGGACTATGTGTAATGAAGATAGTGATCCCTTCTCATCACTTCCGTACCTGTACTTGCTGATATGTCATATTTCCCTGTTCCAGTCGACTGTCCGATCCAGGCAGAAGCCCCTCGAGTGAACCAGCGAATGGATCAGCCATCGCCAGGAAATTGAACGCCGATTCGCCTATCATGATCAGAGCCGGAGTTTATGGCCGGAGCAGCCGGTTTATAGACGATAGACGGAACTTTGAGAAGAATGAAGAAGAGGAAGTGAAGATGAAGGGATGAAGGAGATGAAGGTGGATGGAATGGAGCGGAAAATGAGTGGGAAAAGTCCCGAAAAGAGAGAGAGAGACAGAAAAGACAAATTAGACGTTCGAGATGGAAAGGGAAAAGAAAGCGGGGGAAAGGAAACAGAGGGTTGGAAGTTATCTACCTACTCGAATATCTCTCTCGAGGGAATTCCGTGCTGGTTGTATCTCTTTGTCTTTCTATTGTTGGGCCAAGTAGTCCGGAAACAGAGGCCTGTACGAGGGAGAGACAATGGAGAATGAAGAGACAGTGAGAGGAAAGGAGAGATAGTGGAAGGATGGTCAGAGACAACCGAAAGGGGGAATTAGACTGTGAGATACGTGGACATTACTAGTGTTGCTCTATCTAGTAATGGAAATAGACAGCCGTTTTGGCACCTCTCCCTCTCGCCCTCTTCGTGTCTCTGCACTCTCTCATTCTACACACTCTTTCGCCCTTTTCTGCTCCGCTTATTCGTTTCGTACTCTTTCCCTTTGAGATTCTCACCATGGATACCTCCCCTTCTCCGTTACACTTCCTGTGCATTGGAAAAAGAGAAGAAGGAAGAGAAAGAGAAGAATGGGTTGGAACATCGAAAAAATGTATGAATCTAACGTTAAAATGTGGAAGAAGTAAGACGAAAGGTAAGTGGAAAGATAAGTGAGTAGTTCTCATGTCAATCAATGAAGTGCGAAGCCCTAAGAGTACATGGAAAACTCTCATAGACTAGATAGTCAGTCTCACATTCAACAAATTTATCCGTGTATCTGCACAATTCGATTGGCACGACTCGCATAAATAGATTACAAGACAAATAAACTACCGTAACCCGTGATGGAATGACTTGCAAGGAATGGCTATACCTACTGCTTACACTGTTGCACACTGACGAAGAGAAATAAAGCCAGTTGACGATGGAGGTCGATGACTACCGTACACTATTGCACCATAATGGTCGTTGATCCAGCAGTGGATGGACCGAGGGAGATCTGACTCGTCTTCCCTTCTCCTTTTACTGAGGATGGAGGAGAGATGTCCAGAGAGGCAACTCGAGAACGAGAGCAACAACAACTGAAAGAATAATGACCTCATTATCTCCTCATCACCGATATTTTTTTCTTTCGTGTACAAAAGTGTGACTAAACGAAGATTGTTGATCAATATCATCCCACCAATATTCAGATACAGATTGTTTTCGTACCCTTTGCACCATTCACTGAAATGGGCGCAAGCTGCGAAGATGGCTGGCATAACGAATATTCCATGAATAGTTCCAATCACTACCACAGTCATCATCGTTGATGCAAAAATCTGAACGGGAAATTGATCATATTTGCATTTCGAAGGTTTTTCAACTCGAATCTGTTCAAGTTATTCTTTGCTTTTAGATACGTGAAATACAAAAATCTAACATTAGACATGTGAAGATCGGTGAAGAATAGTGATCCGACACAGATAATTGTAGAGAGGGATGCCTGAAGAAAGAAGATGATGACTGGATGATGAAGGTGGATCTCACCTGTGCAATGGGGAATCCCACTCTCGCAATCGTATTCTCCAATCGATCGACTACGTCCGTTGAATGAGTGGCTGCAATTGAGTTTGTTATCGAAGTGCAAGATTCGATTTATAGCGATAGTCATATCTTTGTAGTTCACTCACAAGTCATATGGAAATGGTAAGCGATGTGAGCAGGGATATCAACGGAGAATCCGATGACCATAATAGTTGCACACATGAGAATGGGATCAAGATCGGCACCAATCCAAGACATGAATCCGAATACGCCTGAAAGTCGTCTTTAGTATCGAATAATTATGAACTGCGGAATCTACTCGATGCTCACCCAAACTGGTGGAAATAATGGTGAAAGTTGCAGTGCAGAGAACGAAAGGAGCTGGGATGAAGAGCATTGTTACTCCGAACATCACAATTAGACTGGAAAGAATGACACATTTTTTCATTTCAATTGTTGACTCTGAAGCTCCAGATGTGTTTCATTCTCAACAGCACTTTCACTATGAACGTGATAACTCACGTAAGCATAGCAGATTGGGATGATTGAGGGACCATCGTATCGATGATATCAAGGAATTTGCCGTCCTCTTGATAGATGGTGATGTTCAGATCAGAATACTACAATTATCTATCAATAAAATGAATAACAGTAGTCCTTCCTAACCGTTTTGGTGATATTTCTCCATTGTTTGAGCAGTGTTACTCGATTGGTCCATTCCTTCAAATCAGCTCCTTTGTATGCTGTTGTGAGCACAAATCGAGTGATCGCAGGCTCCGATCTGAAGAAAATTCATATCAAACTGTTCTTTTTTTCGATACTAACCCATTGACCATATTCTCCTCTGGTTCAAACTGAATGAATCCTCTCCAATATGAATTCTCTGGCCATCCCAAGAACCCTTGCAGTTGTTGATACTTTGAAGCGACCTTCCTGAAAAATAGCAAAAGGAATTCCAACCAACCGGATTCGAACCAGTGACCTAAGGATCTACAGTCCTCCGCTCTACCAACTGAGCTATGGTTGGATACGCGCTCGCTACTCTCAATGAAACTTACGGAGGTGCATTTTCATCGTAGTCGTCAAGCATGTCACTTGTCAGCAAATCCGGATTTTCCTGCATACACTTTAATTGATTCTTTTACAACTAAATATGACAGACCTTAGCGAACTCTTCGAAGTCTCTCAACCACAACTTAGTTGAATACGGGCCGACCGAATGAGTGAGGGTCTCGAAATCGTGAATCTTCAATATTTGTTTTTATTCAGTTTCAAGAGATCAAAGACCACCACATACCATTGAATCAATATATGCTCTTCTGTTCGGTTCCCATACATTTCCAGGATTGAATACGTAGATCCATAGTACTCCGTAACTGGGAAGGATGTATTCTTGACGGGCTTTAAATAACTGCAAAGATGAATTTATTTTCGCACATAATCTAAAACAGTCTGACCTTATTGAAGGGAGAATCGCTCAAGAAGAGCTTCTCAGGCTTCAGAGAAGGTTTGATACTGCAAAGTTAGGTGTAAAAATACAATAAACATATTGAATAAATATTTCTGATTCGATGCTTACTTGACAGTGCCAATGATGGAAATGGTAAGATAGAGTAGGAGAAGTCCCATGACTCCAACGACAGCCAATCGATTGTCCAGGAACTTACAGTAAGCACGAAGGATCCTGAAGAGGATTACTGTAGACGTATATACTAATCGATACCGTACTTGTGTGCGATCGCTGTGAGACCGCCCTTCTTTCGATTTTCGAATTTGACGACGTCCACTCGAGCAGCGAGGTCGAGAGGATTAGGTTGCTGAGAAAGATCAAAGATCAGAGATCAAAGACTAGGAATATCTAACCTTCTCAGCATTGTTCTCATTGATCACGGGCATTTCTGCTCTTGATCTGAATTCGTCCGTAATCTCTCTTCTTCCAAGAATAACCATCAATGCACCGAAGACTGTCAACTGAAGGGAAAATATTGAGTGAGGTAAATGTTGATCTTTGATCTTTACCATGAATACGAATGCGATAAGGACACAGACGGCATTTCCAATGGAGAACAATTGAATCTCTGGAGCACCGGATATGGCTGAGATGGCGAAGGCAAGACACTGTAGAGAGAATGAGATTGGGAGGAAAGATCAAAGATCAATTCTTACATTTGTAATGGAAGTAATGGAGACAGAGGGACCAGTCTCGATTAGCATCTCTTTCGTTCGATGAAGCAACTCACTCTCCACTGTTTCCTTTCGAAGGTCTTCCGTTCGTCTGCAAAGATCAAAGATCAGAATGCAAACTACAAAGTTCATGAACCAAATATGAAATACTAACCGGGTTGCAGTAATTTGTTGCCATCCATTCAGCATCAAATAGGCATCATCGACTCCAATAGCAAGAATGAGGAATGGAGTGACACAGAGGATTGTTCCGAATCTGAAAGATCAAAGATCAGCCTCTGAAAGAGATGAAGTGTGACCTCATTCCGACAAGTAGCATTCCTCCCAATCCCACACCACAAGCCATGAAGGGAGTTGCACATGCGAAGAAGGCCAACCACATCTAAATAGAGATTGGAGTAAGAGTTATTTCTCCCCTCCTCATACCTTACTCCATCCCATTTGATTGAGTGCAAGACCAGAAAGGATGAACGATGCAGCAGAAAATGTAACCTGAGAGGGAGAAAGATCAAAGATCAGATAATGAAAGGGACTGACCATGATAACGAATCCGATGACGAGGAAGGGAAGAAGGGTGAGACCAGCTCGGACTACTTCAGCTGTGATAAACGATTCAGCAAAGATTGTAACGTCAATTAGAGTTGAATTGAATTCACTGAAAATATTTCAAATTTGATTCTAGCCTTTACTTCCTCACTTTGAAACAGTCTACGTGTCATTTTCCTATTCATAAATCAAGCATAAACCATCCCTATTCACTTTGAACCTCGTTATTAGGAATGACTTCCCATCAAGTTCACATTATTCCTACTGTAATCGTCCCCTTTTGCAGTACCGAAACGTGTCCAAGTTGTGACTTACTGTGCGAAATAGTTCACAATGGATAATTCCCATTTCTCAATTTCCTCCTTGGTGATTGAAGGATCAAGTTCGGATTTGAAGTTCAAGACCACGAGTTTGAACTCACGAAGATTATTCTTGAGCGGTTTCTGAAAAATATTGAGTTAGACAGTATCAGAATTCTAGTATTTCGGAAGTATTCTCGCAATTCGTATCTATATATTTAGGAATCAGACCCAATCTAACCTCAGTATTCAAATCATCGGCCTCATAAGTGGGAATGACTGCTATTTTTCCTTTGCGTTTCGCGGCGATCTGAACAAATTAATTTCCATTTTCTCATGTTTTTTAGAACCTGAATAGGTGAAATGACTTACCTTTACTCCAAATAGATAAGGGTCCATGTGTGATCGTATTCCCATAACACGCGAATCAGGATACGTCAGATCCAATTCCGTCGTGTTATCCAGAGTATCCCTCATCCGCATTCCATTCTGCAAAAATAAATCATCAAAATGAATTCCAACCAACCGGATTCGAACCAGTGACCTAAGGATCTACAGTCCTCCGCTCTACCAACTGAGCTATGGTTGGTGACGGAATCAAAAGTTGAACTGACGTAGAAAGTGCGAAGTGGTTCATTGATCACACAGAAGGCTCGGCAGAATTCCTCGAATGATTGCAGTCCAGCAGTCGTTTGAAGCTTAAACTTGGATGAGATAGTATCCAATACCTGCAATGAGATGATTTATTTGAATTTCATTGTCCAATATTTCATGGTCCATTCCGTTATATTCACATACATCGATGGCTTCTCCCATTCTATCCGTTCTGAACATTGATCCTCCATCTTTAGCAGTTACGAATGCATAAATCGTATTTGCTTTTACGCCTCCCGCAAAGAATTCTTGAGATGTCTGAACAAGATTGTATATGATAACTGTATTGTGGCATCTTCATTGTTTTTGTTGTTATTCCATCTATTCTATACTTTGACCTCACCCTCCATTCAGAGAAAGAAGGCGCATTCGTTGGAGTGAAATCAGCGATATCATTAGACATCGGAGTAAGGGGAATCTTGAGAGTACAGATCGCTGTAATGAACAATTCACATCTCTCGGAAACGATGGATAATCTCTTATTAGTGATCAGAAATTATCAACTGACCAGTGAGAACACAGGAGATTATCAGCAATTTCCATGCATGATTAACTACGAGAACTCCGCACTGAAAGAGATATCATCTAATACTTGATCAAAGATGGTGAAAGATTTCAATCCAGGAAATTACGAAATATTTGTGAATCACATCAAAATAAGACAATGAACTATAGACAACATGAGATAGGATGAAGATAGAAATCTTCCGTTAGTCAGATACTCAACGATTGACCACTACGTCAATCGCCCACGCGAGAGACATCATCTAATTGTCTAATTGGTAGAGAATGACGTAGATATCACATCACTATCAGGAATAGTTAACGAACCGCTCCGAAGAATCGTCGTAGGAATCGAATGAACCAAGTATCACCAGTGCAATGCTTCCCATTCATCTTCAATTCCATTGGCCCAATGGCTAACTCTTTCGTCTCCCTTCTTCTCTTTCGATTGACCTTGAAGGGGCTTCCTGAAACTCGCTCGTTAATCATCAGAGAGAAACTGCAGAGGTGCAGATCGCGTTATTGAGAGAGTTGAGAATGCAGCATGATAGGAATACGAGTAACGGAATGGATTGACAACTTGTGCGAGAGTGCGGACTTTGGAACGAGTTCGAACGTCATAACGGAGAGTGGAGAAGAGAAGAAGGAAGTGCAGCAATAGAGTATACAACCAACGATTACTTCCATGAATTGGCATGGATGATCAAGAGAGAGAAGGAAAGAAGGGATTGGAAGAGAGAGATGAAAGAGGAAGTGAGACGGGTAGGTCAAGAGATGAGAGTGATAGAAATAGCAACAAATTGGAAGTGTGAGAGTAGCCCCGCCTAATCAGCCCATCGGTTGTCTGGAATGATAGATAGAAGAGAGAAGAGAGAAGAAAGGAAGGAGAGATAATGGGCTTCGAGGAGAGTTCAGAGAAGCAGAGATGAAGAGAGAGAAAAGACGAATAGGAGAGAGAGAGGGACTAAGAAAGTATTGTTATTGCCATAGGGCATGACGGGTTTTTGGGAAAAGTGAAGCGGGAAAAGTGGTTGGAGTGAAAGTTCCCTGAGGAATGAACTATTGCCAATGAGTCGAAGAGAGGTTTTCAGCGAATACAAGAGAGAATGAAACATGAAAAGGGCCAGCGGAAAACCAATGAAGAGATCTCGACTGGGCGTTCCTATCACACTTATTCCTATCTTTTATCTTTCAAGAGAAAGTTCCCTCAGATCAAGCTTCCCTTCCAAAACTCACTTCCCTTCAATCGTTTCCGTCTATGGAAATTGAGTGTAAATGAATCGTAAAATTGAAGAGACATCTCAGATTTGAGAACGCCTCTCGTAAACTCTTTTATACTCTAGTGGGAAATAGACAAAAGGCGGGGAGAACATTGGTCGAGGTGGCTGATATTTATCGGGGTCGCGCTCCGCCGAACTACCCAACACAGAGAACATGGTAGATAGGAAGATGAATCATCCATCTGAAGGAGATGACGATGGATGATTATGGGATAGTCAAGAGATGGAGAGAGAGAGAGAGGGAACTGGTATGGTAAGTGCAACAGTTGCAAGGAAGAAAGGAAGAATGGAAGAAGGGGATTTTCCTTGTCTGGTTCGATTCTTTTCCATCCGGGGTCATTCAGTTCACAACAGGTGGAATGGGTGAAACAGACTTGATTGACTGCAATTGAAGAATGCTCTTGAGACGAGAAAATCACTGTAGTTCCAACTATAAAACATACGCAAAAATCGTTTCGTAACACTCAGCGAGGCTATTTACAATAATAGACTGTTGAGATGGAGGAAAAAACTTCCTACGCTCTGTCCTTATTTGGCCAGCTATCTTCAATGGGAACAGTTCCTAGTTATCGCTTATAAACCTTCTTGAGGAAGTCGAGATTAGGGTCGAAACAGAGATTAGATGCTGAGAATCTTTGATAAACTCGGTTGAAGGTTAGTAATAACTGATCCCATTAGCCTCCTTTTGCATGGTGATGTATGATTGAGGCCAATCCGATCATCTATCACGAAGTTTGGACAAACATCAGACTATGTACAGTAATGGGGTCGGGCCATAGAGTAATTAAGATTCTCTACGTAGTTTGCAGCGAAAATAAACAGGCCAACATTACGAAATGGGAATAAATCGGAAGATGGAATGAATTCACGTGGTACGCTGATGTTCAATAGACTCTATACTCTATTCCAGAGAAGCTTCTACTAGAAGAAAGGAAGAAGGAGGGAAACCAGTAGTGGTGTGGGAGAGAGAAAGAGAGAACTCCAGCAGTGATGGAGGAACTGAGGAAGAAACAGATGAAGAAGAAAGATAGACTAGCATCAATCATTATCGTCATTATGCTTCACTTGTACCAATTCAACACAGGAACCGGCACTTTGTGAACGAAAAACTTGATAAGAAAGTTTCAAACCTTATCAATGATAAACTGATTAGCATGCTACTACAGCAGTACGTGTTCATTGCTCCCCATAAATTCTTAGTTCTCTATCACTTTATAACCTTTCACATTTAGCTGGTCAAGGATCGACTTGGGTCAATTTGTTGTTGGTAAAGAATTCTTATCAGTCGAGTTCGCAAAACACTGCAGAATTCACCACTTCGAGGAGGGGAAAGAATCGGAAGGGGGGTTGGTCAACTGTGAATCGCATGTGAATACAAGGAAAAGAATGAGTACGAAGGAACGAAGGAATAATAGAAAATACTGTTGACGAAAAAAAACGAACTGGAGAGAATACTCGGTATTCTTCTATTTCAGTTCGTGATCATCAGATCAAAAGGAATTGATGATAAGGAATCAATTCTTTACAGCACGTGTTCCTATTCGTCCGTGCAAAGATAACACTAATCAGTAACTATCCAAACCATCAATCTATCACCAATCACTAGTCCATTACCTCTTCCCTCTCTCCTCCCTTCCTCTCCCTTCATCTCGCTTTCCTGTTTCTACTACTCGATTCTGTTTCCTTCTCGTAACTTTGCCATCATCACTCTCACTATCAATAAACAGTGGGAAGAGAGGACAGACTAATAAGACAAGGAAGAATATAAGATTAGTGAATGACCACACCTTGGAATGAATGATCAACCAATGATCACGTCATTCCCTTCATAAGAGTAATCACAAATGATCAGTTCCGGAGTGTTCATCGATGAATCGAAGTGAGAGTACGTGATGAAGAGAATACTTATGAGATATTCACATTTTTCTG
The DNA here is from genome assembly GCA_900490705.1 of Pristionchus arcanus. Lineage (NCBI taxonomy): Eukaryota > Metazoa > Nematoda > Chromadorea > Rhabditida > Neodiplogasteridae > Pristionchus > Pristionchus arcanus. The sequence continues at coordinate 181,304 of LS488633.1, read as the reverse complement.
TTCACATCGACTATTCTGAGTAATCATTTCCTGCTCAGTTTCAGTTAGAAAAGAAAAGTATACAAGCAACACCCACAATCAATGAAAAAGATCAAGAGATAAAAGGATGCGCGAAGACACGATCGGAATAAAATCATCGATTGTTATGTTCCTAAGATAGTAATCATTGGAATGCTTGGAAGATGCGCATCCTTGCTCTTTGGCGAATTATTTGTTGTATCTTTTACAACATTTTTAGAGTGCACACTCTTCGCTAATTTCGTATAGAATCATGAAATATTTCAAGGAGTGTTATGTCCAACTCGGGAAATAAATTGTATCGATCGTAGACATGTGTTTCCCTATTTTTGGAGAGATTTTGATCTCCGCATACTAATTCGAGTGCAATCGCAGGGAAAATGTGATACACAGACATGACACAATTAATTGACCTTATAATTTTATGATTCGCAAAAGAAGGATGGAAATCACGTGAAAGATTTGATAGAAATTGTCGGTGTCACAATTTTATCAGGTTTTTTCGACTTCATTGAATAAGGAACCTACAGCAGAAACTTAGCCAAACATGCTTCACTTTCAGATTATCGTATTTACTGAGGCTAAGAACGCGGATAATAAATAACCCTAGAGACTACCTCAAACCCTAAAAAATCTGATAATTGCTTCGTTACACATTCAAAAATCAAAGTGTGCATCATTGAGCGTCATATTGTGTTGCACTCTATTGAGTTCCCCTTGCGACGGAGCACTGAAGATAATGTGCATTATGAAGAAAGTTGAAAGAGCAGATCGGAAAGATGAAGTAATCTCTTATTCCTCGACTGTACTATCTCTGAAGATCAAGAAATGTTCTACTCCATTCCGAACGAATGGTGATACGCACTGGTTTTAGGTCTTCAAGTAAGCACTCTTCAATTAAATCTTCATTTTTTTCGCTCTTCAACCTCCTTTTAAAATCCTGAGTTTCAAGTTTCAACTGCAAGTTCCGTTCCCATATTTCTATTGGACTTGAAACAAACAAATGATTTTTTTTAATTGAAGATATAAAACTGTTGAGAATGAAATTAGTAAGAGCATGAAATTGTCTCTTCTTCAGGAGATCAATTATTTATTCGGTTTGAGTAATCTAGTGATATCTACGCATCATGGCATTTGTCTTCTCATGTGTTGAACGTTTATTATCATGTGTGTTGACATTTTAACACAAACGTACCGAGAAGATAATATTTACAATCTCACGAGACTGCGTGGGTGAGAGAAGGGAATGAATAATTTCTACTACATATCTATCTAGCTTCGTCGCGATAAATCCGTTCTTGAAACAGCAACTCGTGAAGATTCGGGAGTTGAAGAATTGGACTGCATCACATATCGAAGCTGCACTCCAGCCTGCAGAAAGAGATTTTCAGACATTGTTACAAATGACGAATGCACCTGAACCACCGGACAAAACCACACAAAAATCGTTAGTGGAAGACTCCAGAATCCAAGTTGAGCTCCAGTTAGAGCACCGTACATGATTATGGCTAGTGGTACACTGAGAATGGCGAGAGGAAGGAAACTCTGGAGGTGGATTAGATTTGATAATTGACAAGAATAAACGATGAAACCTGCAGTATCTGCATGATAAAGAATTGTCGCTGTAATTGAAGAGTTTTCTTACTAAGTGCAAATCCTTGCGAAGAGAGCATTCTTCGAATCTAGAAAGGCCAATTAGTCTAGACTACCCATTATAGTTACCATGATCATCAGACTGACAATGATTGAGTACGATATTGAATACGGAATTGCGCAAAAGACAATTGCAAACGTTAGCAAACTCTTTCCGTTCTGAAGTGCATTGATGCCTCAGAATCATCATATATTTCATTCCTACATTTATATCCGCGTATTTGATTGTGATTCCATAGCATTCAAGGAATTCATCCTGACCCATTCCATATAATTCCTTGAACGTCCTTCCCATAATCTCACTAAGTTCACGAGTTGGCATCGTCATGGGTACTGTGTACTGAAATATGTGCACATTAAGTACATTCAATTGCATATGTTGTTTCGATGGCCTGATGAGAAGATCAACTCACTGCTATCAAAATGAGACAGAATACAGTGGGAATGAATGAGATGAGAAGACGTTTCCATTGTGTGAGATCACTCCTGTGATTATTCATCATTTCCCTTCTAGATACGTGAGAATGAACCTGGATAGTGCAGTGTACTGCAGAATGCAAGTGGATGGAGTAAGGGTCCACATGAAAGACATTACTATGAACGCTATCTGAATTGCACGCATTGTCTCTCAGTGAAATTAGAATTGAGTACCTCATAGAGAAGATCTCGCCAAAATTTGGGAATAAATTGCACAGAAGGGCCGACCAATGGAACTGCGAGAGTTCCATCGTAGAAAATATGCGTCTGAGATGAAATTATTTCGGAATATAAACATCAGATACAGCTTACAAAGTTCATAAAACCAATGGCAATGCATAAATATAGTCCTTGTAGGGCAGAGACATAGATAGGCACCTGTGCTGGATTCATTATCTTTGTCTATAAATTTAACGAAACTAAGAAAAGTTTATTAGTTGTCTTCTGCGAATGAACTAAAGATCGAAAGAGGATTAAATTTAGGATGAATCCTGAAACATAGATACAAATAATGTTTTTTAAAGAGATAAATACCAGAGAATCCCTCGACAGCGCAGATGAATCTCATCGTGTAGAGTACTTCCTTCATCTAAATACAAGGAACACAATGATCAACTGTAATGAGAACGAGTTAGAGAAAATTCCACGCTAGAATGAGATGAAAAGATAATGAGAAGTAAAATCGCGTGACTCAATATTTTCTAAGAAAGAGAAGTCTTCCCAAAAGGTCATGAGAACTGAATATGGTCAATGAATCACATTTACGTTTCTTTTGCTAAATTTAGATTCTTCAAAAATTTCCCAGTCAGGAAGAGATGTTAGTTGCTGGATGCCATGTACCATTGAGAATGTCTGCTCCAATGTGCAAATTGTAGATAGATACAATCGATGGATAGGGAGTCATTGTACAACTGCTATAGAAAAAGAACGAACACGACTGTAATTTTAAAACTCTAATGGTAGGAAGGATCACAAACTTAGTTGGCATGTGCATTGCAGTGCATTCTGGTTGCAGTAATCCTCCATCCCTCCTCTGAACAATTCTATTCTTCCAATACTCTTTCATCACATTGAGCGGCTCCTCAGTCGAATATCTATCTGAAATACAGGAGTACTTCTACTGTCATCTATGCCTTACATGTTAGTTTTTGAAATAAAACGAAGGATCTGTGTTTGAAACATGTTGAATGGCAATTGTTTTGCAGAACATGATGACAAACTTCAATTTACAATACAAATTCATTGTATCTAGTCGAGAGATAGAGAGGATACTTCATTTGATTATCTACTTGTTGTTGTTTTTCACGTCCTCGTGTCCACTGCTCTCCTTTTCCCATTCTCTTATTCTTCCTCCATAGGGAGTGGTTCCCTCCTCTGGGAATGGTCTCTTTTCATCTATTTTTCCTATTAATTGTCTTTTTTTCAGAGACTCTTTCTACTCCTTCTCTTCATTTCTTCAACTTCTTCAGGCTCCATGCCTCCAACGGTACTTCATCCATATCATTGCAACCCCTTCATATCCAGTTCAGAGTTGGAAGTGCCGTCGAAATATTCCCGGAGGAATTGACGGACCGTATAACATCTTCATGGAAAGTCCTTGTGCAAACCTTCAGGGTATCGAATATTTCCATCTCATTATGCAACTCTAAAACATGGTAGGTGAAATCAGTCAATGCTGCGATAATTTCAATAAATGCACCACCGGAGATTGTGTTGATGATCACGAAAAGTGCAACGCTGTGAGCGTTTCGGAATATGAGCCTATCTTTGATCTTTGATTTTTCAGAATTCAATCCGTGGTCGTGAAATGGAATGCGCAAAAATAGTGACTCGTTTTGTTCAACGAGAAAATCGTCCATTGCCTCATTGGCCTCCTGAGGTTCGTATACAAAAACTATTATTCATTATCCAATTTATTCTTTTCAGACTTGGAAATGTGGAGGTTCGAGTTTGTCAGGAGGGACTGATGGACCCTATTTCGAGTTCATGAAGAGTTTGTGTGCAGACCTCCATAGTAGCTATTATTATCGTCCATCAGGGAAAATAACTATTCTTTTCAGAAGACATCAGTCAATGCTGTGACAATTTCAAAAATTGCAAAGGAAAGTCGTGTGTTGATGATCACGAAAATTGCAACGCTGTGAGCGTTTCAGAATATGATTTGACCTTTGATCTTTGATCTTTGAGAATTCGATCCGTGGTCGTGAGAGGGAATGCGCAAAAATAGTCACTCATTTTGTTCAACGTGAAAATCGTGAATTGCCTCGTATTCCTCCCGAGGTTCTTTTTCCAGATCAATCTAATATTAATAATCATTTTAATTTTTAGACCTGGAAATGCAGAAAACCGAATTTGCCAGGAGGGACTGATGGACCCTATTTCAAGTTCATGAAGAGTTTATGCGCAGACCTCCAGAGTAATACTTCCTTCCATCAGAGAATATGATTGATATTATCTAATCCTATCAGATAGCATCAATCAATGCTGCATCGATTTCAATAGTTGTCAAGGATCTTCATGTGTTGATAAACACAAGACTTGCAACAAGGTAAAATACTGGATCAAAGGCACTGAAAACTATCATTTTTTTAGTATGCGATCTTTGGTCGAGAAAGACAATGTTCTGCTATAGCTGATTTATTTGTACAGAAGGATGATCCTTTTCCACCTACAAAGGTTACTCGCTCAATTCGATAAATGGTTGACTGTCATGATTACAGGATTTCGCGTGTGAGTCACGAGGGATGGGCGGTGCCCTTGCTGTGCAACTCAGACTGATCAAAGGAATTTGTAAGGATCTGACAGGTAGAACATCATAAATAGAATAACTGACTAACTTGGAATCATTTAGATCCCCTCAGTGATTGCTGTGCCGTCTTCAATAAATGTGATAAAGAAAATGGATTATTTTGCGTTGAAGATCATGAGAAATGCAATTATGTGAGATTTGAAGAATCATGATTGATCCTTGATCTCTATGTTTCAGGCTATTGTCTCTGGTCGGGAACAAGAATGCATTAATGAGGCTGGAAAACTCATTAGAAATGACCGTCGCCGATTTCCTGATAAGGTTTATTGATTACCAATCGTCGTCCTTTTTAGATCCAATCAGCAAAACCGATGTATTATGATCATTTCAGGACTGGAAATGTAAAGCGACTAAAAATTTGCCCGGAGCATTGGAGCAGTCCTATCGAAATGTCGTCAGCGGAATCTGTTTTGATCTCAAAGGTTGAAATATTTTGATGTAGTTGTTTCATAGACAATAATTTCAGATAAGCTCAATCAGTGTTGTGTTAATTACGACGTCTGCAGCAAAAATAATGGAGATGGATGTATTTCACAACACGAAAAATGCAATGCTGTGAGAATAAACAATTTGATCTTTGATCTCTGTAAATCTTAAACTATTCAGGGAGTAATATCTGGTCGAGAAGGTGATTGTTCCACAATAGCAGATAGCCTAGTTTTTAAAGAACCTTCTCATCCCGATAAGGTTGTTCATTGCATCCATCCTACTTGTGGAATACCATTATTTCAGCGATGGTCGTGTCATTCCAAGTTCAAAGGCGGTGCCATTGCTGTGTATCGCAGTCTGCTGGATGGAGTTTGTAAGGATCTAACAGGCACGATCGCATGAGCAATGTAGAATATTGACAGAAAATCATTTAGATCCCTTGAGTGATTGCTGTGCTGCCTTCAATAAATGCGATAAAGATAATGGATTTGGCTGCGTTGAAGATCATGAGAAATGCAATTATGTGAGATTTGAAGCAGCTTATTGATCTTTGATCTCAATAATTTAGTTGATTGTTTCTGGTCGAGAACAAGAATGCATTAATTATGCTGGGAGACTCATCCGAAATGACCGTCGCCGATTTCCTGATAAGGTCTCATAAGTTTTGTATATCTCATTATTCTGACTGAACTCCAAGACAGTGTCAGGAAAAATAAGTCCGATAAATTTGAGGACTGGAAATGTAGATCGAACAGTAATTTGCTCGGAGCGTGGGAGCAGGACTATCGTGATTTAGTCGGAGGAACCTGCGATAACCTCAAAGGTTTCATTCGTTAAATAAACAATCTCTCAAAAAACAATCATTTCAGATCGACTCAATCAATGCTGCGTGAATTTTGATGTCTGCATCAAAAATACTGGAGATGGATGTGTTTCACAACACGAGAAATGCAATGCTGTGAGAATGAACAAGTTGATCTTTGATCTCTATTTTTCTTCAGGAAGTTATCTCTGGTCGTGAGAAGGATTGTTCCACAATTGCCGATCGATTCATTCAAAGGGACAAACCGGGCCCTAAACCAGATCCTCCTAAACCTCGAGGACAAATCATTATCTATTTCGAGACAGTTATCGTGTATGCCCAGGAACAAATGGAAACTCATCCCCACAGATTCTGGGTAATCTGATCTTTGATCTTTGTATTCTTCATTATCTCTTCTTAAGATGGGCATCGCTCTCATAATCTTAGCCACTTTCCTTCTTCTGTGTGGTACTTGTTTCCTCTGTTGTTCTGTACTCGGAAAGAGAAGAGAAGAAGCAAGAAAGGTACAGCCATTCAAGGAATGATGATTGATCTTTGATCTCTTCAGAACGAACACAGTTCATCGAGAGCATCTTCAGTCAAAAGCGACAGTGGAAGAAACTGATCTACGTTTCATACCCATACAATAAAACCAGTGTGTAAAATAATCAATTTGATACATTGCGGAATGAGTGAACAAAGATGAATGGGATGTGGAGTAGTGATTACACTACTGTCGTTAGAAATTATATAATCTGTCCCAGGCTTTCTTTTGTTTCGCTAGAATTCAAATGTGCAGATTCCAAAATCGTTTCTCAACAATGAACTTGAACACACATCGAAAACACTTGAAAAATTGTATTTACTATTATTCCCAGAGTAGAATCTTGTTTAAAATCGAAATTAAGCGTTTTGCACAATAAGGAATTATATTCGATTCATAATCACTTCTTTATCATTAGCAGTAAATTTGGTGTAATCTCATTTCTTATCATCTCATCATCACTAGAATACAAGTACATTCCTCTCTTGGTGTCCTATTCCTTTCAATGCAGTCACTACTGCTTTCACCATTGGATTCGGTCCACACAACATCACTACGTGATTATCCGAGGGAGGAGCAATCAGTTTGAGCACCTCGGCCGAATCAGGTCTCAAATTGAACAGACGATGATTGGTAATGGTCGTCTACCGTACTCACCTGCCCACACACGCACGCCATCCATCGCCCGGTTGTGATACCGTATACGTGAGACGGAAGCGATTCGAGTGCGTCTCAGCCAGCATGTCCAGTTCCTCTCTGAGCGTACGGTAGTATCACTCCCATGTTCGATCGATAACTGAATATTTTAACTCACTTGAGGAATACATCCTTCTCCGTGCTATTGGCGAATATGAGATGGAGATTGCTGCAGTCCGAGTAGTCCTCCAACGATGATTTCAGAATCTGCAGACCCGGGAATTTCTGAGCCGGCGAATAGAAATCTGACCTGTAGGAGTGGTGTGATTCCGGTGCCTCCAGCGATGGCAGTCATATGTGAGAATGAACGTTTTTCTCTCTTCTTCGATCGACCGATAAGGAATGTCCCTCGTCCCTTATAAACGATGTGACCACGGGGACCATCCCATTCCAACTGAAGACAATCAAACTGTAGTCTACAGTACCCTACCGTACCTTTTCCCCCTCTCTCATTGAATGGATATGCTTCGATAGTGCATGTTCTCCTTCGTATCTCTTGATAACTACATCGACGTATCCTCTCGCTTCATTTCCACTCACTGGCGAGTACATTCGAACTACTCGCTTACCACCCACCTGAACACGTTACGGTAAACGCTAGTCATCATAATCGATTGACTAGTGATGATGCAATCCTTACCGTAGCAGCGATGGCAACATGCTGGCCGGGGCGAAGGCCGATCACCTGTACAATACCGTAGTCAGTCTCTACCGTACTCCTACCGTATACCTGATCAGACTGCGGCAAGAGAAATCGAAATCGAGTGACGTTGTGATTGAGAGGATGCTTCGAGTCGAGAGAAAGAGAGAGAGGACCAGAGGAAAGTGCCGTTGGAATCAGTGGCTGAGAGGGAGTACGGAAGGGAATACGGTAGACAATCGATGGATACCGGAATGAATCCAATAGCAGCGAGAAATTCCTTCCATCGACTTCGTCCCTTTTCATGTCGTAGATTGAGATAGAACTTGTATACAGTGTGGAGAGTCATTGCTCCGATCGTCCCTAAAAGATTAAAGATCAATCTGATCCATTCTGATCTTTGATCTCTTACCAACGGCCGCCAGCTTGAGATAGTAGACAAGCTCATCCGAATTGAACTGCACACTCATCCCGATGCTAAATTTGCCCTGATCCTGCATGGCGACGTTTCGGAATGGACACTACGACCACACAACGGGAGTGCGGAGGAAAGGAATGAGGGAGTAGTAAATGAATAACATGGGGGATAATTGAGGACGTTCTGATTCGACGGTGCAATTCAAATCGCCTCGAGATGGTTGGATTCATTCACCAGTGTGTGGAACGCGGAACAGACAAGTTTTCGACTTCTTTACTGATCGGAAGACAGATAAAATACAGCGAATTGCAATAATAAAATTGTCGAGTGAAATCCCGTGAGCAAGAGAAACATTGTGAGCTTCTAACAGACAATTGGATGAGTAAAGAAATGAGTGGAGCATGGGGATACAGTTTTGATGGGGAAGGAAGGGAGGAACAGGGTTGAGGGATACACCGATGGGAGTTCTACACGCACTTATTGTAACCAGGGGAGGGGGCGGGGTGAGGGATGGGAAGGAGGGAAGGAGGGGAAGTCTCTTTCTCATTCACACTCATTCGTCCTCCCCCATTGACGAGAGAATGGATTGAGAGAGGAGAGACGATGAATCGACTAAACACAACTCTTCCCTAATTTGAGCCATTTCAACGAGCAAACGAGAGTGAGGGAACACAAAAATTTCACGCGAATCATGAGTTGTAAGGTTGAAGTACCGTTCGTTCACTTATAGATAGACATGGACAAAATAGATGCTGACTATATTGCATTTGAGCAGTAATTAGATAATTCTACGAGACGAGAAAGCACTAGGTATATGATGCAGACACACAAAGCGGGAACGGTACTTCACCCCCTCATTACAATTGAATCACGATTGTGTCACAATACGATAGAATACGCTAGTCTTATCCTGATTTCGCTTGTCTCTTCTGTTCGAGGAGATCCTCAATCTGTGCTCTCACCACAGGCCAAATCTTGTCTGAACTATCGCCCTTGATCGTCAGTCCGAGTCCCGCCTCTCTGAAAGAATTGACTCGTCACAATTCAACCTTATTTCTTCAAGTCCCCTGTTCTATTTGAATTAGTCCGAATCACGTCAAATAAAGTTTATACCCCTGCTCATCAAAATCATTCTTTTTCTATAATTAACACCCCATTTTAACGAATCTCCTCTCACCTATATGCAGCGGCAACCTTGCTCTCAGTCTTCTTGTATACTTCCATTCTCCTTCTAATCGCTTCATCAGTATCGTCCACTCTTCTCTCTAGAGGTTCGCCCGTCACGTCGTCCTTGCCCTAAAATAGCAAACTATTACATAAATTACGGGGCTGTTTTGCAAAAAAAAAAGATTATGCGATGTTAAAAACCATGAAAAGAAAGGATATTTTTAATTGGCTAATAATCAAAAATCTGATATTTTTAACGCCACACACATTTCTTTAGAAACAACGAAACAGGTGTAACATACGGGAACTCTGGGCGGGTTGTAATCGAGATTGTATGTTCTTCCAGAGGGAAGATGGACGAGTCTCTTAGATAGACGCTCCTCGATCACCTGATTATGGAAATAATCGTTAGCCATAAAAAAGCTTAAAGCCTATTGAAAGTTGCACACCAACTCTAGGTTTGATAATTTTAGACCGATTCAGATTTTTTTAAACTTCTTTCCACAAAATCATTTCCCTTATTTCCCTCACCTTTCTGGGCACATCCAATTCGATGCACAGAGAGACAGGGAGGGATGCCTCCACTGCCGTCACCTGAGCGATCGTGCGAGGGAAACCTGAATCGTGATGATTGGTTATATTCAAACCTTGCTAAACATCCTCAGATGTGGCCTTGCAAGTAATTATCTCATTAGTCGTATGATATCAAAGATCAAAGATCAACATACCATCCAGCACGAGATGGCTATCACGCAATCGCTGCACCTCCTGCAGAAGAACCTGTAAGCAGACGGTTATATAAAATTGTAAAGGTATTATTTTTAACTGCTGCACGCTCATGAAGCCGTTGGTCATCGGAGATGTGCCCGTCAATTGAAATTATATAATAGAAAGTTTTTCCCACCTCATTCACGAGATTCTCAGGCACGTGCTCGCCTGCTTTGAGGAAGGAAGACGCACGCTTACCAAATTCTGAAGTGATCCTTCATCATCCAACAACATCCAAATATTCAAAGCTACAGCGTCACATGGCGTAATAGTTTGTGTTGCATAAGTTGAATACTGTGCATCATCTTCGTCTGATCTTTGACCTCTACTCCCTTCCCCCATTAAATCTCATATTCTCACCGCTTCCATTGCTTATATGCTGTCTGATGACATCTCCTGCGCAAAAGTAGGCGAATCCCTCGAAGTGCTCCACCACCTGATCATTATTCACTGATTACTAATCATTTCTCATCCAATTGAGTTAAATTTGTCATCAAAATAAATTTGTGTTAATTCTAACATGATTCAGGTTACATTTATCATTCTTGTGATTCATCAAACTATTCCATCTCTAACCTTCTTAGCGATGGTTCCCTTTCCACATCCAACTGCTCCCGTGAGAAGCACACGTTGCATCATCTTCGTATGATCTTTGATCTCTCACACCTCCAGATAATCTCACTGCAAAGAAGGAGATTGAGCTACGTGAAAAATGGAAGAGAAGAAGTCACGAGCGGTAATAAAGCTGAGGGTCAGCGACACTTGGGAGAAAGAGGAAGTTCGGTAAGGGTGAAAGAGAGGAAACACAGTTCGCTGCCTGTATAAATAGGCAACAAGTGTCATGCAATCAAAACACAAATAAGTGGTGAAATAGGTATTCTCGATATCACCCTTGGCTCCCAGCCAAACCCCGATCTAAACTACCAGTAACAATACCGAAATAGCTCACGTGTCTTCTCTACAAATAGATTCTAGCGCGCATTTCTCTATTTGATACTGAAACACAACTATGAACGGCAGAGAAGTGAAGAGAGAAAGGGGAAAGGTGAGAGATTACAGAGAAAGAGAGGGGAGAAACCCACGCTAGTGTGAGTCAGTTTGGACAGCTGAGCGAGTGATAGATCGGAAAAGGGGAAATTACTCCCAATGGTTCGAGACAGTAAACAAATCGTGGCGTCATTCACGTAAGAAACAACTGTGATTGTGACATCAACAATTAGTCAAGGCTATCAATAGAAAAACGAATCTTATTGATAGCAATTAGATCCCACAGTGATCACCAAACCTATCCCCAGACGAAGAGACTAGTCACAATCCTCCAATCCATTCCTACCACCAACTAACACCGCTCCAATCCTTCTTTCCTCCTTCTTCTCTCTCTATCGAGAGAACGAGCACCTGATCTCACTCCTTCGTGGATCTCTACCAGAAGGGAGAAGAGAAGAGGGAATGGGAGTGATTCCTACCCTCTGGCAGGATGAGACCACGTGAGACTCCCCCCCTTTCATCCTACGCCCACCTTAACAGAAAGAGAAAGAAAGACAATAAAGCTAAACGAGGAACCAGCTCCAGGTCAAAGAGCGAAAACTGCATGAGAACATTCATGGACACTATTTCACCCAGCCCAGAGATGGAGAGGAATGATCTAGAGTAGAGAGGAGGAGGGGAGAGGACAGAGAAGGAGAATGCATGAGTGTTGTCTCATGATACTCCTCCTCACAGTGCAGGGTACGAGGCTGAATCATTCCATTTGGCCTATTCCTCACTCCGCAAATAGTTCAGCTACGTCACAATCAGATGGACTATCAGATGGACTATTCAACGAATCTCGGCACTCGTGGGAAAATGGCTGTCATTCGAAACAAAACTGCGTGTGAAGAGAGAGATGAAGGGAGGAAGCTATCACTTTACAACGGCAGTCATTCTCAAACCTCCCCTCCCTCCCTCCCTCCCCTTTCCCCTCCTCTCTCCTCCCATCTGAACCCATCTTGTTTGACCCCGCGTGATGCCGTGGAATAAGAAGCTGAGATGGAGAAACAGACGAACGAAGAGGTTCTTTGAAATGGGTGAAATCACGTAAAAAAAAACGTGAAAAACGAGAGAGTGATGGGTTGCTCTTCTCTGTCATTGCTTCTCATCTCTTTTGCAAGAAGTAAGATGAGCCGACGACTCTTCTCCATTGCACGATTCTCTCCACTAATCACTCGGGTTCACATATTGAAAAATTATCCGGATATCAAACAAGGAAAACAATGGACAATGGAGAAAACAATGGACAATGGATCCGGCTGAATGAGGAGACTATTGAGAACCCAATAGTTGTATTGGGAAACAAATTCCAATAAGAGAACCCTTCTAATCACAATGAAGAGGATAGATCAAGACTAATCTCAAATCCGTGAACTCTTCCACTCGACCATTCATCGGTCAACAAAAAGAAGATTTCCTCGTGAGTCCGCATTCTTCTCTGTTCTCACAATAATCATCATGTGTTCTCTGAATTTTATCGAGGAACAGAGATCGAAGGATCATAAGAGCGAATCTTCCTTTTACTCTATTATTCAACGGCAAGTAAATCACATGGGGTAGTGAACTAAATGCCAATGATCAACGTCGTTTCGTCAGCTGAGATGTTTCCGTTTTTTGGCTATCACTCCGCCTGATCCCATCATTCTCACCCATCCATCTCTACGACCTCTCACGAGTCTCTTTCCCTTCCCCCTTGGCGCCTTGCCATCACTTGACACTTTCTATTGTCTATTCCTTATCTCTCGCTGATAACCTCAGAGAATGCAACGATTCTCTTGATTCTATTAGCACCTCAATGTGACAAGAAACCAGCGATAACATTTGCAGGAAAAGTTACTATCAATCACGCAGAGGAGAGGAGATAATATGCAAGTGGCAAGGGGCGAACGGGAGATCCGATATTCTACACAGGTCGGCGTCAACATCAATCTGTCTCGTAGATCATCTCCACCCTCTCTCCTCCTCTCCTTCTCCTCCTTCTCTTCCTTCATCTCAATCGAAGCACACTCACTTCTCTCATCAGGTCAACATCAGCCTGATCTCACTCCCATTCCTCTTCTCGTCACAACACTCATCGTCATTCATCGTCATTCTTCCACTTTGTTCCCTACACTGATCGAGCATCTTATCACATGTGCCACTGGGTAGAGAACTACAACCCTAGGTTTATCATCTATCGCAACCTTCAAAAGGGATCTAGAGAAGCGCAACATCATCAATTCAATAGGAGAAAACATTCGCGAAATGAGAACATAGAAAAATGCCATCAGGAAAACATCTTTGAAAGATGTGAAATGGCAATTAAAATATTGATCCTCGGAATGGCAGATTGCACAAGTGTTCACACTGCTCTCTACTCTACTCGATTCTTCCCTCATCCTTCTCCCCTTCAGCCAGTCAACACCAAGTACACATCTACTTATTCTGATCTGCAATGAACAAGAAGAGAAGAGAGGGGACAGACAGAGAACTGTGGCACTCACTGTTCAAATGAGGTCTCAGTCAAGATAGCAAGGACATCAGGGGAACTAAACTGTAAATATGACGCGCGAACGGCATGGTTCTAATAATTAAAAGGGCCGAATGAAACAATGGCTAGCAATACATTTCTCTGCACTCAAACAAGGGAGCGAAGGGGGAGATTAGGATGGGAGAAGAGGTGCAATCTGCAATGTGCAAGCGCGCATGTCTAACCAGATCAAGAGCGTGCAATGGAAAGGGAGAAAGACCAGAGAAGATATGACACAAAAAGTGAGACCAGATATTGGGAATAGTGAACGGGCAAAGAAAAATTGACGCGCAGATGCAAGAAGAAGGAACTGCATTCTCATTCCAGTGGAACGTGTTCGAACAAGCCTACTACCGTATTCTGTTCGAGTAAACACTATTTCATCATACATGGAGGGTCGTTCACTATCCACTGAAGCCGCTCAAAGACACGGTGCAATCGCTTTAGAATGAAACCAACCAACAAATTGGGGGTCACGAAACAAAGAAATGAGGAAGAAAGTGAGAATTGAGAGATAACGGCTGATATCACCGTGGGGCCGGTTAGCAACCCTTTCTCACGAGATTAACCTCGTGATTTCACACTTCAATCAAACAACGAAAAAGAAAAGCTTTATAGCAACCGGTGAGAACAATTTCGAATGTGTTTCTATTTACAACGACAGAGAGTGAATAGAAGGGACTAGAGAAGTGAGATAGGATAAAGGGGAAGGGGAAGTGTCGTTGGGATGATGCGAGACATCTACAGTAACCCGCGTTGATACGGTAGAAATCGGGACGAGGACAACAAATTTGCACAATGGAAACTGTGTAAACGTAGAATCGGTGACTCTTTGAGTCGAATAAACTATGGTTTCTATGCAAGTACCGGATAAACAAAAACATACTTGAAATGGTAGAAGAGATTTAGACAGAACCGAGATTCCAAATCGAAAACCTTACAAAAACACTCAAATTACAAATCTATATAAAATCAGCAACTCTGTAAATATATATAGCGACTACGTCAAAATACAAAAAGGGCGATGAATAGTAACTAACACCGCCATAGATACACTCACTACACGCAAACAACTAAATAATATCTTACGGGGTCTCGAGTGGACATCGGGGGAATTCTGATTATGCGATGAGAAGGAAGGCACCAATGGGCCCAACTTGCTCTTTGATCTTTGGCATTCACTAACTTCTGACTTTGGCTGGGAGGTGTACAATTGGCACTGTGCCAGAGAGGGGACAGGAAGGGGGTGGGGGATGACAGATTGTCAATCTCCACTTCCTTCCGTTCTTCTCTAGCAGTCGGGTTTATCCGCCTCAGTCGTGTTGCGTCGCACTATCTTGGCCTGCAAAGGGGGATAGAGTTCATCTATCATAAGGTATTGGTAAAGGTAAAGGCCAGTTCAAGCGATTTGACTGTCGTAACAAGACAGAAGACCTAGTTATCTACCGCATCCCTCCCTTATCGGTGTACCGTACCTTCAGTCCACTCGCGCACCGTCAGGCGTGCTTGACAGAGTGGAAGAACCAATTGGTCTTCGTCGACCACGACGACTTGAGAGCGTCATCGAACACCTGATGAAAGACGAGAGGAATCAGAATCAGACACTATGTTATCAAACCAACTTTATACTGAAACGTTTTGGTTAACTATCATTGAGTATAGAGCCAAAGTTGTGAAATCTAAAAAGTGAAACTATAATCTTACTTGGGAGAAGAATGCCTCAGCCTGGGCGCGGTCATTCGTGTGAACGCAGAGAGCATACTGAAATAATATTATTTAATAAAAATATTCAAAAATCCTCCAACAAGGAACTAAATCTGCCACAAAAAGGGATGGATTCTGGAGAAAAAATGACGAGTTGCGCGAAAAGAAGAGAGCGTCGTGATGAAATGCCCCTTCTCTCTCTTTTCCCCTCTCCTTCTCCGTCCCTTCCCCCACTCTCTTTCTCTCTCCACTCTCTTTTTCTCCCACTCTCTCTTCTTCTCTGCAAATGCAATCTCTCGCCCCCACAACTTCCTCATTTCTCTGTCAGAATCAGCTGGAACTGCCAATTGTTTTTTTCACATCCCATTGTGTTGGAGGATTAATAAAATAATAATAGAGCGTACCTTTAGATAATCCAGATCGGCATCAGTACTCAATTCGGGGAGTCTCATACTCCTCATCATTGAGAAGAGAGAGATGAAAAGGGTTCGATTCTCCCAAAGATACGCGTATGCATCCACTGTCAACTGCTTGAATCTGCAGTTCAAAATTAGAACATTAATTACAAAAACCATAAAACTTGATGAAGTACACTATGCAAGAAATAATACGCACGAAACATACGGAATTCAGCAAAAAAAAAAGTTAAATTCAGTATTTTTCGTATTTAGAACAAAGAGAAAACAACTCACTTGGTCATTTCATGGGCGTCTCTTCCATTCTTGGATCCCTTCACAATCACATTCACTATGTGTTCAGTGAGCACGAAGGGAGCACGATCACGCTACAATTTATCGATTAGTTCGATACAATAACCCTGTCTACAGTATACCTGGTATCCGAGCTTCGATTTTCCATGTCCGAGGAAATGGCCAAAATCGATGTGGAAGAGTCGTCCATCCGTTGTCATCATGATATTGTCGTTGTGACGATCCTAAAATCATTTACAATTACTCTAAATAATAAAAAAATTAGCATACTTTGACTCCCATGACGTAGGTGGCGACAGAGTAGGCCACACACGACATGAGGAAACGATCGACACTCTCGAGATAACTGCAACAGTGATCAACATTATTTAAAACAACAACATAAGCTTTAAAATAAGGTTGTGTTTATAACTTACTCTTTGACGCAAGGGAACTCCGTTCTGAGGAACAAATTCACCGAATTCGTATCAAATGTTTTGATGGAGCGCGTGAGTTTTGGAATCCTGAAAATATGATTGAGTTAAAAGAAAATCATGCAGAGAGTGGATTCCCTCCACTTTCCTCATTCACTTACTTGAGATGAGTATTCTGCACCTCCATTATCGTTGAACACTTCTGAACGACGCCAATCATTCCGATCTGAAGAATCAATTGATGAAATGAGTCAAACACCCAATTTTCATGGATGAAGAATAGATCAATCGTTCTCTACACTATACCTTTGTTCCCATCGGGAGTACGGGATACACACACAGACAGCAGTCCAATTTGTGCTTCTTCCAGATCGAATCCATCACCTTTAATGTATACACTTTATTACAGTTAAAATTAAAGTAGATTGTTTCACTATTATTGTTATAAAAAAAGAAACCTCTAGCATCTGCAGTACGAGCATGTCCTGTCGCAGATCTGCAATTATTCAATTGTACTTCCATGGGACATTTGTTTTAATTCTCCCAGAAAAGTAGCTTCTACAATCCCTCAATATTACTGACCATCTCCATTCTTGAATAGAATCTCGAAGAATGGATTGAAATGGGAAGCGAGTGCAGCAGTGTTCTTCCATCGAAGACGAAGGGGCATCTTCGCACTTCCCAACACACGACATTCATCGATCCTGCAGATAAACTAATCATTTCAATGTGCTTGAATCATCCTGAATCTTTCTTCTTTTCAATAATTGATCAATCAATAATCATCCCCTCCCTATCTCCCTCTCCTCCCTTCACTCACTCTAACTCTCCGAGGAATGCAGTTGGATCAAGGGGGCAGTCCATCTTCTGCACTGCACTCTGCTGCGATCGAAGCTCCTCCCGGAGTCTCTCAAATAAAAGAATTGATACAGAGCACCCAACACCACATAATTCCTACATCTCCATTACTCACTCGTACATGTACAACATATAAATATATCAATCTATCTATCAGTGAAATTCGTCCTTTCTCACCTTGGTCGCTGCTTCCTTATCACTGTACGCCTTGATAGTCACTGAGATGGTCGTCAGTCGTTCCACCATTTCCACCTGCACACAATCATATGAGACTGCACCAATTAACCCCCTTCATACCTGTTTCACGATCATCTTGAGATGCTCAGGATTTCCTCGTAGATATGCCTCCAGAATGAGAATGAGCCGGTATTGGATCTACAATATGCATAATTTGGGTCGGTTCCACACAATCCCGGTGAGTGCTGGTTTCATCTAGTCTTTCTTCAATACAAAAGCTAGCTGATTTCATCATCTTACCTGTTTCTCATAGACATGCTCCAGATTCGACAGTTCCGATCGCAGCAACCAGAAGAGCTTCTGACCGATCTGAAATTATTCAAATAATGAAATTTCTTTGGAAGGATCTTCCTACCCTGTAGTCCTGCAATGCTCTCTTCAACAATAGACTACTCAGGGCGGAGGTGCATCTCTGCTCCTGTTTCAGCGCCTGCAATGTATTTCTTTCGTTTATTTGTCCACGCAATTCGGTGCGTCAACAACGCTACCTCATCGCAAATACTTCTTTATTTCAATATTGAAGTGAAACCTCTATTTAAATAAAAAAATAAATGTTCAATCGTTAAGTTAATTCTTCCATACCTGAATCATAGGAAGTATGTAGAGAGGGAAGATGGAATTGTCCAACTGATCAGCTATCTGTGACACGACCATCTCGCGGATACGAGCATCCATGTATCTGAATGATATATTTGATAAACCCATGCTCCATTAATTCTGTATCACGAGCTCTTCTACTTTCACTGATTTCTCCTTCCATTTCCCCTACCTACCTATTATCCAGCAATGAGAATGCAGATCCGATATCGAGTGTCGGCCACTTCATCAGCAAATCGTACAGATCCGCAAAGTGCTCGCGTCTGCAATGAATCATGTATCAGATAGGCTCCGCCCACTTCGATTGGTCAATAATGAGAGACTGCTTACTGTTTCCACGTGAATCCGTTGTCTACGAGGAGGATGAGAGCAGAGGGACAATTCGCTTGGATTGACGTTCTGGAACCAATCGTAAGGTTCTTCCAAAAAAATATCAATGCTACTAGGAATATTCAGTTTTCAGTCATTGCACGAATGCACAAAAAATCACCAGGTATCAATACAAGAAGCAGGATATAAACATACTCGCGTACTCACCTCATTCCCCACACGAATTCCTCCTCTTCCTCTGTCATTCTCTCTCCCAATTGATGTCTTCTCAACACTTCCTCTAGGCGGCCATAGCTGGGAGACGACTTCTGAAGGATACATATTGAAATCAAGGAATAGCGTACATTTGTTGTGATTCTTTCTAGTATACCGCTCCGATAAACAAAAAAGTACTCAATATTGCTTACCGGTTGTACATTGGGTTTCCTGGGTCCTCCATACTTGAACTGTGTCAGGAGGAAACTATCGAATAGAGTGTCAGTAGGAGGAACCACTTTCTTCTTACGAACTGGAGTATCGAACACCAACCGACACACGTCTGTAGAAGAATTCAGTTAATATATATCTACCGTAATCCCTCTCATCTACCGCACCTTTGAGCTTGGCAGGATTGGATACGCAGGGTCCGTCGATAGCTACGAAGTGATTCTCGGGTTTCGATCCGGGTCCCGAACCTGGCCACAGACTGGCATGGAACATCCCTGAATAATATTGTAATCATCACACTCCGTATCAATTTTTGCTATATTTAGTAGCTTTGCTACAATACGAGTATTCAATCAATCGATATCCGTACCTTGAATGAGTTCATTCTTCCAATCGAAGATAGTCATATTCACCCATCCGCTCGGCTGCCGATCGAATCCTTCCTGGAAAAATATGCTGTCAAAGTAGTCTCTAAATCGTTCCCAGTTATAAATTAGATTGAAAATGTATAATGACGAGGAAATTATTCAGACTGGCAATAATTTGAATCAGTATCCTTCACCCCAGTGGCCATCTTCATGAAGATATCAACAACTACACCCGAATATTTTTTTGAATTTGAGAATGCTACTTATATTGGCCAAGGTGCATTTGAGCCAGTGTTACCTAATTATTTTTGTTTTTAAAAATAATAAAACTAACAAATTCCTTGTCCCATTCATCCTCATCACACGTATCCTCCTTCTTCTCATCTTTCTTCTTCTCTTTATCCTCTGCTATTCCCTCCTTTACCTCCTTCGCGTCTTTCACTCTGATTGAATCACGTCGACGTTGCTGCAATTGATAATTTGGAAAATATTAAAAAGTAATTTTCTGACCTTTTCATTCTTCCTCTTGGTCTGTTTACTCTCGTGTACTCCAACGAGGGAAATACAGAGAATGGCCGAGCAAGGAAGATCCTTCATGTACAGATGAGTGAATGAGACCGAATTCTGCAATTGAAAGTATCAATAATGGACCCGATCAATTCCTAATTTCGCTGTATAACGTTCAGGGTCTTGCCTACCGAATGAATTGCCCTTACCTCAACCCATCTCGGGTTGTATGCGGGAGTGAGACCAGACCTGCCACGAGCAATCACACTGTTACCCACTACGATCATGAATGCTGCGTACACCTTCATCGCTGAAATTATGATATTGAAAGAGTGATCATCGATTGAATGATCTCACTTGGATCACTGGAGATGAGATTGGAGCACGATATGGGTCGAATTTGGAAGAAGTCGTCTATCTCCCACCTGGAAGGAATCATAATTTCAACCTGTAGCTTTTGTGCTTCAGATAATCTACTTGGTGTCCTCTTAAACGATATTGATGATATAGTTCATCTGGTATCTCTAATCCCCCCCCCCCTCTCCACTCACAGACTCATTGTATCCTCTTCACTGCTTCCTCTCGATATCTCATCCGTCCCACATCGACTCTCATATGCTCGCACGTACGATGGCTGAAAAGGATACCGTAATCTCTCCATTCACCACCTACCGTAATCATCTAGTTCATTATCTCACCCTGTACATTGGTTCGGGCACGGGATAGTCTTCCAGCACGATCGTTTTTCGTCTCACCACGAACTTGGGGTTACGGTAGTCTTCGAGCAGCGTTCGTACACCCTGTAAAACTCCACACTGAGAAAACTAAGAACTTGCCTTAAGCAAAATACGTTAATGTGAAATTTTTTTTTCTCAATTAAACGAAATAAAAACAGAATGAAAATAATACTTACCGCATACATAATGAGATTCCTCTTATTACCCGTGAGAAACTTCTTCTGGGCGACCAATTGCAGTAGATAATCATTAGGATTTGTCGATTCCTGTAACATTATCAAATTTACAATATTTCTCACAATTTGGATAAGGTCTAATGACGTTTACGTTTCACGGTTAGTTCAACAACTAATTCTTCATTCGTCTTTGATTAATCAGTCCCTAACATTCTCACCAGAATATTCTTCCATTCGCTAGTATAATTCGTTTCCAGATTCGCAATAGCTTTGGCAATCAGTGCGTAAGGAGTGAAGTTCACATCGAATTCCACGTCCACGGAGATGTTACTCAAATGCTCCGGATTACTTATTCATTATTCGAATACTCCTTAAAAAATAATCAATAACAACAAAAACTTACTTATTGTCCACATTTTTCTCCTCATCTTCCTTCGATCGAAAGTACACCTGATAGCGAAGCTGTGCGGCTGCAATTATTTAGAGATTAAACCCGGCACATTCTATTTTCAATTGGTCCAAAAAAAAATTCGATGATTTCGTCAAACGACATAATGATAAAAAAAGAAGACTGACAAGCAATCTTATTGATGAGTTCCTTCGGAGCGCACTCTCCCACATTCACTGCTTGGATCTCCTCAGGGAAAGCAAAGTGCTCGAATCCCTTCTGCAATCAATACACCGTCAATCGATATTACTACCGTAATCATCTTCTCAATTCTTCGAAATACTCACCGATCCTCTCAACATATGTGCTTGCTCCGTTTCGAGGAATAGATCCACTCTGGAATACACTATAGTTGATCTATGATCTCTCTTCTTACCTTGCTTGCTTCAACTCGTCACTCAACTTCAGCTCCAATTCCGACAGTGGCCGGCCTATCGCACGACCTGCAAATCCATTATAAAATTACTCCCCACATGACACCATAAATATTTCTTCCTCCTCTTTTTGTCCATTTTTGCCATTGTTGCTATCTCATACCATCAACACTTATAATTTTCGCTTGTATCCGCGTTTTTCCCGGTGCATACTCCTAAATATTATTAGTAGTAGTCGTATGATCACCAATGGTGCTTGCAATCTCCTTCTCCTGTTGATGTCCATCAGGAATATGGAGGAAGAGAAGAGGGAAGGGTTGAGTGAGCGAGTGAAGAAGCCATGACACGCTCAACTCCTCAAACATAATGTTTTATTATTTCTAATTTCACCGCAAGTTTCAGTAAATAACCAAACCCCTCACCTCATCAAACAGATCCTCCTTCTCTCCCAATGACTGAGTGAGTGCACAGAAGACATAGTCAGTCGGAACCATCGAGTATCCCGCCACGCTCATTCTGAAGTACGGTATCTTGATTCCATTGACTCATTCTCCAACTCACTTCTTAACAGCATCGAATAATTCCTGTTTGAATTGTCCTAAGGATATGTCCGTCCCACATCTCACAGTGGTCAACATCCACGGAAAGACGACGGTCAGTGCCAGTCGGTCACCCGTTCCTGGAGAAGGGTGTTGTTAGTGAACAGAACATAACACATGGCGACGTTTATTAAACGTCGCGAAGTAAAAAACAACTAACCTGAGAGTTCGATCCATTTGACGGCATCGAATGAATTGGCAGAGAGCATGTGCGCCTCGGCTTCGACCAATTGGGGTCTGGAGAAAGAGAAGATATCAGAAATCTGAGATCAAAGATCAAAGATCAAAGATCATTCACCCACCTCGGTCGGTCGTTCCACTCATCGTGCAGCGCTTGCAGTACAGAGTTTACGACAGCCTAAACAACCAACATTCGAAATTAGCAAAATAAAATAACAAAATGTTGATTTATTCCTTTCTCATCTTACCTGACTGGGTCTCCTACTCTCGGATGTTGGTATAGGAGAGGGCGATGGTTCCAATCCAACGAAGTCGCATCGGCTTGAACCCGATCGAGTCCTACATTATAAATCATATTCAGTGATGAGCACGATCCTCGGACAATTGTACAATATCGGGGGTTCAACAAGAAACTTGCTGAAAATCGCGGGTTTTGCTACCGAAATCGGTGGTTATAAGCTTAAATCAGGAGGTGAAAATCGGGGGTATGGTCCGATATCCGACCTCGTGCTCATCCCTGATCATATTAGAAAAGTGTATTTTAGTTAAACACTACATCAATTCAACTAATTAATCAAACATTCGAAAGCAGGATTCCATTTAGGAACAAAAATAATTATTATTATTATACTAGCGAAAAATTAAAGAAGCTCCGATTTTTTACATTCAAAAATAAGCTCCCTTCTAAATGTCAATCCTCCTTTCATAGTCAGTCATAAAATATGTTCACCACACCGCCCTGCTCACTAAATCACAGCGATTTCTCTTTTGTCAATGCCATGGACTTTTCTTATTTTCGAAATCATTAGTTATAATTCGTGTTGCTCACCGTTGAATGCCCGTATTGCCAGAGGTGAGCATTGAGAGAAGGGAATCTTCTCCCTCTGATAAACCCTCCACTTACTCCGTCTCCTACTTTCCGTCCTATCGAGCAAGTCTGATATTATATTGATGTTTTTACAGCACAAGACCAAAAGGCACGACAATAATGGTTATCACCGTACAATCACGACACCAAGAGATAGTCCCTTCTTACCAGGACGAGCTCTCGCTACTCATTGCCACTGCACACAAGAATGATCCCTTGTCACTCCAAATTAGTAACCACTTTATTGTCATCCATCATAATTTAGTAAACCTAGTTACAAACATGGAACAACACTTATGTACAATACAATTGGGTCAAATTGAAAGACTTTGGAATGTAGATGGTTGAGTATATCAACGGAACAAAGTAATGAGAATGCGATGACTCATAATCACATTGGTCTTCTCATCATTGGATTCATGGGGTTCATCATCATTCCTGGTTGAGCAGGTCCTCCTCCTCCTCCTTGCATCGGATGACCCATTGGACCACCTAAATAGAATACGTCGAAAGTAAACTAATTACGATTGTGTTTCACTCAGTATATCAGTGGAAATTCACCACAAGTAAAAATGATCCTAAATTCGTTCCATAATAAACTAACCGGGCACTCCTCCCATCATTCCTCCTCCTCCCTGCATTCCTCCACCCATTCCTCCTCCCATTCCATTCTGATGCACTGGATATCCTCCCTGAGGCACTCCTTGTTGTTGTGGATGCGGCTGCAATTTACCACTATTCATAATCAATATTCTATTCTGTATTTCTCTAACAGCAACTCTAAATGCTACGGTCTCATCTTCTCTATCAGCTACTCCTTCCCTTTCAATCACCTGTTGATGCATCATTCCTGGTTGTTGCATATGCATTCCACTTCCCATTCCCATTCCCATCTGGGGCACTGCTGGGGCAGGAGGAGGACCTCCGCCCAGTGGCATTCCCAATCCTGTAATTACTCCTGTTTAACGTAGAAACCATATTTTGCTGACAATAAAAGTGAGGAATGTCACGTATGACACAGATAACCAATGATACCTCCATGTCCTCCCGTTCCTCCAGTGACTTGAAGTGGTGGTGGTGGAGGAGCTCGTTGTCTTTCCAATCCGAATCCACTACACACTGCCTTTACCAATCGAGCAGTCTCATTCGCATCGAAAGTCGGCTGAAAAAATATGAATAACGACCTGTACTAAACACGAAGATTGCAGCAATAAAATCTATAAAAATTCCCATGGACTTTGGGGAGAAAGTTGATGAGAAAATAGGGGAGAAATGTAAAGGAAGGCCTATAATAATCTGCCTCCTTCTAGAGGGAATGGAAGGAGTGGCCTCTCTTCTTCTCTCACTCCTCTAAATTAACTCTCGGCTACTCTTTCCCACCCTTCCTACTCTCTTCCTCATTGGATAGATTCACGATATAATGAAACGCACCTAGCAACCATGAATAGGAATACTTTGAATAGGATACATTCATTCAAAGATCACGTATACAACGTATCAGACATCATACAAATTCAGTACATGATATCGTTACTATAGTTTTGTCCAGAATAAAAAGAGAAATTATGTATGATGTTGCACTTACAGCATTATCACCCAAAGAGTCGGTCTGTGCCTTTTCTGCATTCAAATGTCCACTGACCAGCGAGTCAACGTTACTGTAATCAATAAAAAATCACAAGATAATTCTGGAGATGCGATACCGATTGAGTCCGATGGTCTGTTTCACGATAGCATTCACATCTCTATTCGTCCTGTCTCCCTCAATGGCCGCTTCCTCTTGCTCATGCGATGTATCCGCCTGATAATTATACTTCAAAACCGTAATATTCAAAACGACCACTAAAATACTAGTGCAAACAATGGTAAATCCACCGATGTCATATTCTCGTTTACCTTCGTCCTTAGATAATCGGGTACTAGATCGTGGTTAAATGAGTGCACTCGACCCTGTGTCGCTTCCTGCAGTTATTTATGAATGATGATTTTAGCAAATTTTTCACGTATTCACAAATCACCGAACAAGAAACCTGTAATCGGTGATCGATATCCATAGACAGCATCTGTGGAACGAGAAGGTGTGCTCTAAATGTGATATTTCGATCGAATAAAGAATTTATGTTTATAAAGCCTTTCACGATTCAAGCGGATATTATTCGTTAGACACTGGGTTCAGTGCAATACAGACCTCAACATTTGAACGGAATCGTCTCTCCCGTGCTGCTGAGTCTTATGCAGAATGGACTGAAGTTGAGCCATCTCTGCACCGAGGGACGACATCTTTTCCAGCATTGTCGGCCTATTCAAGCAGAATAAGAAAATTACAAATATCCGCGAGGAACTTACCAAGGCGCCTTAGTCTGCATATCAAGAAGGTACAATAATTCTTCAATCATTCCTTTAGCATCCGCAGCGCGCTGCTCGATTTGCCGCATAGAACTATCAATCTAAATTCTATGAACTAGTAAAATTTCGATTATGGCACAAACCGGCGAACGCTCGGGTTCATGCTGATAGTGTAGAGGATTGGGGTAATTGTTCATTTGACTGAATTATATTGTTCATGTTCTCATTCATAAATGCCCATTTATGTACTGTGGTGAATAGAAACACCTCCCCCTTCATGTGTGTCAGAACAATATTTGCTATGTAACATCCGCTTTATCGAGCTCAGAACTCTCATAAAGCAAAAACATAACGAAGAACGGAGCCCAACAACGTAGTTTATTTCTGCTTCTTGGCACGGATCTTGCGGAGATAGAACTCGAGTTCCTTGCCCTCGAGGATGTATCCGTCGCAACGTCCGACCTGTCCGGGTCTGGAGGAGACGCAGGCTGGAATTGAAAATTATGTCGCTTTATATATTTAAATAGCAGCACCGTTTTAACATTAAACCAATCAGATCTTATCGGCTAGATCGTTCACGGAAATGAGAAGTTGTAGTGAAACTACTCTCACAAATTAAGGATGCATCATTTTGGGTTAACTATCATTCAAATTGTACAAACATACCGAGGAGCTTTCCGGCCATGAACTGTTCGGTGACATGAGGGTCGACGGCGGCGGTGGTCTGCCTGACCTTGTAGACCTTCTTTCTGAAAATTAATTGTTATTAGCCGCAATGAAATCGCAAATGCTTACCCGGCCTTGGCGAACTTGGCATCCTCCTCCTCGGTGAACTTGGTTCCCTTCTTGCGGCCAATAGGCTGGGCATAGTGGGACTCGTACCACTGACGGAAAGGCACGGCGTCGATGGAGACGATGGTGTTCTTCACAAGGGTCTTGGTACGGACCAGCTCGTTGTTGGAGGCATTGTAGACGGTATCAATGATACGGGTCTTGCGAGTAGTTCCTGAAAATGACAACAATTAGATTATTTTTTTATAATCTGAAATTCGTACCCTCGCTTCCCCAGGAGAAGTTTCCGGTGTCGAGACGGAGCGCGCGGTACTTGAGGTTGCCTCCGCGAGCGCGAACAATATGGACGCGCTTGGTTCCGATCTTGGTGTTGGCGGCGGGACGGCCGAGCTCGAACTTTCTCTTCTTGTGGGGGCACGGACGGTGACCTCCGGTCGCACGGCGCTTATGCCACGAGTCGCGGGAAATTCCCATGTCTCTTTACCCTGGAAAGGAAATGATTGAGCTGAAATGAAGAACATGAAGGAGGTCAAGATATAGAAGTGGGCAAGGACCACTGCGAAGACAACACCGACGTTTCAAAATTAATAATTAGAATCATTTATACAGATATGGACAGATATTGAATGGAATATCACTTATATACAGATACAGGCAAATATCTGAGTAAAATATTAACGAGGTCGCAATACAGAGGCATTTGCCTTCTTCCTCGAGGCATTAATTGCTTCTTCTTCTGCTTGCACAATCGCTGTTTCATCCACCGACAGTCTCACCAAATCGTGATACTGGGCACCAGCTACGTTGACGGCACTCGGGGCGACCTGTGAAACTGCAAAATATCGAATAAAAATATATACTGAAGCGGCCACGACTATTTTCAAGGTAACAATCAATTACTTAAAACAAAAACGAACCAGCTTCAAAGCAGCCTTATCAATGAGTCCTTGGCTTTCGTTCAGGATCTTCTTAACCGATGCTTCAGTGGCGCTATCGCGGTTAGGCCGTGTAGGATGGAAGAACTCATCTGGAAAGAAAATAATGAAGCATTCTCAATTGAAAATTTCTCCACAAACAATGCACTTTTAAAATTTCACTCTCAGAAAGTTTCTCAGAGGCCCAGTTTCGCAGGACATTTATGATAACAATAGTAATTTAGCCTTTAGATTCAAGCATTTACACACATGAGACATTAACACATGAGACGCGCACCCTTGAGAAGCTGGTGAACATATATTGTCTAAATGCGAACAGCTAGGCAACGCATTACAATGCCCAAGCCCTCAGGAAAAAAATCGAAAACAATCTTCACATCATCTGAGGTATCCCAAAATATAATCTATGGTCCCCAGGTCTCACCAATTTAAAAACTAAACAATATGAACAAAAAGGGACCCAAAAAATGAGAAAATGCCGACAGAAAGAAAAAATGCAAGGAATGAAACAAAATAATATTTAAAAAGTGAAAATAGGACTAACCTGAAGATGAAGAGGGCGTCGAATTAACGATTTCCTTGTAGAAATCCTCATCCAGTGGTTGAGGAACGTTCTCCTTCGGGTGAAGATTCTCCAGAATCAGTTGTTTGAATTCCGAATCGTCCATTTTGCCGAGAAAAAGAAAAAAGCGAAAAGAAAAATCGCAAATTTCTAGCTCGCACCTACCGTATTCACGATGTCAGGTCCCGCGTTCCGGGAAAATTGCAATTTGAATCTTGGCATCTTGCCAATTGCTCTATTTTCACTGTGTGATTTCAGTTTTCATTCTTTTAAAATTGTGATATTTAGTAGTTTTGCGCGTTAATGTTTAATTTTCACGAAATGTAATGATAACAGTCAATTAGTTGAGTATTTATTCAGACCACATGTTTGAAATGGACTATTGAAATAGAGATGTAGGGGTTATTTTGACGATCCTTCTCCTCATTTGTCTCGTATAGGCTGCGTTGCTTCGGTAGGAAGTTCGGCATCTTGTTCTACCAGTACCGACGGCTTTCCTGACTGCGCAGTGGTTTCGATCTTTTCTTTCTCCTTCTCCGGTTCATTCTTCTTCTTCGTTTTGCCCGTTTCCACTTTGGCTGTAGATCGTTTCGTGTTCCTTTTGCGTACCGGTGGAGCCGGATCCTCTGGTTTCTTAACGAGCACGGTGATCTCTTTCTTCTTCTTTGTGTCTTTCTTTTCCTTCTTCTTTTGCGGTGTAGTCGACGAATCTTTCTTCGGCTTTCCTTCTGAATCTTTCTTCGGTTTTCCTTCGGAATCTTTCTTGAGTTTTCCTTCGGAATCTTTCTTTGGTTTTCCTACTGAGTGATCAACTGCTGTTTTCTCCACTGCTGAACTCAGTTTCTTCCTTTCTTCTTTCATAAAAGATTTGTCGATTGCAGTCTTCGCATCAGGTATCGGAATCGCAGTTGAAGGGGGTTTGGATTTTACTTCAGGCATAGGATCATCTGCAAATAAATCTGTGGTTCGTGAGCGCTCAATTTTTTTTAACCTTTCTGTGTTTCTTCTTCCCTTAAAGTATTCGGTTGTTTCTTCTCACTAATGAACGGATGTGGTCTTCTTTCCGATTCCTGCGTGTTTTATTGTGCAACTGATTGATTGGTTTTTCTTACCGGCTCAACAGTTTGCTCCTTCACTGCTTGATCTACAGCATCACTAATCTTGACGAACAGTCGCGATTTCGGAACCTTTTTGTGAAAGTCCGTATTCTCGAGAAACTGACGAACTCCGACTATAAACGCATTTCCTCTGTACCATATCGTGATTCTCGGTGAAACCTTTGCAATGGGAGTAGAATACGGTGATTTCGACTTTAGCGAATTCTTCCGATGCTTGAACCATGGCGTCTTTTCCCATGAGATCCACGTAGGGAATAGCAGAACAATCAACAATAACGTGAGTTAATTGCATTGTCTCCACTTCTTCCTCGTCTGGAGTGGTCACCATGTCCTATATCTTTGCAATTGCTCCATTACCTTTCAATAACAATTTCTCCTCATCCGTTCCTTTCATCTCCCTCTCTCTCTCATCCTTTGACGTTGACGATTTCTTGCTCAATTCTCGATTGGTAATATCGTGATGCATCTATATTTAATTCGATATATAATTGTCCTCATTGGTCATCAACCTCGACTGGATCCACTCCAACTGCTTGATACAAAGCTCGTAGGAACAGTTCAGCGTTTCCGAAATAGATAGGTGCATCGAATCGAAATACTCGCATTCCTAGTCAATATCGATTACATATTTAACGATTCCTTTTTTTTACAAACCATTGATCTCCTCAACTTTCCGATACTGTCCGAATCCTTTAAAGTCCGAGGTTCCTGGTATCCTTCCAACACATGTACTTTCCGGCCTGAACTTTGTTTGTCTCGGTACATCTCCCTTATTTTGCTACCATTGCGATCGAAAGACGACAGTCATCAGAGCAAATGATATTCCGATGATTAGACCGTAGTTTACATTCACAATTATCACAGCGAAGAAAGTCACATAGTATATGAGCTGAAATCCATGGTTGAAAATGGGTCTGTACTTTGAACGTACAAAGTCAACGACGGATAAATGTATTAGTCGAATACTCCGGAATATCGTCAGAATTAGGTCTTTGAGTGCTATGACGACTATGGCAGCGAGGACAGCCTGTAGTGTTCGGGTTGGAATAGAAGATTTGTGATTATGTACCTTCGGCAGAGTCACGATCAGTTTAGAAGCGCCGAAAACGACAATAATTAGCATAAGAGCCGCGACCAACGTTGACATCTGAAGTTGATTTCTGTTTTTAAGTCGCTCTGTTTCGCTTACCTGTGAGTGGGTGCCGAATTTGACTTGCATAAGTGATCTGCCGAGTGAGGATCCTCCCGCAAAACAACCAAAGAAGGAAGAAAACAAGTGCATTGCTCCGAGAGCGAACCATTCCTATGATCCTTTTGACGATCCATTGATTACGTCTCATTTACCTGATTCGAATTGACCTGGTACTGCATCTGCTTGGCTATCAATTTCGCTAGTGCAATATGAATAGCGAAGGAGATGATTGCGATGGATATTGAATGGCCGAGCATCTTGGTCAAATTAGTCATAGAAGGAACGCGTGGCGAGTAGAGTCCGAATGTTACCTAGAAGAGGATGGGAAATTCGAGGGAATGAAAACACAACAGAGAAGCTTAATCCATTCCATTACAGTACCTCTCCAACGACAGGCACTTTCTCCGAGAGAGTCCATCGGGTATTTTCCAGCAATTTCATTCCGAGAGTACCGTATACCACCTTATTCATTCCATTTTGTTGGTGCGTTGATCGATCAAATACCAGCAACAACTCCATAGGGAACTTGAAGCTTGCGAACCACTTCTTCAATATTGGATCAAAAATATACGCAGAAATGAGAAGAAGGGATATCGATGCAACTTAAAAAAGACAGTTGAGATGATGCTGAAGATGAGAGTTGTACTTGAAATGATGAGAACGTGGTGGTTGATAAGACGAACTTGCTTGAAAAAACACGAGTAAAACTGAAAATGAAAGATCATAATCATGAATGTATGTGTGCAACGAACGGTTATTAGTCCAAACGGTTCAGAGGTTCCTGGCAAATTCTTCAATCCAGTCATCGATTTGATCTGACTTGTGACCACATGTATCGCTGCGCCTCCCATTAAACCTGCAAAGAAAATACTTTAACTGTCCACCCCTAATCTTCCCACCTTTCACAAGATATTCACTCAGCCATACAGCCAGAATTCCAGCATTCATCAGTCCAAATACAATCTGCCATACTCCAACCAGCAAAGTCACTGACATCACAACATCCAATGCTTCTTCGCTATTATTCCCTCAATCAATATCGTTTTCTATCTTCATTCTTCTGTAGATAATCTCACCTCCTGTCGCTTTGGGTGAACAGCAAAATCCCGTAATGATCTCATGGGTATCCATATCCGGCGGAGAAAGTACATCCTCCACCACCGTACCCACCATCATTGAGATAATAGCGAATGCGCCTGAAGTACTGTATCGACGGAGGATTACGGTAGTCTTCCCACCGGGAGCCGCATGCTTGCTCGATCCGAATATCACGTAGATGAGGGATAGGAAGATGGACGTGTATAAACCGTGGATGGGAGGAACTCCTGCTAGATATCCATACGCAAGACCTGCACAATGTTGATCTTTGATCTCCAAGGACTATTTGATCTTTGATCTCCTGGTTGGACCTGATATCTCACCTTGAGGTACACTGAGAATGGAGACCATAAGTCCTCCAAAGACATCAGTACAGATCCATTCTCTTCTGTACTCTGGTAACCATCGCATAATAGGAATGCAATCTCGAGTGAAATCAAGCCATTCCAATCGACTCCATTTACGAATCTGACATAGCGTAGTGTAACTGACCACTGTAGTCTACAGTACCTTGTTGAAGTGGTAGTACATCTTCCGACCGAGTGAGATATTGATCCTTCGGTATCCGAACCGTTTATCAAACTTTTCCTGTAGATTACGGTATCTCAATGATGGGAGGGGGACAGTAGATAACCTGGTCCATGACCACCTTCTCCACAAGCTGACTCTTATTTGCCTCCACATAAAGAGATGGCTTACTGAAATCATCTTTCAAGTTCAGTATCCTTCATTTCTATCGTACGTCGGTTCATTATCGATTACTCGTGGTGAGCAAGGCTGCGTTTTGTCTTCAGCCAGAGAGAAGGGAGTTGCAGTGACCTCTTTAGAACTCAGAGGAACAGTAGAGGCTCCTGAGACGAAAACTTAGTCTAATCCTATCGATAGTGAATGTCTCACCTGTTCTAGAATTACTTGAATGGACGACATTCGCTTTCATTCAGTTGATTCGACCGTCTTCAACGAGGAAAAGAACGGAGAATGAAGAGGAGAAGAGATGAATCGAGTCGAATGAGGGAAATGAGAGACTATGTGAATTATGAGATCAAATAAATTAACTATTGTAATGGATTTCTTACGTGAGAATTTGGATAATTGAGATTTGATCAACAAATTTTATTCATAAACTCTGTCTATCCTCTGATGTTACACATCTCTCACGGAAAAACACACAAAATAATCTATAAATACATGAACTACAGTAACCCGTATGATGGAATGATAAGACAACTAAATTAGCGAGAGAAAACAGCGAATATCACAGCAGCTCAATTATACAATCGTTAATGGTCTACACCCCGAGAAGGAAAAGGAAAAGAGATGTCAGATGACAAGGGAAAGAAGTGGAAAAGAAACCGGAAGTGAAATAAATTAATATGATAAATTAGATACCATCTTTTGATAAGTGCATAGATCTCTTATCCTATACTTTGGAGCTAAGCGATCTAATATTTTAGAATCTAGAGGGTCAACGGGTATTGCAAGGATGATAATAATAGATATCACTCATAATCTTTACAATTCTTCTTCGTTTTTTCTTTGTTCCGAAGTGTAGAAGTGTCTTTTTCTTCTCTTCGTAGGCAATTCCATCGCAGCCACCTAAAATCGATGCGTTACATTCATTCACGTGGCTATAGCGTAACCCTCTAATATCTCATATAAGTACAGTATACCTGTAATGGCCATCCTCCTCCAATCACTCCTGCTTGCACTGATGCTCCTGTTGCCACTGCCAGTTCAGGATCGATACCATGGTTTGGCTCCTTACTGAAATAACATCTGTTTCATTCTAGATCGAAAACAATGACGAATCTAAAAGAACTCACTTGAAATATCGTCCTACGATCTGGCGAACCTTCGGAATTCTAGTAGATCCTCCAACCAGAACTATTTCATCTACCTGCAAAGAGATACGTTGATTGTATACACCGTCACAACATTCGCATGTGCATGATTAATATCGTTGCAATAAATAAGCCAAGACTAAACATAATAAGCTATGCCATTTGAATTCCCGCTCTTCATCACAAATATATTCCCCTCACTCACATCGTCAGGAGTAATCTGTGCATCTTCGAGGGCGGCTCCAATTGGTTGTTCGATCGATTTAAAGAGATCCTCGTTGATCGACTCGAACTCGGAACGGGTCAACTGAAGAATTTTTGTTTAAATATTGACCTATATCTACATTTTAGAATATTCGTTGTTTGGGAGAACCATCGTACTAGATATTCGAATTTCTCCCTTCCATTCAGATGCACTTCCACCTTCGTCTGAGGAATGTTCGTCAATCGGAGCTGAAATGAGAATATCGATCGTTGTACTGTTACAGTTTCAGTCGATATCATCTCCCTCTAGAGCACATAATTGGGATGCAGAACTCCAGTCTACTATGTTTCTACAGTACACATATTTTTTCTCACCTTGGCAGCTTCGACAGTCATTCTGATCTGCTGTAGATCCTCCTTATCCACTACTGCCTTCCCAGTCTTCTCTTCCATTTTCTGAAACGTATTCTTCTCATATTCATCATTCACAATTTATGCTCTTATTGTTAATTAACTTCCCATGTCACGTTCACATAATTCACACGAATCAATAATCTATCTACCGTACCTTGACAATCATCTTCTGTACTCTATCATTGAAGTCCTGTCCTCCCAATCGATTATTCCCTGCCATTGCTTGAGTGACGAATACTCCTCCCTGCAGCCATAGGACAGAGACGTCCAAAGTACCGCCACCTTAACAAAGCATATTTATGAAAGATATTTGTATCCACTTTTGTAGCACATGAATTCGAAACATCAATAAAGGTAGTAAAATAACACGGATTATTCATTTTTGGAATAAAATATAATCAGATAATCAAATATAGATTCATGCAAACTTCTATTCCCTCGTACTCTGGAGGATAAAATAATTGAATTAAATTGATCTTCATTGCCTAACTCACCCAAATCGACGACGACGATATGCTCGACTCCCTTCTTCTTGTGTAATCCATAGGCGAGTGCGGCTGCTGTCGGCTCAGAGATCACACGACGAGGTTCCATTCCTAAAGAGGGAAAGCAAGTTATGGCAGTGTTTAAACTTCACAAAATAAATAATTGTTTCAAAAGCACATCAAACTTCTGTTACAAAATTGTGCTCACATTATCAATTTTCAATGAATAAACCATTCTCACCAGCCATAACAGCAGCTTTCGCTGTCGCATTTCTCTGAAGTTCCTCGAATTCGGCAGGAACAGAGATTACCACCTGGGAATCAAATGTTCATTCATTTGAAGTTGGAACTCGCATGATCAAACGAGAGAAGAACAATGCTAATATATTTCCCCTTTAACCATGTGGACAAATAATTGAATTGAATCGATAATTACCGTACCTGCTTAAGTGATCCCTTTACGTGTTTCTCAGCTGCATCACGAAGATACTGAAGGATGATGGCTCCCACCTCTTCCGGATAGAGCTTCCTGAATATATTCACATTGTCGACAACAGTTTTACTTTTTTCAGCTATATAAAACTGGTGTGATTGTGGTTCCACTCTTTTCATAAACTAACTAAAAATACTCACTTGATACCGGAATCAAGTGGAATCTCGAAGAATGCATGGCCCTTATCGTCCAATTTGACAGCGAACGGATACCTGCGATGAACGACGTATATTCAATACCAGAGCAATATGTTGCTGATCTTATTCATACGATACTTTCAGGTTAAATTTAAGGCATACCTCTTCTTATCATCGATGAAGTTCTGATTTTCCTTCTCATAAGTTCGTCCGATGAATCGTTTCGCATCGTAGATTGTTCTGCAATAGAGCTCACCTAACCATGCTATACCCCATTGATTGTAGTATCAGTGAAACAACAACTCACCTAGTCGGATTTTTCTCTTGTTGTTCGACGGCTCGTGTACCCACTAGCACAGTACCATTCGGCCTGAAGAGAATATCGTTGAACGAAAAAAGTGACTGGAAAATGAAAGCGAGAACGTACAGAAAAGCGACGACAGAGGGCACGGATCGTTTTCCGAGGGCGTCAGGAACGATGGTAGTGTCTCCACTCACAGCGTGGTAGTATCCAATAGAAGAGTAAGTGGTTCCTGACAAAGAAAGAAATATGAAATAATACTGCATGTCTGAGTCCAAACTTCGAGATTTTCAATGAAAAATATGCATTTTTAGAACATTTACAAAGCATAACTTACCTAAATCGATTCCGACAATCTTGGGCGCGGGTGGAGGTAGACCATACTTTTGTCCGAAATATCCAGCAACTAACAAAACGAAGATACCGCCACCTGAAATATTGTAAATAAGATAAAAGCCACTAACAACATGGAAACTATGAGGATATACTACGTTTGTCAAGGCGAAACATTTCTAAAGAACGTAATTGCTCGGCCGATCTTTGAGCAAAGGCGTTCAAAAGATTTGAAGCAAGAAGAATAGCCTTATAAAAGAAACGCTTACCAACTAAAGACATAGAGCTCGACATTGTTAAGGAAAACTACGATTTTAGCTCCTTTATACAAAGTAGTACCCCGTTGAGACGAGTCCACTACCGCCCGTCGTGGTTGTCGCTATAAGCTGGCAAATTTTCAGCAA
This sequence comes from Pristionchus arcanus, assembly GCA_900490705.1. NCBI lineage: Eukaryota > Metazoa > Nematoda > Chromadorea > Rhabditida > Neodiplogasteridae > Pristionchus > Pristionchus arcanus. The sequence goes on along the minus strand of LS488633.1, from coordinate 145,158 downwards.
AAATAAATAATAATAAATACATTTAAAACTAAAATAATACAGAGTGACGTCGACACTACGCACTAGCCGCGTCAGCGCAGAATGAAACACGCATCCTTTCACTTTTCTGCGCGGAATTTGTGTGGTCCAGTTACAGTACATTATTGGCTGGTACCGTACTCCCAGAATATTGACCGGTTATATTTTAATGGAATTTATCATTATTATTGTTTCCTGCAAACTTTTCCATTATAAAAATTTTCTGAGGAGTAAAATATTTTCTCAATGTGTTTGTTCACATTTTTCAGATAAAAAAGATTTTTTTGTAAAATAATAATATTTTTTCGGGCAATTAAAAGTCAATCTCAAGTTTCCACGCCATTACTTCACGTCAAAAAGTCTTTGTTACCTTGGTAACCCGAGGGAGGGGAGAGCAAATGCTCAGGGGCAATATTCCCTCCCTCTCTTTATCTACTTTCTCTCGCCCCATTTGTTTACTTGGCAGTCCTCTCTCCTTGCATACCATTTATTGCTTCTATTTCTACCACATTTGTTTCCTACCAAACTGTACATCTTTCCAATAGTTCATACTCTTATCTTGATTATTATCTCTTTCTCGTAATTTGAGTGCCCATCCTTTCTTCGTCCCTTTTCCATTCCTCTCTTCCTGCTTCACTCTTCATTTCTCATGCAGACCTACTCCCTGTCTGTCTCTTTCTTCATCCTCACTCTCCTTCTTCTTCTTTCTTTTTCGTCGTTCTCTTCATTTACTCATCTTCTCACACGTTTACCTCTCCTTTCCAAGTCCCATTCTTAAGAAAGAGTCCATCTCACTCTTCCTTCAGTCTAGAAAAGCCTCTTTGTAAGAAGCTCATTGCCTTTTCCACGAATCCATTCTCGTGAATTGAGTGAATTTCGTGCAATTCTTCAAGTTTAACTGCCACTTACTCGCCCCCGTCCACTAATCGGATTCTCGTCCTTTTCAAGGGTAGAATCAATCAAATGGGCAATTCATATACTGCCTTATCCACTCAGGATCATCAAGATATTCTTCTCAATGGAGGAGAGAAAGGAGGGTCAGACATATCTCTTTATCATTATTCTTTATCTTTTTATCTCCGTCTCAGTATCTTTCAGCAGCAGAAAAAAAAAGAAAACTACTATTTCCAAACCAGCCCTTTGAAACAAATATTGAGAGCTTCTGTATCCGATTACACCAAAATTCGATAGTCTCACATTCCAAATGGACTAATTGGTGATGACAGATGACGTAATTCATTCAGAATTCGCACTTCTGCCTCACTCTTCATGCGGAAACCACCCGTGAAACGACCCGCTCATCACAAGGTGAGATAATCTCACTGTACACATGAATTCTTTAATGGAATTGCCTCTTCTTCAACGGCTCTCATTCACAGGGAAATACGTCTAATGTCGGGTCACCTGGGAAGACTTCATAAGTCTAATTGCTTGCCTCCCCCTCGCCTATTAGACTTTGAAATCTTCCCACATGTCCTTAGACTTATGAATACAGAGATTTTTTTCCCACTGAGCTCTTCTCATCACTCTTCAATATCCTCTTCAGGGTGATATCTGTTGCATGGCTGCACAACGATCGGGAATCGTAGTGACGGGCAGTCGAGATAAGGTATGGAGGAGGGATGACGACTGAATACAAATGGAGAAACGACAATTGTAGACGATGAAACTGAACAACATCGACACGGGGGAAGTATACATGGATTGGAGGGGACACGATTTGGAAGTCACCAAGGTGATATTTGATCTTTGCAGCAAATACAGTAATCGAGCTCCTTCAGGTAGCCTATAAATTCCGAAACGGAAAGCACTTTATCATCAGTGGCTCACGAGATGAAAAGGTGGGCCGGAAAGAAAAACATCGAGAAAAGAAAATTGATGCTTTCAGGTGAAAATATGGGGATTCGGCCATGAAAACGCGCTGAGTACAATCAATGCCCACACGAAAAGTGTATCAGGATTGACAGTGAATGATGGCAAGTTGAGTAGTGATGACGTCATCGATGGTGCTCTTCAGATGGACATATCTTCTCCGGTTCTCGAGATACTACAGTGAGGAAATGGGATTCTGAAACGGGCAAACAAATGGCGATGAATCATAGGAGTAGAAATCTTGTGAGCCCCAATGGGAACACTGAATACTGTATATGAATATCGATTTTCCCAGATCACTCACATGGTTTTCAATGCAGCAACGAAGACTATCGCACAATCTTCCGAGGATAAGAGTATCAAGTAAGATTGACGATCTTTTATCTTTCCATAATTTCTTTCTTCGTAGATTATGGGATGAACGAGACCTCTCGTTGATAGCGGAATTTCCGAAGAAGAACAATATTCAGGTATTATCTTTCCACTTATAATTCTGTAGCCTGATTTCCATTGCACTCATCATTGATCTCATTGATTACCGTAATCCTTTTCAGACGTTTGTGGAATATCTTCCGGATGGAATGCAGCTTCTCTCGTGCAGTAATGGATTCAATGGAGACGGATGCGAGATATCGGTAAATCCCAGTTACCGTACTCCTACCGTAATCTCCCCTATTTTCAGTTGTACGATGTTCGTCAACGGCGAGTTCTTCGAGAATTCCGAGGCCATGAAGATACCGTAACCTCCGTGAGCTTACTAGGATGGCCTAGTGCTAATGTGAGTGAGATTCCCGTACGCACTAGTTTGGTTAGATCGTCTGAGTATGGTAAGATATAGTACTTCCCTTTCAGAGTATTCAAGCTTTTACTCAACGACGATTGATCCTTAGCACTTCTCACGATAAGACTGTGAGAGTGTGGAATCTGGATGAAGGAGGTACAATTCTACAGTACCCTTTAATTCGTTTCAACCTTATTTTCAGTTTGTCTCTGGAATCACGATGGGTCAGACAATCACGGTCCTCTCTTCTCCTCTCTCTGCTTCCAAGATGGATGGTTAGTCTCTTATATACCGTACCCTTTCTATTTTACCGTATCCTTCCCTATCGACCGTATACCTTCAGTATTGTCGTTGCGGGAGCCGATGGTGCCCTTGTATCGATGCAATTGCATGCTCGAGCGGGTCGACCACTTCTCCAGACACTTGCATACACTTCCAGTCCATCCAGTAGTGAGTACTAGACTACCGTATCCCACTGTTATTTATCTCAACGACTCAATATTATTCGCAATGTTAGTATCATACTTGTAACTATAGATCGTGCTAGTCCCTACTTAACCATACATTCCAAATATTGAGTTATTCTTTCAATTTTCTTCCAATACTTTTGATTATTGATCTCCATCCATACTGTGATCTCACTCTTACTGTTTTGTGATAATTCGTTACATAAAAAAAAGATTATTTATCACTTAGTCTCGCTATCAATATGAACTTGTAACTATTGTATGAGATACCAAGCACAAAAATATGAAACCCGCGTGGAAAATTGTATAGATACAAAAATGGTGAGTACAAGTGATTTTAGATCTAGCGAAAAGGCAACAAATTTCATAGACATCTAAATTCTGGATACATCACCTCTCGTTCTAACGAGTGCTTCTTGAGTGAGAGAAACAAGTAGTTTTCCATCCGTTCCCCAGATTCGACCACGAGCAAAACCACGTCCTGCTCCTGCAATGATAAACCATAGATACCGTACGCGATCCGATAAAAAAGATGGGATGGGGCGAATCCACAATCACAGTTGAAAAAGGGTAATTTTGGCCTTAATAAATCCCATATACTATGGGTGATTTTGAGTAATTTATCTATGGTATTCCATTCCATGACATCCTGCAAACATTTTCAACTGCGCCCTCAGTTTTCTGTCCCAACTACAGTAATCTCCAAGAACCACAGTATACCTGCAACAGTCGATTCGACTTCATATAGCATCCATTCATCTGCTCTAATTTCGTGATGGTGGAAGTGCATCACATGATCAAGAGAGAAGACCATCGAAGGAGTGAAATCATTCCTGAAAGATGATCAATCAATTCTTAGTTTCACTGCAGATAAGAATATGTTTTGATAATCTGATATTAAAAATCGAGTATTAAAAATAGAGTGCGCCAAACCGATAATCTATTGCATTTCAAAGTTGGCGAGAAATGGGATTCATTCGATTCCCTCGTTCAATTGACTGATTTACTTTAATAAATCATACTTCGTGTGTGGTCTGAAGATGACTCCAACGGGGGTGGAATCAGATGCGAATACGATCATCCATCGATGGAGACGATCGTCCGCTGTCGAGAGGGGAACCTAGAAAATACATTATTCATAAAGTAAGAATTATGGTGTTTCTAAGATGCAGCACTTGTCAACAACTTGTTTAGAAAGACGGTGTACAATTGTTAAATAAACTCTCACCCTAGCCTTCATCCAGAAGTAGAAAGTCCTCGTGGGATCACCCAATCCGAAGAGAGCTGCAGTGTCTGTGCAGCGAATCTGTAAATGAAATTATTTTAACGTTAGACGATTTTAGTACATGTTACAGACCAAATGATACTAGCGTGCGAAAGAATGAGTAATAGAAGAGAGTAGCAAAACGTACATCAAACAGCCATTGTGTCCTATCAATTTGTGAGTGTTTGACGATGGCAGCTCGAGCGTGCTCTGATCCCTTCACTTCACCACTAGCGATACGATCTGAATCAGGATGTCTCAAGACCGGTCTCAGCAGAATAGTATAGGTCGATAACTCCCGTACCCAGCAATTCCTTGGAGGACAGACTCAATTCAGGGCATTCGTCTGCGGGTTTCACCACCTTCGGATAATCAGACTGGTGCACGCACGAATCGGGTTCCACCTGGATAGAAAGGGGTACTGCATCGAATTACTTCACAGATACCGTATCGTCCAATCGATTCAAATAAGTACTTACCACATGGAAGGATGCCTGCAGACAGAATACGACTTTTCCCTTCTGAATAGCCTCTACACTTCTCGTGCAGAATGATCGACCATCTCTCAGTAATCGAACGTGGTAGTCAACGGGAACCGTCGTATCCACTGATAGTCGAATACTGATTCATTTTCAAGAGAATAATGCACTAACCACTCAGAATGAAGAAAGAGTGCATTGAATGCGGCTTGAACTCGTCGGTTACGGTAGCTTCTGCAGCAGCGAGCGCCTGAATATTCGAATATGACATTGTTGAGAATAGGGTAGTCAAATTATTAATTGATTGTCAAAAAACACGGCAAACATAGTTCTACCTGTGCCATAATGAGTCCTCCATAAGCAGCGTGCGGTGATTGCTGACCACTCGTTGAGAGATTTGACGTTCTGGAATGGAAAATCAAAGTAGAAGAGAGGTAGATCAAATGAGAGAAACGTGTGGAATATCAACTAATGAACTGTTCTGAATATGAAAACATCTTACCTGAACACATTCGGTTCGACTCGTTCAAAATTAAAGAAGGCGGAAGTGCGAATTTCCTTGGGAAGAACAGCTGGGTCTTTCACTCCTCCTCCGACAGTTCCAGCCTTTGCAGTTGATGTGATCATAGTGGGAAGACTGCAGATTGGACGAGTGCCCGTCGAGAGACGACTGCCTGAGAAAAGGCATTGAACAGGGAAGAAATCACGCCGGAACAATCGCGTGAAACGACGAAACAAGCAAAGGAAATGGCGAAAGAAGAGAGAAAGATCGTTCGAGCCAGCTGGGTGCAGTGTAGTTTGTGACCACACCACTCGCAATTCTATCTGATTTGTGCACCTTTTGTTCACTTCAGTGCTAAATGTAAGCGATTCTGATCAAGCCAACGGCCTAATCCGGTCAGAAATGTTCAATAAAGGTAACAAACCTCGGGCAATCGTTGACAACAGTACTCGGGCCACTTTTCGAGACATTCAATCGCAACCTGCAACGAGAAAATAGAACAAGAAACATCGAAAACCGACGAAACATAATTGAAACGGGCTTATAAACAAGTGAACGGCGTCAGATTTTGCGAAGAATGACGAAAGGGGCGGAGCGTGTGACTCTGGTTTCTCGTGACTAGTTGTAAATTAGTATCCTGACTAGTTGCTGGCGGATAGGGAAATCACTAGTCAGGGAACTAATTTACAACTAGTCAGCCACTAATTTACTACTAGTCGGGGATAGGCCCCGCCCACTTTTGAAAACGAATAGGTACTGTATTATTGATTGATACCGTATGAGTGATCCTCATACTGTAACTAATCCATGCATGGTAAGACCATGTACGGTAGTCACATTCAAAAGGCTTTCCCTGTTGGGGATAGCAGTCGACGGCATCCACACTCGGGAGCCATCTTATGATCAGACCCTGATCTGAAGGGGGCCGAAAAATAGGCCCTTATAGGCAAGGCGCGTGCTAGTCACGACGGGTAGGCAAATAGCCTCCCAACTAGTTGCTGACTACTTGCTAACAACTAGTCAGCAGCCAACTGATCAGCAACTAGTCAGACTATTAATTTACTACTAGTCAGCTCAGACTCCGCCCACCCCAACTAATTTACTACTAGTCACGAGAAACCAGAGGAGGTCGAAGCGAGAGGGAGGCGAGATGGTTAGAGAAAGACGAGAGATAGTGTAAGATCGAGAGAGCAACTACAAACTACAACGTTTACACTTCATTCTTCATAGAACGGCAGCCTTGAGGGTGCAATAACTGGAGGGAGCTCGATGTGGGAATGATTTCTCCCCTCGTGGGTGAAGAATCGCACCCAAGGGACTTTGTACTCTGTCCATTCCACACTGCAGTCAAACAGTGCTCATGAAGTGATCTCTTTCGGATGGGTGTCATTTGCAATGTGAAAATAGAGAACAGACAACATTCACTTCTTCTTTACTATACAACGAAAAACACATAGAGCTTTAACTGTTCATCACCCGTAGATGCATTGACAACAGATATCTACACGAAATTTTAGTCCGTCTAACTAACAGATGAAGGTCCTTTAGTTCTAATCAGGATCTCTTGTGAGAGGGAAGCGAGTAGTTTCCCGTCGTTTCTCCAGATTCTTCCTTGAGCAAAACCTCTTCCCGATCCTGGAAAGATCACTTTCCTTTGACCTTCCGAAACGACATTATACCAGCAGTAGTGGATTCAACTTCATAGAGCAGCCATTCGTCTGCTCTGATGTCATGGTGGTGGAAGTGAATCACATGGTCCAATGAAAATACCATTGAAGGAGTGAAATCATTTCTGGAATGGATGAATCATTGGCGAGACGAAGAATGGAATCTCACTTGGCATGTGGTCGAAGAATGACGCCTGCTGGGAGGAAATCAGATGCAAATGCAGTCATCCATCGATGAAGGCGATCGTCCGAAGGAGGAAGAGGAATCTGAATGAAATCTTCATTTCTATTCTAGGATGCATTCCAACCTTTGCTCTGACCCAGAAGAAGAATCTTCTCGATCCTTCTTCAGTACCGAGAAAGGAATCAGTGTCGGTGCAGCGAACCTCAAATGATGTCCCTTTTGTAGTTATGCACATTATGCTTTTTTGGATCATGATTTTTCGTGGTACATCGAAAATCGATAGGTATCTATATGATACCTCAAAGAGTGTAGTGTCGACTTGTGAATGCATCGCGATCACTTCTCTTGCATTCACCTTCCCCAATCCTTTCCTTTTCGAGATTCGTTCTGAATTCAGCTCTTCAGATTTATGAAACGAAACAAAGCCCACCCAATAGCTCGCCCGACACTTCACTCAGATCCGGACACTTATCAGCGGAGATTACTGTAGGTGAAGGGAGCTGATGCATGCACGAATCGGGTTCCACCTGGAAGTGAACTTCCGTAATCTGATCGATCGATTGCCGTACTCACTACATGGAATGAAGCCTGCAGTGAGGATACGACTTTCCCATTCTGAATAGCCTGGACACTTCTCGTGCAGAATGATCGACCATCTCTCAGCGATTGCACATGGTACTCCACGGGTACGGTAGTGTCCACTGCAAATCGACTACTGATTTATTTCTTAGAAACTTGCAAACCGCTGAGAATGAAGAAGAAATGCACTGAATGGGGCTTGAATTCTAAGGATGTTGTAGATTCAGCTGCTGCTAGAGCCTGAGAGGTCATTGATGAATGAGATGATCAATTTCAGAATGACTGAACCTGTGCGAGAGTGACTCCTCCATAGGCAGCACTCTTCGATTGCTGAATACCCGTTGCAAGATTGACCGACCTGAACAAGCGAAGTTTCCCTGATTAAAATTGAAACCTACCTGAATACATTATCTCCAACCCGTTCAAAGTCGAAAAACTTGGTTCTTTTGTCACTGAACAATCGGATTTGAAGAGAATCGCAGTGGTTATTGATTCGAGAAAGACGCGTCTTCCCTAAAAGAAACGAGGGCTTAGTTGAAGACTGGGAATGGAAAAAAAGAATTCAAATGGGCTACTCCAGCTCGACTGAAATTCTTAAAATTCTCAAACCAACCTTTGCTAATTGAAGAGAAAAACGATCTAGCTGCGACCCGAGACATTTTGAAGGCCCTACAACAGAGAAATTGTGAAGAAACCTTGTCCAAGCTTGAAGAAACAACAAAACGACGCGTATTTGAGGAAGAATCGAAGGAAATGAGCGAGAGGAAGGGAGAGGGAGAGAGGGGAGACAACCGGGAGAGGGAGAGTAGAGAGTGGACGAATGGAAGAGTGTAGTTTGTTGTTCACTGGACAGACGATGACCCTCCCAGATGTGAAATGATCTCGTACATTTCACACGATTGTTATCTATAAATGCTCAGCAAAAGAGTTCCTGTAAAATAAAGACACAACAGTGCGAATAGATAAAGAGAAGAACCACTGGTCATTGCAATGGCACAATCCCGTTCTTGACTATGAGAGGGGGATACCCTTCCCCCCCTCCGGCAGCTCTTTCTCTAACGTGATAATCACCCGCATGCATCGATTTGCTATCGCAATTTTCTTTTTGTTCTCGAATGCGATTTTAATAGAATCAGTTGGTGAGTGTGTTTCAGAATTCCTACTAGAACCATAACTCGATTGTCTAAAATGAAAAAAAAAACTCTAAAAAAAATCTCAGATCTCGTATCTCTCGCTTGCTTCCGTGATCCTCGTCTTCCTTTCTGTGGGGAAGATCTCCTTCAGTCTACGCCCAGAGATGATATTGGTCAGTGTTTACATTCTACACTACATTTTGATGTCTCGGGTGAATGACGAACGAGCCAATGAAAGAGAAGTGGTCGAAGACTCTTATTACTATCAAATCTAGGCCCTCCTCTTCGACGAGCTCCTCGACCAGTCAGAAGGAGGGAGAGGGAGGAAGATGAAGAGAAGGGAGATATCGATGATGATTTGGTAAGCCCAACTAGATACTTCCATGCTTCCACGTATCTAATTTGATATCGAAAAGGGCTTGTAGAAAATTCACTTACTGAATGTTTTTCTTGAGCTGTATATTCATGGAGTTTCTCAACCCATCAAACCTCAAAGAACGCGTTCACTCTCAAATGAAGATTCCTTTTCATTCCCCAGATGGAAGATCTCTCTCCGATGGCCGATCGAGAAAGGAAGGCTATTGATGCATCAGCTCGAAGACTATCCCATGTACTCAGAGAGACACAAAGGACACAGAGGGAAGAAAAGGAGGACAGGGAGATGGTACTGTATTCCCCAGTTATCGATTGACAACTGCCCTTTCTAGGCAGCCGCTGGTCCTGCGATGAATCCAATTATGCTCACGCTCTTCCCTGCTCTGCAGAAGGATAAGAATCCCAAGAGGTAGAGAGAATCCACAACACATATTTTCACTTTCCTTTCAGATACTGCAAGCGTAACGAGTACACGTTTCAAGTTACGTGCACTCCTGGAAAGAAGCTGAGATACGACCTGCAGGTTGCTGCAAACTCAATTGCTGATCTTGATCTTTGATCTTTTCCTCTCAGGTCTTCTGCCAGGAGTTCTCCGACACCTGCGGCATACCCAACCTCAATCTAGTGCAGTCACGAGCAGCTATGTTAGTTTGATCTTTGACCTTTACAAGATGATCTGTGATCTATCTCAGAGCTGAAGAGGGTCGTCCTCACGGCTACGGACAGAAACAGAAGAACGGCAACTTCGGAATGGGAAACTCATTTGCGATGGGACTCGGAGTCGTGCCTGGTTCGTGATCTTTGATCTTTTCTTCTAATCTCTGATTCTTCAGGACTTGAGCTCACTGGCAGTAGAGGAGCAGACATTGGAGATGAGAAGTTGCCCTATTTCAATCAGGTTTGTGGTATTTGATTTCTGCTTGTTTTCTTCATTGTGGTAACAATTTTTTCTCGCTGCAATCAATCTCTTTAGATCGGTGGAATGATGGTTAACAATGGAATGGATGTGGGAGCGATGGGAAGAAGAAGAGGAAAGGGAGCTGCCAGAATGATGAATGCACTCACTCATGGGTACCATTTTTATTCTAAAAAGTATCTATCAAATCAAGTGATTCATCGAAGCAAAGGTTATGAAGCTCCGGCGAAATACACGTATCCCAAAACAATGACGAATCGCTGGTCGAATAGTTCGATGATGAATCGATGATCATGGACGATTCTTATTTAGATTCCGTACCAGTACCAGGTCTTACATGTGTACACCACCAGGCGTGGTTGTCTCATGATTACTGTAAAATCGCCTTGATTATGGAAGCAACTTTACTTTACTTTTTTATTTAGATTCCCATCCCTTGGATTGGCCGGAGTGAAGAATGTGAATGATGGAGACAGAAAAGGAGTACAAGAGACCTTCCGTTCACTCGGCATTCCCACCAGTCTCGCTTCACTCGGGAAATGTACCCAATTTCTGTTTATTTTCATCTTTGCTCTTTGATATTTTCAGTGCTCGGAGGTAGTCAACCGAATAAGAGGAATAGAGAGTTCTATGAGCCTGGTTATGGAGCTCTTGATAAGAAGACTTTCGCATTTGGACAAGTACGATATTGCTATTGCTTATAAATTTTGTTAAAACAAAATGCATCCGTATTATTTTTCTTCAGGTTGATCATGATGAATTCAATGTGCCCGCTGGCCTCGGAGACGTTGAAATCAATCGAGGATCGGGAATCGGATTCGGATAATCTGCGCCCTTCTTCAGTACAATTCTGTGCAATGATATCATTCGAATGCAATAAATCGATAAATATTACCTGGGTGTTGTGGTTGGTGGTGTCATCATTTTGAGCTTAGCCAGCATACCTCCTTTGTATGGAGGGATCATCTCTGAGAGGGAGTGAAAGGAAGAAGAGAGGGAAGGGAGACGATAGTTCGTTCATCTCTTGCCCACACACACAATACACTGAACAATCACGCCCGAACCCAGTTTGGAAGAGGGGGGGGGTGCCCCCTAACCCTCCTTCCCCTCCTCTATTCCATCTCCACTTTCTCTCGACATCTCACCTTATCTCACTTTCCCTCATTCTCCCCATTCACCGATCCGATCTTTCCCGTTCCATCTGTACAGCCGTCTTATTATTACTTACTTACTTCTCGTTTTTTCTTGGTCTACTGTATCCTCATCAGTTGTCGATTGACTACCTACAGTAACCCATGGCTAATCACGGGCCTTCCTACGGTCTGAGTCGCGAGTTGGAGCGAAAGGTATCGATTTTGGGCTCTTCAATATCTTACTTGTCTTTCCCTTCCAGAGTCAGGCTCGATTCAATCTGACCGAAGCCCATGAGGTTCTGCTGTGGATCGAGAGCGCAACAGGTGATAATTGTTATTCGCAAATTAAATGAAAAATAATAAATGCAGGTCGTCAATTCCCCGAGGATCCAGTGGCCCTCGAGGATTCTCAAGCCGTCTCAGAAGTACTCAAGGACGGCATCTCACTTTGCGAGTAAGATTTTTTTTGTGTTTCAACAACTTCGAGTTATGTTTCACACGGAAGGGTAGGGATCAATTCCTTTGCTGAAAATGACCTGCCGCTCGCTACTTTCTTGAGAAAAGTGAATCCATTATCAGATTGATGAATCGTCTCGGCGTGCCTACAAACTTCCATACGAGACCAAGAATGGCTTTCCATCAGGTTAGAGGAGAGGGAGATATCAGGATGAAGAATACGTATTTCCGTTCCATGAGCTCCCTTAGTACCCATAGCGAAAATATTCGCATGCGGGGCCTCGCGAATTCTTCATTCTAATAGCTCGAATGACGTTGAGTTATGAACGGAACTGCAATCAATCTTTTCCTAGAAAGAATAGCGGAACATGAAGGAAGGAATCCATCCCCTTTTCAGATGGAGAATATCTCCAACTTCTTGGAGTCAGCAAAAGTGTACGGAGTTCCCGATATAACCCTTTTCCAGGTGGGAATCCCTTGAGATATTCATGTTGTTTGTCCAGCACGGATTGAAATGGACACGCAATAGACCGTATTTATTCATCATTGCTATTCCTCCCGCGCAAAACAATCTTACAAAATACGGTTCTATGCGCAATATTTCCATGCAAAACAGTAGGAAGCGGAAAGAACGTCACAAGAAAAGGATATCCTCGTAATCAATTCCTTGCAGACGGTGAATCTCTTCGAGAACAAAGATTTCTACAAAGTCATCGAATGTCTTCGAGCACTCGCCGGAGTTGTAAGAATTTGAATCTTTTCTGAAATGGGAAAATCGATATGTCCGTTCATTCTCAATCATATCTGCCCTCTATCACTTCTCCACTTTCTGATCAGGTTTTCCTTTAGTCTCCTCGCTCACTCTCACTTTTACCGATTTCCTTCTTCCACCTTGAGGGGGAGAGACTCTGTTGTGATTCAATGCGCCCGAGATCATAATGTTCTAAACTCGACCACTTGAATGGAAGAGAAGTGAAGGTTAGAAGGACGAAGAGGGGAGATCCCTTTCCTTTCCCGGAAGCGCCCTCCCTTTCGATAGTACAATGGGATTCGTTCCGTAGATTGGGTTTGGGTGTGCAGAAGGAGCTTAGCCATTCGAAAGTCCGGTCGACCTTTGGCCGTGCAAGAGATATTGCCTTCCAATAGCACTTCCGTCCCTCGAAAGAACAACGAAAGAACTCACAAAAGATTTTATTGCCATTTTATGAATCCATTGCCTACCGCACCATTATGAATTATTGAGCAAGGAAAAAGTTGTGTGAACTGCGTCATTGAATATTCAATTGGAAATTCCTTCCCATTGTGACTGAATATTCCGACTGTCACCCCCATTTCAATGGTTAATTCCTCATAAATGAGCAATGTGGCTACTGGCCTCTTCTTTCTCCCCCCCCCCCCGTCGTAGTCTTTGAAGGAAAACGTCTAAAGAACACGTCTCTTACAGGGCTAAAGTCCCGTCTGGATTAGAGAGAGGGAGAATTTAGGATGGCTACTGGAGAAGAGAAGGGGAAGGAATTCTTTGGTCGAAGGGAAGGCTATTGGCTAGTTCCTATTCGTTTCTCACAAGTTTCACGAAATAAGATAAGCGCCCGAGGGCGAATTCACTCTGAACTCAAGGAGGAATATCGAAATAATAATAATAAATGGGAAGAAGAGGAAGTCTTCAAGTGGATCTTCGTATTCAGGAAGTTGACTACGAGTTTCCTATTTCCAAACTCTATTATAGAACTTGCAAAGACGAAGGTTCAATATCTCGGAGAGGCTATTTTGTAGTGTTGATTCAAATAACAGGAGGAAACGTGATAAACTCGCGTAGCCTTGGGCGGTTTTCAAAAGTAATAAAAACAGGGCGAAACACACGTTTTCACAGTCCCGATGTTCTTTCTGTTTTGTACACACACGACCTTGGAGGGTGCCTGAGTAGATTGGGCGGCCCACTCACACAATCACTGTGTGTTTACTGCGTCAGAGATCGGTTCGTGGTCCGGGAATGAAGGAAGAATACTCCGAACAGAGGAAGACGGCGATGTCATGCCCTAAGAAGGCCAGAAAACGCTTTCTCTCTATAAAGGGGCCAATCTGTATGCTTAGCTGATGGAATGGATGTAATCCCTCGGTCTTCACTAGGACAAACAACAGAAGAAATAAAACACAAATAGGGAAGAGAAAGCGATTACAACCAGAGATCGAGACTAGAAAATGAATTAGTGTAGTATACCTTGGAAGCCAAAGGCTGCAAAAAGAGAAAAGCATGGAGATAAAGGTCATTCCAGGCGGCGAGCAAAGATGCGGGAGGTATTGAATTTCCCCCATGGGTGGTGAGAAAGAGTGCTGCTCGTCCTCGGAACTTCCCTGAGCATGTCACTGCAAGAGGTAAAAGATCTATAGTCCGACACTTCACTTATCCCTGTCTGTCTGTCTGATACTGTTATTCTGTGAATGGAGAAAACGTCTATTGAATCTCTATAAGTGGATAAGCTCGTGGACGGAATAGAGTATGGCGATCTCTCATCTTTCCCTCCATCACACTCTTGAGTGTCCTTCCATGAATGGGTTATTGTTCAGTGTAGAAGGGAGGAATATTTTGGAGACCCGTAGCAATTCGTACACTTTTATTAGCTGCTCGTGCTGACTTCATTACTATACAAAGATCAGTCATTGTTATCCCTCTAGTTCACATGGGAGGATGTCATCCCTTTCTCAGCTGGTTCAATGAAATCCCGAAGAGTGTAATAATAATACGTACTCGGATGTTTCCAATAAGAACAAGCAACATGAATGAAGTATTCACGTGATACCCAATACTTCTTCCTTATGAAATATGCCGAATAAATTTAGAAACATAGTGAATTGGGAAATGAAATCTGAAGTGGACCAGAATAGAGATGAACTTATGGCCCACGCTCAGGAAATATTCATCATTTACGTGAGCTGATGAATAGTACGAATTTGGTTGATCTTTCCTTCTTATGATTAATTCCAGGTCAGATGGTTATTCCTCTTCAAGCAGGCACTAATAAGTGCGCGACGCAAAAGGTAAAGACTACTGTAATAAAGATGATATCTACCGTAATCTCTTCAGGGAATGACACCCTACGGTCTTCCTCGTCAGATCAAACCAAGTGTATCCGATAGTCGAAACGATGGTTAAGTGCCCTCTCTCTCTCATCTCTAAACTTTGCTCGAACATTGCTCAACCCACGAGAAACCACTCTGCATATCACATTTCATTTCTATTCACATTTGCTTCTCTCTACTCTCTACAATACATCCACTTGTATCCCCTACATACTATCCAGCATCTCCGTTCCCTCCTGTATACTCTCCTTTTCCCTTCTCGACGAAGATAAATGCATTCTGACTACTGTAATATTATGCAAAGTGCAATAGTCGATCCAATTTCCTTCTGGAATGGGAGGGAGGGGGGGGGAGTAATATCTCCATCCTACTGTTTCCCATCCCCAATGCTCTTACCCATCCATCGTCCATCTTCTAACTCCGCCTTCTTCGTTTTTCGTATTTCGATGGAATTCGAGAGTCGTCGTCTCTCCTTCGTCCGTTTCTCGTTTGATTTATTCTTGACCGACACAGAGGGTGGAATGAGATTGGAATCCTTGCCTAGTCCTCTTCTACTCTAGACAAAGACAGGACAGACAAAGTGAACCGACTCTCTTTCACTATCTCCATTTTGATTTGTTTTCTTCCTCCTTCGCCTTTTCACCCCTGCAACTTCTCCAATTTCTCAAAGATTCTTCTAGTTTGCTCACAGAATAATAAGCCTTATTTCGGACCCTCAGCAAATCTCTTTTGCCTCTTAGCCGTTTGAGTCTAGTTATTCACTGGTTTATGGCCACCACATGGCATCTTTCTCTTTAGAGTCGACCACGCTTCGCCAATTCTCACACTTCGAGAATATTCCCTCTTGTGAGAGTTCTCTTCCGTTCATCCAATTATGATTTGTCATTATCTTTCATTTGCCATTCATCTGATTCTTTCATCTAAGATTCTCCTTATCTCGAGTTTCGTTGGTCTGTATTACTCACTCATTTTAGATATCATAACAGGAAAGACGCCATCATGGATCCCTCAGTAAACCTCACAGAGGTCAGTTTCATTCCTCCTCATCATTTTAATTATTTTAAAAACAAATTATTTTCAGATGTTTGACGAAGCCCCGAATGTAACGGTGAGTGATCCTTCTTATTCTCATTGACCAAAACAAACTTGACGTCGTGTTGATTTACGAAGATTATGATGGATCTTCTAAGAAGAAGACTGACACGATCATTGTATCTCCTGACTAGCTCAGCTGAATAATCTCTCGAACCTATCGGGGTGAAATAATCTGCTTTTGTGTAGGAAGTCGTAGCGCACAGAGACTGTTCGATCATTCAAATAGATATGTAGGGGCTTGTTATTCAACAGCAGCATCGCACTTTTGCACAATTTCACTGCGTAGGTTTATATTAGGGTATGAAATTGCTATTTTCCAGTCTACTTGTTTTGATCTGCTCTAGATAGAAACCGCTTCCTTATGACCAGCAGGACTATAGTCGGAAGTTGGTCATATTTGGTTTGCAGTCTCGTGGCTTCTCTTCCTCAGTCAAAGGTCGCACTCTTGAACTCACAGGCAGCTTTAATTAGTGCATGGGAGAGCAATGGTTCAATGCACTATAGAATATTTCAATCAGGCAGAGAAATTGGGAGCAGCTAGATCAAAACCTTTTTTTCTGTAAAGAGGCCTGGCGGAAATAATCGTATATTTCACGCAAGTATTCATTCATGTGATTACTCGCTATCTCGATACAATAATGACTCCCATCATCACTGCGTTACTTTTAACTTGTATTCGATTCGTACAATATCAATCTTATTTGCCGTTGTAGGTGAGATACATTGGAAAGAGTCACATTGATCGATCAATAGAACAAATTATTATCCATTATTATCCTCAACCCGAGATTTTGCAGTCTTGTTGTTGTTGTCAAACGGAAGCGATTCCCAGTAGGTCATAGAGCCCTCTTATCTTTTGCCAGTCACGGGGTGTCGTGACGGGCGCCTGTGAGCCAGTGTCTAGGCCGTAGATTGTGGAGGAGGGAGTGCGGAAGGGATGACCGGGTACTTGATGCAGATAAATCGACTGTGTCGACCGGGCGCCCGTACCATGGAATGCGCTACTAGGGTGAGAACCTCGGAAGGGGATCCAACCCGGGTATTAAAGACAATTGGATGGCTCAGGCCCGAAAGGGAACAGGCAAAAGGTTGCGCGTATTGACAGTGGTCGGATTGTATCTGAGAGCAGTTTGAAGTATCAAGCCCAACCAATACCTGCCGACACACAATCGACATTTTGCTTCTTTCAGCTTTTCTCACCTTTTGTATTTCTTTGATCTCTGCCAGTATTCTGCCAGACATTAGGCTTTTCAGAATTCTTTACAATAACATGCGACTATTATGATTTTTTTCTATAGTCGGCTTCATTCGCAATTTATCAAAAGACCTCGTGTTCTTTAGAAGAATAACAGGATTTATTCGGACAGTGATTTATCACGTCTGGTCGTGGGTAGAATGGAAACCCTCGTAAAAGCCTAAACAACGTCTCATGCTCTATTCAGAATTCGTTATTGGGCTGTCTGGGTGAATATCACATTTTTAAAATGATACGATGGTAATTGCATTCCTACTAAAATATTCCGTGCGGCAATCTCGTTAGCTCCGCCCCTTTTCACTTCGTTTTTCGCGATTTCCGCCTATTTTCACTTGTTTTCTTTAGTTTTAAATGATAAAACTGGATTTCTGGGATGGTTTTACGCTCGTCAAGCATCAATTATATATTTAATGCTTAATTTTAAGCGCGGTCATAGTTTAATAGCAATTTCGTTACGCGCGGAACAATAAACAACTGCGCGTAAAAATGTGATACGGTCCGCCCTCAAATTGTTTGGGGCACAATTCATCGTCTTCATTTCATTCTGTCTCCATGTGGTCAATTATTTTGACTGTTCTTCTCATGTCGATGAACACTTATTCGTTGCATTTGCATAATGATAGTAATCCCTTCTAAGGTGATCTGAGTCGTCATTAGGCAAGATAATCATGTGAGAAGCGCGAGATGTTTGTGCAAGGGGGAAAGTTCACACTTTCATGCCTGAGCACCGGAATGAAATCATTTCTCAGACACATCCTTCGTCTGATTGACTCATCCATTGCTTATTGAATCCCGATAACGTGTCAAATTGATGATCATACTTCGCAGCGAATTCCCTCAATTTCATCCCTATTCACAGGGGAATCGAGAGTATTCCCCTCTCATCCTCTTCCAATTTCCCCGTATATGCTCAAACTTTGTTCACACGGGTGCATTTCTTCATTATCCGTTGACTGATCTACTTTATCCTCCCATTCCCTCCCTTCTCTTCCATTGGACGAGAGGGAAGAGTGTCAGAACATTCTTCCTTCACCTTCTTCTTTCCTTCTCCTCATTCCAACTCTTGAATGTGTCGAATGCATGGAAGAGTGTGCAATGCCATTGCAGCCTCTGCACATTTCCACCTGTCTCCTTTAATCTCTGAGCTCTTCCATACTTGTCATTCTTCCATTGTCAAATCTCAGTCGTTCCCGAATACAAAACCGTGAGAAACTTCCTGTTGTCTACCCATTTTTGTCTCAGTTTCAATTTCCAGTTTCATAATTTGGACAATATTTAGTTGTCTTGTGGTTTCTGAGGTCACGTAATCTGATCAGTCTGGAGAACGAAGAAAGAAGAGAAGAAGTGGAGTTTGATCCCAAGTGGATAGAATGGACCCTCTCAGTCAAAGAGAGTATCCTGATTAATTGCCCACTCTGATCCTTAGCAAAGCTGACTTAAAACCTTCCTGTTTATCCCGAGTTTTCTTCGCAATCTCGGAAAGATTTCCACGCAATTATCGATGTAAGATTTCAATATCTTGAAGTAGTCTCAATTGAATTCGTTCTCTGGTTTCACTACGTTAGCATGCCGTGCACGAAAGTTGCACAATTCTTCCCACGGAATGCACTTGAGTTCTGACGCATTCTCAGGCTCATTTCATTTGATCGGGGAAACAGTTTCAGACTTGCAGCTGGAATCCATTATTCTTCTCCCGATAGTCATTCCGATTGAATTAGTTCGTCAAGGATACGCGTTTACAGCCCAATTATAATGGCGATAAAGGAGGTCTTTCCTCCGAAGTTATTCACTTTTCCTCCTTCACTTCCCTTGCTCTTTGAGTGCTTGCGTGGAGCCAGAGAACCTTTACTATGCACTGATTGCATATTTAGGAGATCGTGTCCTCTTTCGACCACTAGTTCGATGAGACCACTCTTACTTTCGTATCTTCGTATCTTCTCCCATCCAGATTCCACTGCTTCATTTCACAGGAATAATCATCAATAATGCCTACGAAAGTAGGCTTCTGCCGGCTGTTATTTTTTTACAGCGAATGAGCATTTGAATAGTACGATTTTTGTTTGTCGTTTGCGGACGATTTTCATTGTGGTCGTACTCTCGTAAATGAGCCTCATTCCTTCCGGGTTTGAATTCGTGCCTTCTCCTCTTCCCTTTTCTCTCCCATTCTTGTACCAAGAAGAGAAGTTATTAGGACATCCACGATTAGTCCAAATCGTGCGAACTTATTATGGAAGTAGAGAAATACGGCATAGCCCATCCGAGATATAGTGGATTCTCCTCGTGTTGTTTATTATGTTCATTCCGTTAGTTCACGGAATAGCGTGCCCTTACAGCGTTATTTGAAGATCAGGCGGATAGATTCAATGAGAAGGAAATCGAACTTGATGTTGATATGCATGATGTACATGATATTTTCACTGCATAGTCTGCAGTAAATGCCCGCTTCCTCTATTTTTCTGCATTATGATTATTGGTTGGTTGATAAGTGTTGGATTACAGATAAGGTTCCTCCTCCATTTATTTCCCACTCTTGGAAACCTTTAGAATGAGACTCGTTGATGCATCAATTACCCTTCTCCCTGCAACTTTGCAAGGCTAATTTGTCTCAGAGTTGCGAGAAACGTCCACGCCTCCCCTTCCATACCATTTCTGCTACGGTGAACAACGATGTTTACCTTTTGCTCCAACGTAATCAGTTATCTCAGCAGCTTTCTTACTGTGTATTCTTCTGAATAATACGTACGCGCATAAGGATGTCTCATCCTTCCTCGTGAATGAAACACGAGACTGAGCTTAGCGGCAAGAGAATCTAACGAGATTTCGAACACCATTGGGGCTCTTTTTTCTCTGTAGAATTTCTAGTCCATACATGCGCTCATCTCCTTTCCCTTGAGTATTCCAAGCACCTTCACACATTCTCTTGTCTTCTCGAAACAAAGCGAATTGCCTGACCAGTGAGAGCTTCCAAACTTCGAACTTTCTGTCTTGGGTCGATTTCTCTTGAGAGATAAGGTGTGTTTTGACTGAGGACTCTCAAGGGAATTAGCCCCCAAGTAGCATCATTTAGTAGTTCATTGGAATCGAATGAACTAATCTCTTCCCTCTCTCCCAATCTCTTCCATCTCTTCGCTTCCTCCTCTGAATTCAATCATATTGTACACTGTTTGTTATGGTTGGTCCGTTCTCACAAGGGTTCGACTCAATTTGATATTGCCATTCACACTTCCCCTTCTTCGCTTACATTTACTTCTCTTCCTTTCTCACTTCCATTTAGTGTATGCATGTATTCTGACGATTATGACGGGGGCAAATTGGAAGGAAGATATTGAAGAAGACTTACACGTGCAAAACTCATTCAACAAACCTCCACAACTTTTCCTTTTTTTCTGAAATTACCACCTGTTTTGCATGGGGAAATCAGTTGAATACACGTGTCGAGTACAATCAATATTCCGAATCTGTTCGACTTTCCATCCGTTCTTCTCGGAATCCATCTCTCCCTCCTTCGTCTTCTCCTATTTACTATTATTCTTCCATTCTCAATCACTGCAGCTGCTCCCCTTCCCCTCCCTAGTCCCTTCCCTCTCCCTCCATCTCTCCCTCAGATGCGATCCTCACCTCTTCTCTCTCAGATGGACTATCCCTGTGCTGGTGATCCCCATCTATTCGACTTCAATGATAACGACACCAATGATGTATTGATCGCCCTCAAGGAACTCACCAGGTAAGAGGGTTATTTATGGTGGAATGAAGGGGAAAAGACCTCCTTCTGGAAGTGATTCCATTCATGTTTCCTTGTGAGGGAGCTGTCAAGAAAAGACGATTGACGTTCATTCTCTCGTTGTTCTTGACAGGAAATTGCAGAATACTGAGATAGACATAGACAGGAAGGAGCAAATTATAAACAGAATCGGCGCCGGGAATTAGATAGACAGATCACGGGAGAAGTTGGCGTAGGTTCATCGAATTAGAGATTATGTTCCTGAAATCAAACGTCATTAAATGTTTCCTTCTCGGGTGCTGATTATTCACGAACCCTCACGAGTTACATTGAATATTTAAGAGGCTCGATCTATTTGACATTCAATGTAGCTTCTCAACCTTTTGATACACCGATATCGTTGAGCAAGGGGGTTGATATCGGAGTCATGACCTCTCAAACGACCCATCCCCTCTCTCACCCCATTCGCCCTCACAGATCTATGCCCTCCAATGACACCATTAGGACGTCACGTTTTTGCCCATTCTTCATCAATTCCAGAACCAGAGAAAGGGAGAAAACCTTCGAGGGACTCCCTTCATTCACTCACGAATAATGAGATTAAGCTCATCTCAATAGAGAAAGAGAAGAGGGCTGGCTAAGGGACATACCACACATCTGTAGGATAGAAAGGGGAGAAAGGAGAAGGGGAGGGGGATGAAAGACGTCTAAGCCAGTTTCAACGATGGCCCGTCACTCCCTGTCGCCCCATACGACAAACCAAATTAAGAGTGTGTTCATTCGTGGCTCTTTTTTATTGGAAGACGTGCCAGGGGCTATTGCGTAGCCTGAAACAGAAGGGACGAGTTGAAGGATGAAAGAGGAAAGTCGAGGGATCATCCATCTGATTCATCCTAATGGGAACATGCAGAACACCTCTCCTTCTCTCTTTTTTGCATCTGGGCATTTCTCCAAATCGGCTGTAAACTCGTCCGTTTCGACTTTAACGACGCAGTGGCCAATTCACAGATTGGGGGTGAAAAACAGTTCGGAGAAATGGATGAAATCAGGGAGAAACGAAGAAGGGCAAGATGAAGGAACAAAAGGGCATAATTTCGGTTCAGAGGGCGAAATTGACCAACCTCACGATTGATTCATTTCAGCACGTATTCTTCCATCCATCCGTATCTTTGCATTCTTATTTGCCCACTTGGAATATTTATGAATATCATACACATTCTTGTGTTGACAAGAGCAAGAATGAGAAGGAGTGCGGTCAATCGGTATGTGTGTGGACATTGATACATGAAAAACTTCAAAGATACAGTGATTGACCTGTTCTCCATTTTAGAGTGCTAATCGGAGTTGCCGTCTGTGATATTCTCACAATGGCCTCTTACTTCATCTACATTCTTCGATTCGTAATCATTCGGAAGATGAGGGAAGAATACGCATTCAGGTGAAAAATGCAGTTTCTTCGTTTGGAAATGACGTGCTAAGTGCAACTTTGGAAATGAAACCATAGGAATAAGATCAGCAAGATCCTGTCCGTTTCTCTAATCCCTTCCTCCAATTATGAATCATACTCCTAATCGTCGCCAAGATTCGTCAGGGACGCTTAATTTCCTGATCTACTCCTACTAGTGTGATCACTGACTGAGAAATCGCGCAAACACGATAATAATAACATCTTTCCAGTTACGAATGGGCGTTCTTCCTCCGAGTGCACGCTACACTCTCCATTGCCCTTCACTCAACTAATCTCTATCTCTGTGTCGTCATGGCATTCATTCGATGGAAAGCCCTTTCCTCTCATCATTCACTTCTACTCAAACCGAAGATATCCGTGTAAGCTCCATCCAATCTACGGTAGATAGAAGAAGAGAGTATTCCAACAGCTTCGTAACCGAATTTGTTCACACAATTGGTCTGAATGTGAGGCTTCCGGGTTTGAAAAGAAATGCCGAGACGACTGCAACATATTTGCAAGAATGTAGTGAGATATGGCACATACACAGAATACAAAATAGGCAGTAGTCTCAGTTCAAATGAAAATCGTAAACATGAGAGTTTCGAAAGTGTTATTGGGTAGCCACTACCCACCATCACACATCGAGAACTCAGTATTCATGGGACTCCTCCTTTAATCATTTCGAGATCTTTCTATATTTCAGATACGTATGCATGGTAGTCTTCATGATCGTGGCCACAATCTGTCTGCCCACATACATCATTCACGATGTACAGACTGTTCGAGGGGTAACAAATTCAACTCATTGTTTTGGTTTATTTTCAATTCTTCTTGATCCTCATTATTAATTGTGCTCCTTCAGACTAACGGTTTCACCGTTGACTTCTCCGCTCTGGCAAAGTCGAATTCGTGCAGACTTCTCAAGGCGAATCTGTGGTTGATTGGAATCGTGCTCAAGGTACAGATATTGCATATTTTCAAATCAGTTGGAATCGTGAACATCTAAACAATCATTATCTGCAGGTTCTTCCATGCTGTCTTCTCTTCGCCTTCACGACCTTCCTCATGCTGCTTCTCAAGGAGAGCAATGACAGGTTATTAGTGGAAAGAAAGATCAAAGTTCAACTTTGAATTGCAGAAGAATGATGCTGTTCGTGTCGAAGGGATCGATTAGACGAAGAAATAGAACTTATGATAGAACGACGCTCACTCTCGTTGTCATGCTCACTATTTTTGTCGTAAGTTTTCATTATTTTCTCCATTTTTTTTCATTTCCATGAGTCACGAATAACTAGGAATCCTCAAATGAAACACATTCGAAAATAAAGAATATTCTATCAAATTTCAGTTGACCGAGTTCCCGCAAGGAATGGTCGCAGTCCTCAATGGAGTCTACACGAATGACGTCTACAATCACATCTATTCCATCTTCGGAGACATGCTCGATCTACTCTCACTGATCAACTGTTATGTCGGGTGAGTATCAGCTCCTTTCATTATTGAAATTGCATAATTCAAATTATTTATTTAATTTATCAATTGCAGTTTCATCGCATACGGTTTCCTGTGCAGTAAGTACCGACAGACCTTTGTGATGCTCATGATCACTACGTAAGCAATTTTATTCAATTTTACCGCGATACTGAACGAAATGGAATGGTTTCATTCGGGAACGAATATGTTTCCCCACTGAAACACAATTGAATTATTCCTTTCAGTACTGAGAAGATGTCTTCCAAGTATGATACAACATTCGGAGAAGGATTCAGTGGATTCTTCTCAACGAATGGAGCTGTGAGAAAGAGATCATCACCGACTGATAATGAGAAAGATCACGGGAAGGTAAGCACACTTATTTTTATCAGGATCCCACCTTTCGGCTGTTCCTAATTCCTCCTCTTTCAGAAAGTGTTCATGCTCAACAAGAATACGGATGATTTCACGGAGGAAGTTCTGCTCAGGGAGAAAACTTCCAGCTGAATAATATACATAATCCATCGTTTGTAACGTTGTAAACTATGTACTATTTCTCTACGATTGATCTCTGTCTTTTCTTTCACGGGTAGTCCCAAGTTTCCATCGAAGGTTTCCTATTTGCATCGCTTTCATTCTATTTATGCTTCAACACAACGCGATTTCATGTGCCATTCACATATTCTAATCAATGTCTTTGGGTTTGTTCAAGTGCGATCTCACATCTTTAAATATGGAGAATCTTCATCGATAAATCAAGAGAGATAAGATCACACGCGTATGAATTAACTATACATAACGAGACCAGAAGGGATGAAATTGAGAGGGAATCATTGACTAATGAAGAGGAACTGGCACGAAGAGACATTATCGATTGGCAAAGGAAGGAGAACCCGTTGGGTGGATAAGAATTGGCATGGCGGTAGTGGAATGAGAAGAGATTTTGAAGGGTAGAGATTCAGGATGGGTCATGATAAAATACAAAGGAATTGCATGAATAAAATCATAAATCGACAGGTTCATCGGGGGAGGATCGATTTGATTCGACTACTGCCGTTTGTGATTTGTATTCGACCGCCTGAAATGAATACGATTACACCGTTTTCCTTATCTAGAACAACTAGCCATGAATGGTTCGCTCAATTCTTACCGAGTATTTGACAGTCTTGTGGGAGCTCGCTCTCGAAGAAGGACGAGGAGAATAGGAATCAACGGCCTGTCGAAGACGAGCGACCATCATGCGGAAGGATTCTCTGAAATAGATTGATGATGATTACATTTTCGAGAGAAGTGCATTTTTTTGGAGTCCATTTGATTGTGTTTTGCGCAATTATTAAATGAAATTACCGGTACTGGCTGGAGATGCAAGGGTAGAGGATGAAGCAAGCATTTCCGTTGATGAGAGACAGCAAGTCAAGCATCTGAAATAAATTATTCGTTGATAAAGCTCTAAAAAAAATTTACTAACAATAATCCAGCACTCACCTCTCCTAGAGGAGTGTAGAGGAAATGGTGAACCTCCGTTGGATAGATTCCATTGAGAATGGCGATTATTCCTGAAAAAATATTGATTCAGTGTTGTCGAAAAATGTCATCAAAAGCTTCAATTGCTTACCCTGTGGCATTTCCGTGATGATGAATACGAACAGAAGC
Organism: Pristionchus arcanus; assembly: GCA_900490705.1. Classification (NCBI taxonomy): domain Eukaryota; kingdom Metazoa; phylum Nematoda; class Chromadorea; order Rhabditida; family Neodiplogasteridae; genus Pristionchus; species Pristionchus arcanus. The sequence continues at coordinate 119,607 of LS488633.1, read as the reverse complement.
AGAACGAGCAACAGGGTGGTCCTATCAGATCTCGCTGCTCGAGTGATCGCCGCGTCCTGCGGGGAAGGTTACGGTATCAGGAAGAGTACGATAGTATCGAACCTTGGAAACGATCTTCTCGTGTTTTCTCTGGTTCTGATGGAGATTATAGAGGAGAAGAATGGTGAAAGTGACGAGAAGAGCACAAGGAACCGCCTGAACTGTGTAATTTTAAAATTCTTTAATTGTTACTTGGCTCTATCTTGTTTGCTTTTGAAGAAATATTCTTCTGTGCACGTCGTAAATCAGCACATGCGGCGCTTTTCTTAGATTTGAGCGGGATATTTTCTAAAGGAGCGGAAATTCAAATTTCCTCGAAATTTTCTCACTTTACGAGCATTGTCAGATTTCCAGAATGCCCTCAACTCCCTTTCACAAAATCTAAACCCGGAACCAAGAGTGAAAGACAAGATGCATAATCGATGATCGACTCCTTTCCCTTTTGTTCTGTGCTCATCCACTTTGTTTGTCACTAAACACCTCGATGCTTCAATGAAACTACGTATTCCCTCCAACCTCAACTGCATGGAAATGAGAAATTCCCCCTTTGCAGAAATGGTTCTTGAGCCTCTTCCGAACCATTTCCTCGTTTTACATTATTTCTTTTGCTCACCTTAAAAACAATTCCGGTCAGCCAGAGGTTTAGCATGAACATTCTGCACGATGAAGCATCATTTCGAGGAAGAGTCACGGAGTAAAACTGAAATGGACTACGGTAAGGAGGGCTACCGTATGCTACAGTAATCATTCTACAGTATACTCACCGCGGTTCCATCGACATCGTAGGTTTGCACTTTATGAACGAGGAATGTTGGAATACAGAAGAAAGAAACGGCAGCAGCAACGGCAAGGAACAGTTTTCTGTAGAGATTATTGATTGTTGATTGTATGCCATGATTTTTCTGGGCAATTTCAAAATGCAATAATAAACGTACAGTGCGATCTGAGGCTGCATAAACTTACTCTGAAGCTGCTTTATTGCCTGAAATTAATATTTTACAATCTTTTGTTGCGCTGTTTTCGATAGAGATCCCGATCGAAAAGCTTCCTTATTGGTTCCTGTTGTTATTCACTCACTTGATATCGAATGAAAGCTGTACAAACAGATAGATAAAGGGACGTCGTGTGCAGATCAATCGAAAGCATTATCTGCAAAGAGAAAATATTATCCAAAATCACGTTATTGCTTTTCGTGTCTACTGCTATCTTCGTTGGTTGGTGACACAAATACAGTATGAAGCTCACATGCATGAAGAGGAATACGATCCAAGGGAAGGAGAATACTCGCACTTTCTCCTCCTCGTAAACTCTTACTGCCATAAGATCTGCAAAATAAGATCTTATCTTTGAACTCAACAAAAAGCTTACTGAATCGTATCATGTAGATGAGATACGTGAACATTTTGACGATGTCACAGCAAGCGATGAAGGCCAGCTGCAATGATCATTACTGTAGAATCGACGTCATCGATTGATACTGACCAATCGATTGACTGTACTCCTCTTCATCACATGTCGTGTCAGGATCACGATGTGTACCATATTGGCGAGTATTCCAAAGGAGCAGATGAAGACGGAGAGATAACGATGAATGCTCCCGTACCATCTGCAAAATTTTCGGAATATTATACTTTTCGCTCCAAATTTAGCTCATTGGTTGTGTTTATTTACATTTCATTCGTTCTTCCAGAGGGCTTAAATAAACTGAGCCCTCTAGACCACTTCCTAAGAGACAGGCGCAACTTCCCATTCCCAGCAGGATACACTGTAGCTTGGAAGTTCCCACGACAGGAGACAACGTGTGCTTTAGCTCCTCTTATTCCTATTTTCGGAAGAATTTCCGGGTCTGTCAGGAGAGTGAAAGGAGGATTCAAGTACTGCCGCACACTCGACTGCATTCGAAGGGGGGAAAGGACGAGTCGAGAACTTTTGTCCGTAAATGAACTCCATTCAGTTCCATATTCACCCTCGTCCTAGCCATTCCAATGCAGGAGATTCGACCTCATTCGATCGAGATTTCGTGGATGGTTCTGACAAATGGCGGAAGTGGAAGGGGATGGAGGGGGATGGAGGGAGGAAAGGGAAGGAAAAATGATTGGGAATGCAGCTCATTTCCTAGCTGCTCCCATCGAAAGCACAGACAGAAGAACGATTCTCATCGTGTCTATTCCAGAATGAGAGATTGAGGGAATGGATAGAGCGAAATACTAATGAGGAACTAATGATTATTCTTTCCCACTGAGTTCACGTTCGAATAGCTCAGTAGGCGCTCAGAAATCAAACTCCTTTTCGCACAGGGCTACAAATAGATTATTCCTTTGAGCTTTTAAGTGAAACCAGTGACCAAACCCTCTTTGTCCTTCCCTTGCTACGTGACACGATCGCGTTTTTTCAAGCAGTACAAAAACAAATACTTCATAAATTCTGTGCTTGCGGGAGTTCCCAATCTCAGGCCGTCCCTTTTTCAATAAGGAAAGGGGGGAAATTCGTTCAGGACGTGAGTTTGCATGCGAAATGAGCGAGTCCGTCGTCAGTTTTATGACATCTCTTGTGGAACAGAAACATTTCCCCCTTCACTCTATCTACTTCCGTATTCAGTGACAGACAGGAAGAAGGACTCTTCATTGTGGTCTCTTTCCTTCTTCCTTTCCCTTCCCCTAGAAAGGTCCCTTCCATAATTCGGTTCCGGAGTCTCCGATTCATCCCCGTTATGAATGGTGAATGGACGAGATTTCGCTGTGAGATTCAACACGTTTCTCTCCAAGTTTCACATGCGAATTCGAGGTTGAGAATACACATTCTCAGCAGAGAAATCCCACCCGATAACTCGAGGTGTGCCTACATGATAATTATGATGTAGATAAACGTACGCTGAGAAATTGAAGATGGTTTCGATGATGAATTCGATCCTCGCATCACTCAAATTGAGCATTAATTCGTGACCGCTCACTCCACAATCCATTCCACTGAAAGGAATGCACTTATTAGTGGGAGAAAAGACCTCCTCTCTCCTTCGAAGAAAAACAGACGATGGTTCATTGAATATTGGAAAGAAAAGGGAATATTATAGAGGAGATGGACGATAGTCAATGACAATTTGGCCCCATTCACGGAACGAGGACGAATCTAATCAAGAAATGAGGAATTTTGTTCCAGCACGCAGCCTATCGCCTCTAATGATCTCTGCGCATGAAAAAGTACAGGAAATGAGGTCCATAATGCTTTCCCTTGAGTGAGCTAAAGGGTCCTCGAGACACCAACAACGACGACGTTGCTAGTGAAGGAAGAAAGCACATGGGAAGTCACTGGAGATCTATCTTCACTTTGAATACTCTCTCGATGGATAGAGGAACATGAGCAAGAATGGAGCCCTACTGGCACATTATGATACCCTGAAAATGCGGAACTGTTCCAAAGGAGGATTATCTCCCCTTCTCAGTCCATCGACGTCATTCACACAGATTGTAACGATAAATAGCCCTTGTCTACTCATCTCCTTCTCTGTTTTAACCACAACAGCAACGAAAGAGGAGATGCTATAAGCGGACAGTGACCGAAGAAGAGAAGGGAGAAGGAGCTAGGAATACAGTGAATGACATTCTGAATGATCATTGAAAAATAGAACGAGAAAAATGAGATTCACATTGAGACCCAATTGCGATTGCGAGTGAGAAGGGAAATATGTATAAGTTGTGTAGGGGGGACACGGCGGTCCCACCACGAACACCCGTGAGAAAGGTACGGTAATTATGAGAATCACAGTCAACAAATAGTCATTGATCAAGAGATCCCATTGCGTCCAGTGGGAATAGGTACACTTCTGGACTATATTTGGATACGAATCAAGAAGTCAGAAGGGAGACACTGGAAAGCATGTGTCTCTTCAGTTTTGGAGATGTGCGCTGCGTGTATTCAAAACTCTTCAAGCCGTCTCCTCCCCGACTAACAAAGTTCGCATGAAGGAGGTGGGAGGATCGAACTACTCTGCAGAAAGAAGAAGACTAAAGAAGAGGCGGGGAATACGATAAGTTATCTTGGAATCGTTCGATCAGTCTCCATCACAGACAGCTTCTCACTGATACGGGAAGAAGAATAAGATGGAATGGGGTTTGTAATGGGGCAACATCTTCTCTTCTTCTTCCGCTCTTCCGCTCATCTCGATACACGTAACTGAATCCCCCAATGCCTATTCATTCATTCCCAAATCTGATCAACCAGAAAAAAGGGGAGAAGATGTGGATGAAAAAGAGCAGTGAAAAGAGGGACGAAATGGAAGGGTTGAGAAGAGGATGAGCCATGAAAAGAAGAAGAAGAAGAAGAAGAGGAGGGAGGAGGAGTGATGAAGAGGGAAATGGTATACAGTACTAATGAGCCATTCATAAATGTGCGAGTTTTCGAAGGGATAGACGCTTCCTCTGAAGGAGGTGTGACTTTGTATTCTAATAGGCACTTGAGAGTGGGTTCGAGAAGGGGCGAAGGTGGATAGTCTACCATTACAACCCCTGACAGACTCCACGAGACATCAAATGGAGGGGTACATCGTCAAAGCAAAGCCGTTTTGTGCCATCCTCAGTTGTTTTTGAGGGAAGACTTGGGTAAATCAGCATAATCTCCACACTCTCGTGGACAATCAGAGCTCACGAAGAGGACATAGGAAGGGAAAGGAAAGGCTGTTTTCATCGTGAGAAGAGGGCGTAGAGTGATTGAAATCAGGGCAAGAGCCGAAGATCGCGCAGAGGAAACGTGAGATATTGACATTCCCGAAGATCCGCTAGAGTTCAGACGCGTAAATTGTTAGCGAATAAGGAACGAAAAGGGTCAGTCTAGAGGAGGAAAATATAAATTGACACTTTCCAAGTACAGTTATGAAGAGAAGCGAAAACAAATTGAATAGTTCCTCTTCCTTTGATAGACTTGCCACGACTAAACAGTAGGATGAAATGTGGATATTTATGGGCCATCGTTTGCCTTTTCAACACAGACGATAAACGAAATTCAGCTGCATTCGAGAAATTTGACTCTTCGATGGGACAAATTGGGATACTCCACCTGCAAATTCTCTGCAGACAGGAATAAATCTCTAGTTTCGTTCATGATCGTTGCGCATTTGAATTTGTGAGCAATGTGATGTCATTCCCCACGTAACAACGATATAATTGGCGGATATTCAAAGGGGAAGATTGGACTTTCGGACTGGGGAAGGCTAGAGGCAGTGGATTAAATGAGTGGTGTGGAATGGGAAAAAGAGGGGAGAGTAAGTGGAAAAGTGGCGAGAAACCTCGTGGGACCCATCGAAATGTCCACCAAATGAATGAGAATCCCCCAACTATGCACGACGCAGAATTGAGCATCCTTCTATGAGAAATGACTCATTTCCGTTGCTAGGAAATAAATGATCACTGTGCGCTCGTGGGATATTCTGCCATTATCTGCGAATAGGCAGCGATAATTAATGTTTGGCTGGTGGCTTTATTTTCAGACTATAATATAGGTGCTCGGAATTGCGTTGTTTGGTCATTTGAGAAGTGAATTAAAACGGAAGTGCGCCAAGTGGGGAGAAACTCAATCCGATCGTATCGTTCATATCGATTCTTTCTTGTTCCTCATTCGCTCTTTGAGTCATTCGAAGGGTCTAATGAAGAGACTACACTCGCGTAGATATTAGTCATTTTATGAGCCTAGTAGACTTATTGCGCAGCCTTACAGAGATCAGATACATTTCTCGGCTGAATGAAGCCTGTCTCGGCTTCATTCAGCCGAGATTTCTCGGCTGAATGAAGCCGAGACAAAAGTGGGAATGGAATGGGGGGGAGGAAATCCAGAATAGTCTGGATTGTTTTGCTCTCAAAATGATGGTGTGCTGCAAGAGAGAAATGCGACGGTAGCAAACAATTATTGCACAGAGAAAGCACGAGGATCAACAACTGTTCTTTGTTTGAGATCCTTCCCACTCCGAAGAGGCAGGTCATCATAACAATCCAGCTAATGGGTGAGAAAAAACATAATTAGTCTCAGAATAAAAAGGGAGATCGTGTTCACTTTGGACACGACAGTGGGGCTATTTCTACCTCGAAAAATACAGGCCCAACCCCCTACAGAAAGATCTCAGTTTTCCTTTCCCATGGAGCATGATATTGGCACGGGTTCAGCAGTCATTTCCAGTATTGCTTCGATCCATGGAAAGGAAAAGGAAGTGACAGTCATATTCAGAAATGGAGAAAAGGACGGTACGAAAACGGAAGTATTATCGAGAAGTCTGGATGAACTAGAGACAAATAATCACTGCATCGTCACAGGATAAAATGATATTCTTCAGAGAGCTGCTCATTATTCAGAATGGAATAAAGTTAGACGAGTGGGGTGGGAAGGAATGAGCAGAAGAGGAGAGGAGGAGGGCTGGACAAGGGGAATTCCCAGGGATAGAAAAGGGATGAAGAATAGAGTGTGAGGGTGAGAGTTGTTGAATGTCAAGGTGATGAGAAACCCATGAAGTTGTCAATTGCAGCAGTTTGGAAGAAGGGAAGAGAGGGATTAGATCATGAGGAGCAAAAGAACGGAATGAGAAAAGGAAGGGAGAAAAACAGTCTCTGCAAGAGGAGTGAAGAGGTTCAAACAACGGAGAAGACCAATTGAGAAATTGCACAGAAAAATAGGCATGACGACTATTGTTCCGAGGTAGAGAATTGGTCTGTGAACGGTAGTCTTTGACTATCCCTTCCCTTTCATTATTCCACTTCCTTCTAAATGAATGGCATAAATAGGGATTTCTCTGTAGAATCGTGCGCAAATGGGCAATGAATTTCGAAGAGTTCTCTTTTGGATTCGAAGGATTCGAAGTGGAATACTCAGAGATGGAGAAACCCGGAAGTTTACATGGAGACAATACAGTCGGATACACTCTCATATCACAGAAATAGAATACGAATTCAGAAATCGAGTCAATTCTTGTTCCGCTTCAATTCCATTCAGACATCCATAATTTTCCGGCATCCTAATTACTCCTTTCCGTAGTGTGGTTGTGGATGGCACGCGTGCTCCGAGTGCAGATAAATGGGGCGAGAAATACGAAAATTTGTACCTGATATTCGGCCATTTCCCCATTTCCTACGATTGATGACGAAGGAGCGAGAGAGAGAGGTCAATACATTACCTGAAACTGCACTCCATTATCTCGTACGTTGATCAATTCGAAGAATGGTCAAAACATGGAAGGTGCAGAGATCTATAAGGTGATCAAGGGAAGGTTGACGAATATGCGTAGGAAATTGAGTCGATTCAATACTTGACTGAGTAAAGCAGATACAAAAACATGTGCACATACAATTCTAGAAGAAGCAGAATACAGCCTGCATACATAGTGATTATACGTGAGCATCTACAAATATCTCATCATAGGAAGAATATTCGTTCAATATCGTGGTAAACGAGCTAGGTAGTGACTGCTAAAGAAGCGTCTGATTGCAGAATAGAGTGAATAAATGAAGATGGAAGTAAAAGTACGGGTAAAACAAACAGATATCTCGTCACAGAGATTAGTGATCGGGAATACATAATAACATATTATTGTAGGATCACGAGATGGTTAAGTGTCAATAATCCAATGCTTGTATACTCACTCATTGTTGCTACGGAAGTTATACGGATTCGAAAGACGAGAAAATGCCTTTGTCCGCTAAAGGTTGATTGAAAATTCCATTACTGAGAAGAGCCGACAAAGATATGGGGGAGGGAAGGAAATCCAGATTCGGAATAGAGGATAAGGTAATGGAAGGACACCAATTGAATGAATAAGGGCATCTAAGATACAATAGAACGAATGGATAGAATATGCAATCAGTTGGAAGTGATCTTACAGAATGAAGTGTCTCGAGGTATGACAGGTGTAATGCAAAATGGAAAAGGTACGCCCATCGGAATTACCAGACTATTTTCGCATCGTTGGTTGGAATTAGATTTGTTGAAAAGAGTCAGAAAACAAGAGAGGGTTTTCCAGAATTAGTTGATGAGATTGTACCCAACCAGAAGAGGGAACAATTGGAATCGAAATGGGATAAGTGACAATCTGACTGAGTGGCTGTTTGTGTCTGGTTAGAATTTGGATTAATCTCATGTGGGCGTGGGCTAAATTGGGTCGATCGTTCGAAGAGCACATTGGGAGAACACGAAAATTCTTCGAAAATCTGAGACTCATGAAACATTCAGGAGGAGCAGGGCTCAGAATACGAGAAGGAGAATGTGAAACATCAAAACGTCAGAGGTATCGTCATGTAGAATTTTTAGATGCTTTCGAAAGTGCATCTCAAGGAAAAGGTTGAAGGAATTCGAAACAATAAAAAATACTTGCAGGGCCTACGACTACGTGTACATATACCACTGTTTCATTTGCCACCATCAAGAATAGCGAATGAGATTGTTGCGTAATGAACGCGTAAATGCAGAATACAATATTGGGTGAATAATCATGCAGACTCCATACGATATTCTTGCACAGAAAGTCACGCGTATCCGGTTCTCTGAGTATTTCAGTCGATGGAAAATATGGTGGGTGAAAACGATTTCGTGAGGGGGAATCATCTTCTTCTATGAATATCGAAGGAAAGGGAGCAATGAGAGGATACAATGAGACACTTGATGACCTTGTTGACAAGCATGTGTTGCCAAAGGAATCTACCAACGAGGCTTGAGGATGAGATCTAAGAAAGCGAAGAAGTGTCCTACTCTCTATGCAAAATGTCTGTGAACATGAGTAATATCTGCAAGAGTAGAGGGTGGATAATACGTTGGTTAGCACACAAAATGGCGTCTAGAAAGGCTACAAAGTGATTGGAAATCAGATGGAAGTGTGAAGAGGAGACGACAACTTGCAAATTCGAAGAATGGGAAGGGGAAGGGGGAAGGAAGAAGTGGATAATCCATGGTGGGAGACATCCATTCACTAGAATTTCTCAGTTAGGAAAAGGGAAGTGACCGATTATTGCTCCCATTGGCTGCAACTATGTAACTCGGCCTTATTGGAGGCAATTGTTGCGAAGGCTCTTTATACTCGAATATTACGTCAGTCGAGGTCCATTTATGGGAAGATAAAGGGAAGGTTTAGCAGCAATATCTGAGGCATCGCAATGCGCATGCGGGGAGGAATATCTCTTGCCAATTCATGGATATGCTCATAAACTAGAGTGTGTTATGGGCCATTTATGGTGCATCGTATGAGATGAGAAAGAGAAGGAAGACAGATTGGGAATGGGGAAGAGAAAAAGGGAGTCGAAGAAGAAGTAAGAATGATATGAGACGGATAATGGATACAACTCACTCTGATTTACGACTATAGCGATATGTGGAAGGACAAAGAGAATGAGGGAAATGATGTTGGTCGAAAAAGTCCAGAATGGGAAATGGAATGGAAACTGACCTTGGACGCGTGTCACGAAGAAGTTTACACTTGATGGTTTGCATAAACATTTGATGTCTCCCCTCTTCAACATCAAAGAATGACGACGCTTACGACCTCCAGAAGATACAACAGATGTTGAGAGATGGAGAATAATCTCTTCATTTCATACACTATCTACGTGGTCAGAGAATCAGTGAACTATTCGAATAAAAAGGTGAAATTGAGGGAGAGTTCAGTCAAATTTGAGCGAGAATGGCTGAAGAGACCACTTGGAATTGAGAGAGGCGCGAAAAGTCACAACTATTTTCTCGAGTCGTAATGGAAGGAAGCTGACTCATAAAGCTGGAAAACAATCAAATTTCATTGACGCATATTTTCATGGCCGGATATTTTCGGAGATCTTGTTGAAATCTGCTTGGGGGCGAAATAATTAAGATTGCACTCGAAATTGAAGAAACATGGTAGATAATTAGCAAGTGTAATTAGTGAGAAGGACAGGATGAAAGGGCGGTGAGAGAATAAAAAGACAGCTGATCACATTTCTTCTTCACTTCTCAATCACACCTGCAAATGTGTGAGAAAACTCGGGTTTCAGATGAGAGAAAACGAGGAGAAATCATATGATGATGATGACTTGCATGAGGCATTGTGCCACCCTCGAATAATGACGATTTCATTACTTATTCTCGGAGGGTGAATTGAATGAGAGAAAATAATGAACCCGGAAGAAGATGGAGCAATAATATTGAGTGAACTTTTATGACGCTGAATCAGCAATACTACTCGCATGAAATCATCAACAATGTTGCAGAAAAATGATCTAGACTCCCAGAAGTATCAACTAGCATCTAGTGCTTTGAAAAGTCTCGGAGGGGTGGAATCTCATTTTCTGAAGAAAATGCTCATTTGCAATGCGAATCAACGTTACTTTTTATAGGTCGGTAGATTGAAGAAATCACGTTTATTTCGACACATCAAGGACTCTGGCTCATGAAATGTAAATTCCGGCAATTGACTAGCATTTCTTACTCTCGATCAAAGATTAAAGCAACAAAAATATTAAATACATTGGAGTTTTGTGTAGCATCTCACACTCAATTAGCTTTTATCGACAGAAAAAACATAGGAATATCTTCGATATGAAAATGAGCGAATTAAATCAATGAGATTAACAATGACGATTACACGAAACGAGAATGCTTGCATAGAATAACGCGTAGGGAGAGATTCTATTATGATCAACCTTGATTGTTTAAGACGGGTGAGAATATTAGAACACGCATTTGATTTTAAAACCGGTTCGTCTATGAAATTGAGGTAGGGTTAAACTGGGAAAGGTAATATTACCGGAGAAAAATTAAACTAACGAGTGAACTAGCACACTAACAGACAACAAAAACTGAACTATTCTAAACTAACATTTGATGATTACTATGCAATCTATTGTGAATTCTGTGTTTCTTCTTTGATTAGACCTGAGAAGTCACATGGGGGAGCAATTACTGTAGATGTCGATGGTGAAATGGGAAGAGGACAAGGTTGCTTCATAGGAGACTCAATACTCGCAACCAGCTTCGTCACAACTTCCTGAACGATCTCTATTCTAAGTTATCGACTGAATATCTACCGTACCTTGACTACGTGGGTGGTCGATTGTGCCATGGTTACGGTAGTCGTGGTGGGAGAGATGAGAGGCGATGCAAGACCCAGTAGAGAACGAGAAGTAGAATCACTGAATGGATACGGTAAGCTACCGATTTTTCATTCTTCAAATCAGATCAATTTGCGATACTCACCAACTCATCGTATCGTCTCCTCCCATTACAATAGAGACTGGAACTGTAGGAGACGGAAGAGGACGAAGAATGGAGGGATGAGTTGATGAAGAGGAAGATGAAGTGGATGGAGTAGATGGTCTACTTCCCGCTAGAGATGCCATTGAAGCAGCAACTGCAGAGAAGAGAAGGGACACTGCAACAATTATTCATTCCGCCAACTCGTCTTGCACTCTCTTCAAATGAAACCATGTCTTTGAAGAACGTGCAAGCTCCAATGTTGATCTATTATCAAGAGAAAATGAATAGAAAAGGGAAAATGAAGAGAAAAACTGACAATTAGCAGTGCTATCATTGGAGTTGCTTCCACTTGCCAGCAGAGGGGACATCTCTCCAGCTGGCACAAGCACTGATTGAACACTCGGACCGGGCATAGTGCTGAGATTACACCTATTCATTTTGATGCCTCATTCAATCCCACACGTTAGATACTATCAACCATACCTGACAGGAAGAGAGTTCTGTCTGGGAGAACTTAGTGGTGGTGGTGAATGCTCATTCTTCGGAAGTTTCATTCCAGTTGCTGATAAGGGTGGAGTGGAGAAGAGCGTTTTGGCTGTAAATAATCGCTTATCAGAAGTGACAATTGAACACCGATATACAGGTTCAGAATCTCTTCACCTAGCCGAATCAGACACACCTACATCAGTGTACTCACCACAGGCCGGAGTAATGGCAGACATGCGCTGCTTCGTGGGTAGAGCTGCTGCAGCTGCAGCAGCTAAGGCAAGGATGGCTTCATATTCCTGATTGACAGGAGATGGAGATGGAATAAAAGGTCGACGTCGACTGGCCACTGTCACCAATGGAGCATCGCCCACTCTTGGGCCACGAACATATGTATCGAGCACAACTGAAACATATGCCATTTCACTCTACCGTAATCCGAGATAACAATGTGTCCTAGATACCTAAACCATTCCACGAACCGTCATTCGATAAATGCTCTCGTGCGGTCCTAATGGATTACGGTAGGTGACAACATTCCATGCAAAATTCCAAGCAAAAAGTGCAAGCAACGAGGAGTCCGCAAGCATTTATCAAAGACGATTCGCATATAACAATCGGTTTATCTGGCATTGTAAGGTACGTTGAGTATCTAATCAAACAGGGCGAATGGACTTATTATGAAGATATTAATAACACGAAATAGAAATGTGGGAGGAGATAACTGCTCACGGGTTTAAAAATACTATGAATTATCCGAGTGTTATTATTGAATATTGATTAGTGAAAGGTGGGCTCTACATGGATCGAATCCCACCACAATGGTAGGTGAGTGAGGTAGCATTCGAAAGGGTGGGACAAGTGAAAAGACTGATAGAAGAAGAATAAGTAATATAGCAATACTTAGAATACAACTATAGGCAATTTTGAACTGAAAGTCTATCATGAACTTGCACATCACTTTTAGCACCGAGGGAATTATTAGCTGTGATTTCATCACTAAGTGGCGGTAAAACGGGATAATTCAAAGGCATTCAAATATACGACGCAATAATTACACATTTGGAAGAGGGCGAATCTACACCAATCGGGATATAAAACATAATGTAAACTTGCAATATCAAAAATAATTTCAATCTACGGCACACTAACTTTTCTGAGAAGAGACTCCAGTGGATGCAGCATTAGTGGGCGGAGTCTGATGCTGCCCTGCTGCAGAATGACTGGCTGCGTGGGAAGAAACTGCAGCCATGTGTGGTCTGACTGCAGCATGCTGTGCATGTCTGACATAGACTCCCTGATGCTGCTGTTGTTGAGGATGTTGTTGCTGCTGCTTGAATTGGCTGTTCAATTGTCGAGAATCGACGACGACGACTCTTCGTTGTACTGATCCATTATTGAGGACGATATGTCGATGAAGAGGACGAGAGACAACGGCGCCTTGAGGAAGGAGGGGAACCATTCGGGGAGCGATACCTGAAAAAACAATATTCAATATTTTTGATCAAATGTCTTTTGCATCCCCAAACATCCCCGGGCCCTCATTGACAGGATAGAGATTATTTGATTTGTATCTCGCAATACCTCCAATGATCCTACAGACTATTGTAGAATATCAAAAAATAATAAATGTAACTCACGCTGGTACTTCTCGGGTGACCACGAGGGTTGCTGCTGATCATGATGCTGCTGCTGCATCGATTCCCCTCCTCGACCGGCTGCAGCAGTCACTCCCGCAGCGGCTGCAGCTGCTGCAGAGGGAGCAGAGGATGAGGAGGTGGACGCTCCCGATTGATCCTCCAGACACATTCGCTTGTCGAGGTTACGAGCCGCCTCTTCCTACAAGGATACCGCGTTATAGTAGTTTTCTTCAATAACGGGGAAATTAGTATTCGTGGAAGAAAACATCGACGGAAACAATTGATGTCAGAACGAAAGAATAGCGTGTTATTCCTTTCTCAACTAACCTCAGCCAACTCATCGATATATCTCTTCTTCACAGGTCTCAGAATGATATTTCCACTTGGTCCTCCCGACTGATTCATCTGCAAGGTACATTCGTTTCCAATGTAAGACAATAAATAAAATGATGATAAAGATTTAGCAAAATATGCTGACCCTATGGGATGGAATAAACTGGACGGGAGTGCCCGGCTGGGACGCCATCATGCGACCATTCGAGGCCCCGCCCCCATGCTGCACCGGTCGTACGACTGTGGGATACTGTTGCTGGTGTTGCTGGTGCTGCGACTGCTGATGATGGGCGTCCCCGTAGTGGTGGTATTCTGAAAGGGGAATATATTCTCCAACTCTCACAAGCCTCGAAAATATAACTCACATCTCAAACTAAAGCGATTTTCTGAAATGTTTTGCACGAGATTCTCTCGTATGATGAATGATTTCTCACCTGTTTTGGAAGGATGCTTCATTGGCTGCTCTTCAAGGGCCGCTCTATCTGCCATTTTCTGCTGTACTCGTCGAGAAATTCCGGTCGCAGAATTAACAGCATTGCTGGTCGAAGGAGTCGCTGTAATGAAGAAACTTCTCCAAGAGACATTAACATTTTAAAAATGGAGTACGCTACGGCAATAACGGACGTAGCAGGCCGCAACGTGACCTTCCCTTTGGGGTGAGACGTTTAACCCAAACTGTCAATGTTAATCTAGGGACCGCAGGGTGCATTTTTAGAAGTATCGATAAAAATTTTTGAAACCTACTAGCCTATGGAGTCGGCGATGCCGAATCGACTAGAAAAAGAATGAACTCAAAAATATGCGCAATAATATAAATAGAACGATTTTAGTAAAAAATAGAAACAACTTCCGGAAAATCTTTCAAAACCGGAAAATAGTGATTTTTCGGCTGAGTCGAGCTGTGTCACGAATATGATTTTAAGTGCAATTTTTTAAAATAATTATTCTTTTTAGAATTCATAATATTTTTCAATTATTTTTACACTAATTTCCCAGTAATAATATTCTAAATGCTCAGGGATCATCATTTGGCTGAATAGTTTATTATTTTACATTCACGAAACTGCACACGGGAAAGTGATTTTGCGAACTTCAAATGGTCATAACTTCCGTCCGAATGAAAATTTTGCGATAATTTTGGCACGTGGGGATAGCTAGAGGTCTAAGCGAGCGTATGAGAAGTGGTTCAATCAAAAGGACGGCCTATGGTTGGAGAGGTGGGTCAGAAATCCGAAAAATCACAGAAAGTTGGGATTTCGCGAACTTTAAATGATCATAACATCCGTCCGAATAAAAATTTTGCGATAATTTTGGCACGTGGGGATAGCTAGAGGTCTAAGCGAGCGTATGAGAAGTGGTTCAATCAAAAGGACGGCCTATGGTTGGAGAGGTGGGTCAAAAACTTGGAATCACGAGAGGAGCAATCAAGAAATAGGGTCATATTCACGGATATTCGGAAGTTCGGGCGGATACACGTATGGGATGGTATAGTGGATGTGAATGCACGCTAATTGGCCAAAGAAAATAAACTATTTTTCCCCAACTGAGCATGCAAATCGATAATTACAAGTATGAAAAATTTGACTCAGTTCTCGATAGACAATACGGTAGAAGTGTGAAATCTGAAAAGGCGGCTGACGCTCGGGATTGCACTCGCGACCACACACCGCGGTACCTATGTTAATCGTAACATTACACAAAAGCCGATAAAAATATTCCTTTAAGAAATCATACATAGAGATTAAATGTGGTAATTTACCTTTAGCTGCATTTGCAGTAGAAGAAGCAGATGAAGTGGGAACGATAATGGTCTCAGCTCCTTCCATATCGAGATCCTCGTCTTCTAGTACATCCACTTCCACTACCTGGAATATACCATTGTACACTTATAGTTTAAGTATCACGTTTCCAAAAATAACAAAAACAAATCGCTCTTAGCAAAAAAACAATCATACCTCTTGTTCATCATAATCATCCACCACTTCCTCCTCCATATCTCGATGACTGCCCGGAGTGCCTGATAAAATGTAAATATTAAATTGAAATTATTGTAAAAAGCTAAATAAAAGTCCATAAATTCTCTCTACTCACCATTGCCCATATTCGAATGACGTCTCTGATCTCCAACACTTCTCTGTCCATTAATCGAATTCTTTCCCATTCTCGAACTGATACGAGGAGTTGACGAATTGCCAACGAGACCACGAAGACTCCATGAATCTGAATGAGAATGAATGTATTACCGTACATTTCGTATACATCTTAAACAAATATTCAATGATGACATTGTACACTCGATATCCCAAATTCATAGCATCCCCCCCCCCCACTGACCTTCGGAAGAAATTCTCCTCGCATTCTGCAACCTCTGCTGTCTCATTTGATATTCAGCGTCTTTCTCTGGTAAATTCCCTTCCTCATCTTCTTCCACTGAAAAGTGTATCGTTAGCGCCATTTCAATAGAGTGATACAGTTATCGCATCAAAACATTTTTAGCACGACATTGTATTTGCGTGCCAATATGAATTCAACTTTTCGTAAAAAAAATATAATTAAAAATAATTTTGCATTTAGATTGTAACTTACCATCATTGAGCGTCTTCCTCGTAAGACTCTTCATTTCGAATGCACTAAACACTCCCGTTCCCCATATTCCTCGTCCGTCCATCCCATTGAACGCCTCTTCTGAAATGTAAACAAACTTATTCTCCGTCATCTATTTTCTTCTGCTTAACATTAAGCAACATTTAATATAACTATGAAACTTCAATTCACCTTCATCAGTATCGGCCACATTGAATCCTTTCCCATCGTCATTCGATCTAATCGACGAGTGAGCTGCTGAGAGTACAATTAGATTTTGTATAAACATCGAGTACTTTAAATCCATAATCAGCTCAGCTTTCACAAAAAAAAGACAGAACCAACTCGCAGATAAATTATCAACCCGACTCACCCTTGAGTGCTTCTCTATCCTCCGTATGTATGTAATTGGCCAGAAAGAGATCCAATTCACGCACCTGCAATCGATATATTACCGTAAATATTGTCTTTCGAAAACTCACCGTTATCGATACGTGATACGGATTGATGCAGAGAGCGGGATTTCTGCATTCACTGCACTTCTCTAGCCTTTCTCCATCGGTACTCTCGAGCGGAATTCCCTGAACATCAAGCGATTATCGATTATAAAACGACAAGATGAACAGAAAAATGGAAGAAAATAGTTGAAAAAGAAGTGTAGATAAATACCTTGAACAAGATGACCATAACGAGATCGAGTCTCCACACTTTATCAGCCTGTCTCAGACAATCGATCCTTCTCATCTTTCCCTTCTGATCTGCATTCGAGACCACACAAATACCCGCTCGTTGGCCTTTGATCTGAACAACAACAATTTTAATAGAGATGCAATTACTCCCTCTCTTCCCTCATGACGTCATCTCTACTTAATTGATGTATCACTCACAGCAGCGACGAAAAGATCTCTGTGAGTGGGAGTGATGTCCTTTCTCAACTTGCTCAGAAGACGAGCTGCCCATTTCTGCTTCACATCAACCTTCTCTGCCTGTAATAACACGACATTGACCTATCTCCTCACTTGTTTTCGATTTCCCGCTCGAAAAGTGACAGTCCACTCTGCAGATTCGGATATGTGTGCGCAAGAGCGAGAGATGTGAAAGAGAATACTTCAAAGTCAAACAGAAACAGAGCTCGGAAAAACTGCCTTGGTGGCCTAAGAACTTACTGCTTCGCCCCGATTGCGAATGCAGTGAGAAACAGGAAATTATACACACCTCTAGCTCGTTTCGAATATTCCTCTCTTCCTCGATCGATATTCTGCAGTTGTGACGCTTGAAGTACTTTCGTTTTAGAGCCTGAAAGAAGGCATTCGTTTGGGTATTCACGCATCAATCACCGTGAACATCACCCACAAAGCCCGCTTCTATTTAGAGAGAGAAGAAGGCAAGAAAACACGTCGAATCTCTAAGCGTCGATAAGACTCCCTAGAGAATGCCAACTGAGAGGGCCAACCTGAAGATTGAACCAAGTAAAGGCAAAATCCTTGACGAACGGTAACACTTCTTCTACGAAGGGATGCAAATCTTCCTGGAATAGTATGAAATCAATACAACGAAAGACAGGAAATAATGCGATTCACTTACATCAACGCCAAGGGGAGAATTCGTAGAGGAATATGCCCATTCATTTGAGAGATTATGTGCTCCGATTCCCAGGGATGCGGGCGAGATTTGATCGGCAACACTTCCAACGTCAATCTACAAAGAATCTTATGTCAGCACTAGTTAGCAACAATCGATCGAGTCGAGACACTAGGCCAAAACAACTGTGCAGATGACTAAAGTGCGACAAACCTCGAGATGATCCATCCTGCAGTTAGTGCAAGAAAAATCAGAAGATTTTACAGAGATTCAGAGCCGTTGAGACCAGCTACATCCACTTTTAGCGACTGAATGTGAAAACCTCTGCAATTTTCTTGGTTGTAAAGCAATCAACTTCAAACTTGGCGGGAACGTGGAACAGAGGTGGATTGATCTTTGCGCCAAAAATGAGAAGAAAGGGATAAAAATGAAGCCAGATATTCACGAAAATACATTTAAAATCGAAAATACGAAAATTCTGGCAAGACTCCAAATAGGCGGCACGGCCTCCTAGGAGCCGACTTAGGGCTGAAAAAACGTCCGATTGGCAAAGATCCAGAAATCCCAAAAAACCCGCGCGTTAAAAAAACTACAGTCGCTGCCTTATAGATTTGAAATGTCTTGCAACGATTTCGCCTGATTCTCATGTTCAGTTCTTGATAGATGACCGGGAGCCGGGAAAAAGCATTAGCTATACGGTGTTTAGTACGAAAATTAGCAGCACATTATTTTTTACAGCCCTTGGATCAGGCCTAGGTCGGCTTCCCTGGGGCCGTGAGGCGGGTAGAGCCCTACCGTAACCCCGGAAAATTCAAATACCGCCACACCCTGACCATCATCTCGAACGCGAACTAACTTTTTTTAGAATAACTTATTTTTTTAATTCGTCAAAAATGGTATATTCATTTTCTGCGGGTTCTAAGGATTCTGGAACTTTCCTAGTTTGCAACCAAGCCGCGCCCACTTCGACTCCGCCCCTTCACTAGGGGGCGGAGCTTAGGCATCTTACAGTTCTTTGATCACTCTAAGCAGGTGATTACTAAGCAGCCTAAGCCTAAGCCTAAGCAACCTAAGCACTTTCATGACAAATGCTCGTCACTTCCTTAACGGGAAGGACCGAGGGGGCGGGGCTTGGTTGCCTACTAGGAAAGTGCCAGGATTCTAACGACAAAAAAAAGAATTTTCAAAAATATACGAAAAGTTTGAAAATCATCTGTGCAAAACATTTGTTCCGATGCCGGGAATCGAACCCGGGCCTTGCGGGTGAGAGCCGCAAATCATAACCACTAGACTACATCGGATGATGGACGTGAGTTACAAATATTCCCATAAGACACTGCTAATTTCTTGGGAAAGCACGATCTTGATCACTCATCCGTTTTTCATCCCAGACCACCTTCTTTTTATCTTGTTCTGAATTTTGTGACCAATGTACGAATGCAATGTGATTCGACAATGCAGATACAAAAATAATTTATCATTTACAATCTCAAATCATAGTTTCTCAAAGAATTGATCATTCTGTAACAGCAAAGGTTCGTATCCGATGGAAGTGCACTGAGGATAGAGTGATCGGGAGAATATCTCCAATGGACGATCGATAACTCCATTTGGGACCATCTGAATCAGCAATTCATTGATCAACACAATCTACCGTATCCACCAACCTTCCGGTAGATCTCAATAATGGACGGCTTTCTAGAATGGACGCACATTGGGGTACTGTAACCATGCATTTATCCAGATTCTAGGCTCATACGGTACCTCGCAATAATCAATTGTCGCCGTGGAAGTCTATTCTCATCTTCCAGTTTCTGTCTGCTATCTTTTCTCACACAGAAGATCACGGCCTCGTACGGTTGTTTTCCTCAAAAATTATCTCATAGTGATCTCCAAAACGTGTTCACTTACCTGAAGATGACGCTACAAAAGACGTAGTTGGTCTTCCCGATGTCGTTGTCTACATATACCGGATCATTCGATGAATCTTACCCTACAGTATACCTTCAGCCAGAACCACACTCCAATCCTCTCGAGTCCCCACTTCTTCAATTGTTTATCCACCATATTGTGTACTCTCGAAGAATTCGTAACCTAAATCGATAGCTATAGTATCCCTCTTTTACCCGCAGATACCGTACCCACATGGCCAGCACTCCTTCTGGTTCCATTATTGAGGGAATATCGATTGCACCCAGTATATCATCGCTCATACTGTACGTTTTCTTCCGTTTAACGGATCTGGAGAAGATCAAAGATCAAAGATCACAAGGATGATACTCACAGATTCAACCATGGAGGATCCATTACGATAAAGTCAAAAGATGCACTATTCAGATTACTGTAGTCATTGATCTACAAGTTATTGAACAGTACAAGTGATAGTATTGATCTACCGTACCTGCGTGGCGTCTCCCACATGGAAACAAGACCCTGCAGGCACGAGATACCTACGGGCTACGGTATCATCTGACATGTGCAAATCAGTAATCATTATGAGATTGGAACAGTACCTCTCATCTCCACTGTCTCTCCCTTCTCTCTATCACTCTCAAACCACGGTGACATCATGGAAAGGGTAGCTAGACTCCTGAATGAATACTGTAGTCAACTACCATAATCTCGTCACTCACATATTATCGATCGATACCGTACTGGATACGGTAGCCGCTCCGGGCAGACGCATTTCAATCCCGGCTTCCATTGCAGATTTGCTAATGGATCTCGCTGCCAGATTGTTGTCTTCTGGCTAGAAATAAGATTCTTCAATGTCTCTTCAACTTGCTATACTCACAATCTCTTTCCGATACTGTCCCTTCTTCCTTCCTTGCTTCTTCACTTTCCTAGCAATATATGACAGTCTCGTATTCACATCCTGATAATCGATAATCATATTCATTTCGACAAGATCACTTAACCTCAAGAGATCCATCAAAAAGTTTGAGATGAATTCTCTTCGCTTCCTCACTTCCCTTGTACGAATCTTCTTCATCCGAATTGAAATTCTTAAATAGGAAAGAGATCAATACCCAATAATCCTACCGCACCTCTTCCTTCTGCCTCACTCGCTGCTTCTCAAAGGCCGAATCCATTACGAACTGAGAATGGATCTTGAAGAGATCAGAGTGGATACGGTAGCTGAACTTATTTATTGATTATTCGTATTCTCGTTGGATGTCCTTACCCTAAGCTTTCATATGTTGAATTTATATATTCTTCTTCATTCCAAATGATAAAGTCGTCATCAACTTCGTCTAATTGCATACTGTAATCTCACAATTTAGTTTCTGTCCATCCATCAGTCGATAATCACATCGGAACCATTATACCGTACACTGTGCCCAAGAATCATCAGCTTGAAAACTAATTTATCGATCGATATCAGAATACAGGGTAACGATCAAGCTGCGATTGCAAGGTTACAGTAACCCGTGAGCGCAAGGAGCATGGTTTACGACTTGTGCGAAAGAGAAAGAGAGACAACAACTATGGGTAATACCATTCACTCAAGAGGTTATGTTTGAATCCGGATTAGTATACACCATAACGTACATAAATACAACTAAATTGATATCGTATTGCAAAGCAATTATAATTTAGCACTTCTCTGAATACAAAATGAATCTGAATACACAGGGAACCGATTTCTACTCACGGGTACTCAATGGGGAGAAAGACGGTCACAAAAAGGAGGAAGGATAACTCATCTACAGCCATTTCTACTTGGGAGGTCGATAGTGTCTACCGACGGTAGACTACCGTACTTCATCAATCGATACTCAATGATGATGGGATGCCGATTGAAGAGCTGCGAACAGCAATACTCCTGCAGCTACGGCGAACGATGCTGCCACACCTGAGAGGAATGTGTCTCTTGAGAAATACTAAATGTGTTCCTTTTTGGAAGTTCCATATATAATAATGGCCCACATATGCTCACCATTTCTTCCCTGCAACTGTTGCAGTTCATTCGCCAGCATCTCCACACAGGCGACGTACACGAAAGTTCCTGCAGCCAGGGCCTCGAGCACGAATCGAATCACTGCCGCAGAGGACCCTTCCACCATCGATACCTGAAACAGCAATATTATTACAATACAATTGTCCCTTGTAAACACTGATGTATCGATCTCACAGAATTCTCTCACAGAACATCTCAATTTCAAGTTTCAATCATACATAATTTCAATTCAAGAATAATATTCAATCATACAGTAATCAATACTCACCACGAGTGCGACTAGCATTCCAGCGGGGATGCATGCAGATAGTACGAGTACACTCACGACAGCTGCACCCGTCGGAGCTCGTTGCTGTGCCAGTGAGACACCGTACGCAAGACAGCACAGGATCTGTAAAGATTAAGTTTATTATTGAGTAATTATTGAGTAACTCTTCCACTGATATCAACGAATCTATATTTTCGACTACCTTAGGTATGTTAATGAAACTTTCACATCGCAAGTGTGTGAAACACAATTCGAATTTGTCCACCCATCATGCTTACCTCATGCAGCATAATGGCAAACATCATCGAGTAGAAGTCTGCGCCCTCCGACTGAAGACCCAATGCAAGACCCTGGAAATACCATAGAATTCACCTGTCTATCCAATCACAGATCTAATAGTGATTGATAAACAATATCTACCGTACCTCGAATAGTGAGTGGACGGAGAGTCCAAGCAAAAGGAAGAGAGTGCGTAGTGAGAGACCGGAGGAGAGGGAGACGGCGTGAGAATGGCCTGGAAATAAATGTATTGATTATTTGCAATCATTCAAAGCAAAATAATCAACAACAGTGTTAATTACATCCTGTCACATATCAAGTAGATGAATTAATCCATACCTCCATGACCTCCACGCTGCGGACTTGTGTGATCAGTGCCGCCCTGGAGAATTCGGGTTTTAATACAAGACTAACTAGCTTCAAATTGTAAACAAGATAGTTTGTCGTAGATAATATTCTTTACAAAACCAATAAATATCTAACCTCCTTTCTGAATACGATAGCATCCATATCCTCATCTTCATCGTCATCGAATAGACCATCGACGAGGGGCGTCGAATCACCACCGCCACTCAGACGACCCATTCTGAAAGGATGCAAGAATTACAGTGATTAGGCCAACAGTAAGCCAGAATTCGAAATAAACTTCATGAGTTTTTCCAATAGCCCGTATTCCGAACTCTCATTATGAAGTTATAATAAACCGAGACAAGAACTAATCGAAAATGAAGTCAAGTTCCTCATTTGGCTTATATACATATGAAAAAAAGAGTTAAGTTAAGTTAAGCTGTGGCCGCACATACCTCAATTCCTCATCATCTTCATTGTGGAGATGGGAATGGCCTCCTCCTCCCTCACAATGTGAATGAGAATGACCAGAACATGCGAAGATCGACTGAATTGTAAATGAATGTAAAAGAAATACCGCCTAATGAAATGTTTCCTATTTTTGTACGATGGAATTCCACATTATTGCCAAAGCACGTTTCAAGTTAGATTTGTATTGATGTGGAAACTCAAGTGACAAGACGGTAAATCAAGTCTTAACTCTAACAATTTCTAATTGTAAGTTACCCCTCAATGAAAAATGTTACCAACCTGTTCAATCATGAGAATGATGACGAATCCAGCCAGCACTAGCAATTGAGTGTTGAGAAGGAAGTCTGTGGTGGAAGAGAGACCTGAATGCATCCCATCATTATCACATAACATTTTCCAATACCTTATGAAAATTAAGAGTTTGGAAAGAAGACTTACCAGCACTGGCATTCTTGACTCCCTCTGCAGGATGATCACCATTACCCATGTTCATTCCTGGCGCAGCTGTAGCCGCACTCCATGACGAGCGAATCGCTCGCTCCTGAGGATGAAGTTACAGTACACCTATTGATTGCATAGTGATGAAGTCATAGACGACAGATGGGTGATGAAATGAAGAAGGAAGTGCGCACCTGCATGATTACATGGGGAATGAGACCGAGGAAGCAAGTGGAGAGGAAGATACCACAAGCGATGCAATTGCAGAGGGAGAGGAGAAGTGTGCCACTGGAAGAGATGGAAGTGAGGGAGGGGGAGACGATCACAGGAGAATTGAGGAATGAGATAGATTGGTCACGAGTGAATTACTTCACTGTACATTCACAAAACATCATTGTATGTATATAATTGGACTGCATAGAATGTATATTAGCTCACTTCTTGGACCTCGCTCCAACACTCAATCCACAGTAGGGAATGAGGGAGAAGATAATGAGAGAAATGAAGATGAGAAAGGCGCAACCTTCAACAGTACAATTGACATTTCGTGATAATGTGAATGCGGGGCATGAGAAATTTGAATGATTAACTTACCCAATTGCACCCACATGGTGGTTTTCTTCGTATTACTGCTATGAATTCCGTCTTATAATCTGGTCATTCTGAAATATTCCATTACTAATTCATTACTAACACGTCCAAACTATAAAGCGAGTGAAAACAAGTGACTATGAATAGAGAGATACAGCGACAAGCTGTCCATACACAAGGAATTCATTGTCTGCAAGTCGATGACATTGGAGGATTCGTGTTTATCTTCACTAAATTCCATGAATAGGAAACAACAACAAAACAACAGTTCTCAACAAGGCAACATAACAAGCAAGGGAAGAGACGGGAAAAGAATGATGAATCGAGATGTGAAACTACAAAAGAAAACGATGAGTAATTCAAACAGAACGATGTTGGCGGCACCCGCTAATCGATAAAGAAGAGAGGAATAATCAATCAACAGTCTTGTCGTATACGGTAGATTATCTTCTCTTTCCTCCTCCGAGTTTGCCCTTGCGAGCTCCCGTCGGCTTAGCGAACACATTGTCGTTACTGGAAATTATTATAGTTTAAAAATATAGAAAAAAGAACAACCAGAATTACGAAAATACGAGTACCTGAATCTGTCGTTGTGCTTCATTCTCTTCTTCTGTCCTCCGTATCCGAAGCGAGTGTTACGAGCCTGCAGAGATCAAAGATGAGATTGAAAAAATATATCTATTGTGTCATTATAATTTAGTCATGCTAACATCTCTGCTGATCTTCTTCGCTCTATTCATCTCTCCGAATGATCCTCCTCTCTTCTCAGTGAGACGAACGTCCTCGTCCTGTAGAAAATATGATTAGTTATAGCTCAATGATTTGACTCCTATCTCAACTCCATTATCGTATCATTGCTGACCTCATCCAATTGCATCTTCCTTGCATTATTAAGCATATCTTCCAATTGTCCCTTCATTCCCTTCTTATGGGCCTTCACTGCAGCTGCCAACTTCTTCTTCTCATTCAACTTTCGCTTCTCCGCCTCCTTCAAAGGAAATACATCATATCATTGTTTTGCGGCAATTTTTCCTTTTGAGGTCGATCGAATAAATGTGTACACCTATCATCGAGGAAAGTTTACGATCCAGCATAATGTGCATGTAAAATGCTATTTCATCTATCCATCGAGATGCTCGTAATACAATATCCAACTGTATCTCACCAAGCGTCGCCAAAAAATAAAAAGTAATGTTTGTAAGTACCATACCTGTTGAACCTTGGAAGCGAATCTCTTCTCCTCTCTCAATCTCTTCATTGTCTCCACTTTGTCCTTCGACTGCTGAACGTCCAGAAGACGCTTACGGATCTGCAAGATGCAGATTTACACATTTTTCTAATTAAAACAAATGACACTACAGATTAACCGAAATTATACTTCCCATACAAAAGAGCAAAACAATTCACGTTCCACGTATCATGTTAGATATATTTGCTGAAAATAATGTCAATATGTTTCTACCGTACCTTCTGCATGTGAGTGTCACTCTTAGCCATCTCAGCGTAGTAATCAGTGGGACGGAAGACGCGCACTCCCAAACCCTGAAAGGCATCAATTGTTTATGAGAAGGGTTTATGAAGTGAAAGAAAAACACGAAATTACTAACTTGTAGCTCCACAGCAAGTTAGAGGTTCGGTGGTGCAGCCGCGACGCCTTTCAATTTTTAACGCGTTGCGGTTATTTGAGTCAGGTCAACTTAAGTTTGATGAGTCAGGAATTTTCAGAAAAATCAATAATGAAGATGTTTGGTATTAATTAAGCCATATTTCACTCGCTATTTATCTATAATATTGCTTGATACCCAAACAATAAGCATTCAACGCTTAAAAATCTATTAAAAACGTCATGCCTCAATGCCGAAGGTTTGATTCACAGAAAACCAATCAATTCCTTAAGTTTTCGCTTAATCAACTTGTTCAAAGGCGCAAAATATTCACAACTGAACTCCCTACCGACTCATAGATGCAAAAACGTGGAAAATATAATGAGCGCTCCGCGAAACGGCAAAAAGAGGCTGATGGATTTGAGGAGTATGGTTCACAGGAAAGCAATCAACTCGCTTAATTTCGCGTTAATGTTGTATTCCTTGTTATAATAGCGTTACCAGAAGGTTTCTCTACCGATTCATTGAGAGATAATTGTAAAAACATGAACGGTTTATTTTAAAATCTGTTCCAAAAGCGAATTTTGATCATTTTTCGAGGTGGGTGAACTAGTGATAAAAGACAGAATCGAAATATTTAGCACACGCTCGGCACCGACCGAACTACCTTGCCTTGCTTAACGCGCTGTGAGCTCAAAAAAAAAGTATTATAAAATGACCTGGAGTCTGGGAACGGCGATCTTGGCAGAGTGCTCGGCTTGCTTGTAGCTGAAAGATGTCAATCAATAATTAAATATCTTCCAAGATTAACATCAGCAAATCATGGGCTGAAGTACGACAAAACAATGAAACGCTAACTCACAAAGCGAGCTCCCTCTGGAAATCGTTCTTGGCGATCTCGTCAGTCATCTCGCAAGGAGAAGTCACGTCGAGGTACTCAACCTGAATCGAATCATTGGCAAAAGCCATAAAATAGGAATTACATAAGTTTAAAAACAAGGATTGTTAGCATGACTAAATTATAATGACACAATAGATATATTTTTTCAATCTCGAAAGAGGATTGAGAAAAGATAATTCTTACCCAGGGAAGCTTCTTGTTGATCTCTTCAGTCTTCTGACGGAGCTCCACCTGAAAACAAAGGAGTTTGAAAATCGAATTCTCAATTTCAAGTAGGTTCAATTACTACAAAAACGAGAGCGATTCGTATACTATTTTAAAAATTCAATCACAAATTCTGCTATTTTTGGGTGGCCATTTTTCCATTTCACTTCAACAAACCGGTTTGACGATCTTCTTTCTCGTCTGCAACTCTCCCGGACGAAAGGCGATGTTGATCTGCTCCTTACTCAACATTCCAGACGCAAACGCCGCTTGCAACTGCAAGAATATCGTTTACTTTCGGTCGGATCGAGATACACCAAAGTCACGAAATTAACAAAATAAGGCACCTCTTTGTCGAACTCCTCGTCATTGTGCTCGGCAGTCGAATCGTAGTCGGAATCAGACATCTCAAGGGAATATAACAATGAATGAAAGGAAAACGAACATTCAAACGGAAAAATCGACACGAAAGGCAAGCTGTTAGCGCACTAACGCAGTCTCCCTCTCTCTCAGTGGCCCGGAAGCCCCAATACTTTTTTATGGGACGACAAAAGAGAGGAAATAATCGAAGAGCCGCAGCCCCGAAGAGAAAATCTAATTTGCCCCGAGACTACAAACTACATTTTGAGAGGGACGGAAACACGAAATTGACAGGCTAATCGTGGTGGGACGAAATATCGCAGAAACATTTTTGTTATACTGGCAAAACATTTATTTGTAAGATTCTTACATTTAAGTGTAAAAGATATCTCTAAACTTGAAACAGAGTTCGCGTGTTCATCAAGAGTCTTCCAAATCTCAAGGTATTTCTCACGTAGCAAAGCAACGTATTCATTCCAATTCCATTCACAAATAAAGAGACAAAAGATTCCTCTGTACTACTTTATTTATTTACATTAGCCATCAAAACAATACGAAATCACATGAGATGCGAGGTCATAAAACAATTAGAATAGATAAATAAATTAAAAGCAGATCAGAATACTCGCTAGAAAATCAGGGAGAACCTGCAGAGGGGATGTATCTCAAGTGGAGTGGTGATCATTAACTGTACAATAGAATACGATATCCTATTTACAATCTTAATCATATTATTAGGTGGGATCATTTAGTTGACGGCGGCCTTGGGAGTCTCGAAGGGAGCAGCAAGGGGCAGCTCTCCAGAGTCAGCGATGACAACGTCCTAAATATGGTTTATGAAAATCGATCATATCCCTTTCCCAATCCGAATTCATCCTCTCAAACCAAACAATCTCATTGCGGAAGTTCATAGGGGAATAACCGGAGAGCAAACAATCCGATCTGTGCTAACATCCATTCAAAGAGATGCTCGACTGGTCATTTGATACTCCATTTCGTGACCTACTCATCGGACATCAACCGTACCTCCTCGGGTCTGTCTCCGGGACGAGTCTTGGTGGACTCGATCTTTCTGACGACATCCATGCCCTCGATGATCTTTCCGAAGACGACGTGACGTCCATCGAGCCAAGGGGTGGTCACCTAAATTAAATACATAAATTTCACGCTCATCGATCCTTTTTCGAGCCCAGACATAACCATTACCCCGATCCAATTCTCCTTTCCCTCGTGTCAAGGTCGCTCGTGCGATTTCTCGCATATCGAGTTGGCTATAACCGACCCGTGCACTAATTCTGTCCTTCTCAACTTACGGTGGTGATGAAGAACTGAGATCCGTTGGTGTCCTTGCCAGCGTTGGCCATCGACAGCCATCCGGGTCCGTAGTGCTTCAGGGCGAAGTTCTCATCAGCGAACTTCTCTCCGTAGATCGACTTTCCTCCGGTTCCGTCTCCACGAGTGAAGTCTCCTCCTGCACATCAATTCATTAGGAATACGTCATCACAGTTTCCAGTATTACCCTGGATCATGAAGTCCTTGATGACACGGTGGAACTTGGATCCCTTGTATCCGAATCCCTTGGATCCAGTGGCGAGCTGGAGGAAGTTCTCGGCGGTCTTGGGGACGACATCTCCGAAGAGACCGATGACAACACGGCCCTCCTGAATACCATCAATGAGAATATGTCAAATGGGGAGGGAATCGAGTGAAACCAACCTTCTTGCCTCCGATGGTGATGTCGAAGTACACCTGCTTGGTGACCGTGACGGTGTCAGCGGCAGAAGCAAGCGAGATGTAGGCGAGGAGCGCAAGGGAGGAGAGGCCGATGATACCCATCACTGGAAAATATTATTAATTTGACGAAAATACACAATGGGCAACTGAAGAATAGGAAGACTTGCAGTCGAAAGCAAGGGTCAACGATTCTAGTGTAAAGTGGATCCTAATTAATCGCTTTTCGTGAAGATTACAGCGAGATCTCAGGCACAAATAAATATAATCCGAAAAAAAGAACTGAGAATTTCACTCAGAACAGACTTTTTCAAGGGTTTCTCAGGAATGCAAGCAGTCTAGAGTAATTTTACCCGCTCCGCCCCATCTAATCAAACACGGAAATGAAAGAAAAGTCAAGAAACGTGCCTAGCAGACGTCCCCTATTGTGTCTGAGCGATCGCCACGTCAACATTTGAAGTGAGGTGAAACGCAACGCGTCAGGTGAAAGGCGTCGCGGTCGTTGACCCCGTTCAAATTATGGTTTTCAAGGTTACTGTAACTTTCGCGCTTTTTTAGGACAAACTTCTAATACATTAAAATTCTAATATATTTTTATTCTAAAAATTCCAGCCGCTTATGAATCACTCGATCGACTGATGCTACATTGGGGGCGGGATCTATCCTTGGTCGATTGATAGGCGGTTGATAAGGGCAAAAGGGCAGTGATAAGATAGGAGCGGGACAGGACTGACTTAGACATAGATAGAGACAGGTCGATCTCATCTCTCTCGTCCTTTAAATAGGCCGCTGGAGGGGAGAGAGAGGGTAATTTCTCCTGAGGTTGAAGGTCAAGCAGCTCTCTTGCTGACCTCGTGAAGAGGGATAAAGTAAATGGAAGAGTGACTGAAGAGATCTGAAGAGAATCCAGACGATTAAGAAGGAGAATACATTAACGATCGTCCATTGAATCGAGGTTTATTGACCACGGACTACTTAGATGTAATGATGCACGGGAATGAGGGTAGATTACTGGGTCATACGGGACTGGGATACCAATCCATTACGTGAGCCTATTCTCAGTACATATAAGACATAGTGAACGAAAATGGAGTGCGTGACAGCTAGGGTAAGCTTCTCTTGCACTCGAAATTGCCGGAAGAATGAAGAGAGAACTGAGAAAATAGTAGAAGTAGGCTCAGAAAACACAATTATGAGATGTCTTCTGAAAGTAAGTGAGGGAGACTTCTCAGATAAATTTTCCCTGGGGGGAATGGATGAGGGATGGATTAGAGTAGGTCATAGGACAGAAGGATATGGGGACTGATTCAATTGAAGCGGGTGGATGAATTCAATAAGGAATGTGAACGTTCACAAAGAGAAAATGTAAATAACAAAGATTACAGTACGGTACAATTGAAGAACACAATTCTTCAATGAGAAGAACGAATAAAGTCTATTTTAATACATGTGCCATTTTCAGAACATCGAATTCTGGCAACTGATTATGTGAGAGAGGAGGAAGACATTTTCCTCCTTCATCTTAGATCTCCAACTCATACTCAAATATTCGCATGCGAGGAATTGCATTCATCATTCCTTCTTACTTCCTCCTCTTTCTCAAAGAAAAAAAAACTCATTTGAATAATGAAGAAGACAAGTGTCTCGATAGGATATATGGCGCGAAAATGTTTATAATATTCCAGGAGCGAGAAGCTTCTGATGGATGGAACTCCATGGTCGTTGAGCTGTCATCTTTTCAACCTGAAGAACCATCTTTCATCATAAAAACAACATCAAAGGAAGTGAGATTCTTCATCCGGAATGGATTTTTGCTTCTCTAATCTCGACTAATTATCTTTCCCGCGGTGAAATTGATGCTACTCGTGTGACATTTCTGCTCACACGCTGTTGACAAACTGTGCTGTTTTGAGTTGTGAGACTCGAGAGATACGAAATACACTGTTGCTTTCGCATGACCTTTCGTACTCTTCACAGTAATCATTGGCCTACCGTACCTCATGGACTTCTCCAGTGAAAGGAAGGACGGAATGAGGAACTCCGTGTTCATCCACTCGATAATTTCCCTTTTGTCTGGCTATTATCGCTCGTCCCTTTATCGATCCGATTGTGTTCACCTAATAAAATCGGATTCCGTAATCAGAAAAATTGAGGATACACCACTACCGTACCCTACACTGTATCGATCGATAGGTTTGTAAAATACTTTATCCGCATAAATTACATCATCCATAGGAAATAGTCAGAATGGATATCGGAAAGCCCTACTTTTCCATCCAAAAGTGTCTCCATGAGGTCTTGACCATTCATCTTCATCATGGATACGGTATCGATCGATCAGTTTGAAGGGTACGGTATGCGAATCGGAATGGAAAGGTAAAAACGATACTCGGTTTAGTGCCCTTTCTGCTTGCTCGATCTTGTGTAAATCGTGCTTGGTAACGACCATTCGATCATCAGACGATTGATGGGCCCTAGAAGAATCGATTCTTGATCTACCTACAGTATCCAACTCACCATTTGGCCATCTTGAATTGCTCATGAAGTGATCGACTACTGACTGAAAATATATCTACTTTGAAGATCGTGAATAAAAAAGAGCTCACCATAATCAAAAGAGACCAATGCAGTAAGAAGAAGTAAACTCGATGAAGAAATCATTCTGGAATGCAAAGAATGTACCAAGAAGAAAGGAGTGCAACATCAAACTCTAAACAAGTACATCTATCCCTAGGCAAAGGTTCGACAGTTCACTTCGACCCCAATGAGGCAATATAATAAAATCGTTCACGCGTTTGAGCTATCACCAACTCTTTAATAGACGATTTCTTCATCTCGTTTTGCTCCTTTGATTTTCCGTTCAGAGAGTTCTTCTTTTTCTCGACCAAACATGCAATCTGTGAAGATACTCGCCGATCATTTCTCTCTTTATTGCATATTGAGAGATATCACGTGGTAATGAGAGTGAGAAGAGACAACGACGGAACTTCCCCTATTTCAAAGACGTTTATAGACAGGAGTCAACCCGTGTGACACTCAACCATAACATCAGTAACAATGTGAGCAGTCAATCTCTACAGTAGAGATACTCCTAGATAACAACCGATCATAATACAAATTGAAACTAGAGATCAATAATCATTCTTCCATATGTTCAACCTCTTCCTTGATATTCAAAGTCTTCAGTGGTTTCTCATCCATTTCTTCCTTTTCCTTCTTCACATTCTTCTTCTTTCCCTTGGGAATAAATCTCTCGGGAAGGGAAGAGGTCACAGCCTGAACAAGACCTCATTACATACGCTTCCATACCCTGATAAGAAATATACCGTAAATTGATATAGTAACGTTAATAAATTATTTCAGTTCTCGCTAATATTCATCCCACATACCGTAATGAGTTCATCGACTCGTTCTTCACTGGGAAGTCTCTCTTCACTCTCCTCAATCATCACTTCGATGTCCACCTGCATCATTATTGTTGTTTGTAAGAATATTTTAATAAAAAATAGCTTAAAAGCTTAGAATTTCAAGTGAAACAAGGATCTCCTGGGTACTTCCAAAACATAATTCGAACAGAACCTACAAAACATGACAAAAATTGTACCTGAGTGGTAGGTCGTGTATTGATCAGCTGCAGTGTCTCTGCCGGTGACAACTGCAAATATTACAGTAATTAGAGTACTAAATTTACAACAAAAACAATACATCTTTTCTTCACAAATTACACTTTTTTCCATTTGTAATCGTCACTGTCTACCGTAATCAACCGTACCTGGAATGGTCGAAGTGCTTCAATACACTCCTTGATGCTCTCTTCTGTCTGATGGGCAGCTGGGGTCGATTTGAGGTACTTCAGACCCTGAAACAAAATCGATAATCCGATAATCCACGATCTACCGTATACCTCGAATACGACGTTGTTCAGATTGTGCATTTTCTGTTTATGATGCTTCGGTCGCTTATTCTCACGAGTCTTTATCTGCTGAAGGAGACGCATCGCCTGATTGGATGATTTATTATCGAGTTAAATTAAATTATCAAAATACCTCAAAGTTAGTGATAACAGAAGCCTGCCCGTTGACGATCTCCATCCAATTCTACAAGAAGATACTACTTTGTTCATTTTCAGAATTTCACTTCAAACTGCTAAAAAATATTTCCATTTGCAGATAACATCTTCGGACTATAACCAATCTTTCCCAGCAAGTGGTACCCAATATGAAAGTGAAAAATCTTTATCGTAAGGCATTTCGGATACCACACGAGTTTAGCTTTGAGCAATCGGAAATCGATAACATAACGGGATCTTGTCATTACCAGATTCTAGAAAAAGAAAGTCACGGGGAAGAATTCCTAAATGCGGTTAGCAACAGAGAAACAAAGATTGAGTTAGGTTGAAAACAATGGAAGTGGGATAGAAGATACATCGCATGGGAACCTATAATCAGCATGAAATGTGGGGGGGGGTGCGAGGTATTAACTAGTGCAGTAAACGACAATCGAAATGTAGAAAAATGGTGCTATCCTGAGTCTAATCGTGAAAAGCAACAGTCATGAGCGTTTTCTTTCTCTATCCTTGAGTGTTTTAGAGCGAAAGAACAAAGATCAACGATCAATCTAATGGAATTAAACTAGCATAAACAAAAATGAAACAATCTAATCGTATGGTATTCTAAATTAATCGTTTAGTGAGTTAATCGGAAAGATCGTTAAGTACCGGGGTTGCTCGAGATACGGTAAGTATGGATTACTGTAGATATCGATAATCTACTCCCATTCGGTTGTTCCGGGAGGCTTTGAGGTCATATCGATGAGAACTCTCGATGTTCCTTCAGGGACTGCCTTCTGAATACGATCCACCATCTTCAGAATCATCTGAAAATATCAATTTTTATACAGGACAATCCATTTAATAACAGATAACGTTGGAATAATCAATATTCTTTATCGACCGTACCTCCTCAGGGATATCTCGACCGGGCAGAGCGGCCGTTCCCGTCATGAAATCCGATGTCATGAAGGGACGAAGACAGAACGAGTGTCTGAAGAGGAAATGAAATGAGGTTAATGACATCATTCTTTCCAAGGAGATCAAAGATCAATCCACTCACTTCTGACTCGTCTCTCCATTCACTCGATCGAAGTGCACTGGCAGCATGACAACCGGCATCTGCAATGCAAAACATCTCAAATCAACTCGCCATTTTCTCGCATTAAAATTTACCCTACCTTTCGCTACTTTCGTTCTTTATTCAATAAAATGTGAGCTTTTTTTTACAATTCAATCACTTCTCCTCTCGTACCTGTTGTATATTCACATGAGGCAGATGTCTCTCTTCGGGCGCATCCTCTGCGTGATGGCGGAAGAGAGTGTCAGTGGCAGCCTGAGAGATTCGTGTTTCATCACTTTACTAATATATCGTGTCACATGATTCGTGTGCATTTCTTCCTGGTTGTGTACAATGCAAGCGTGAACTGAAGAAGATAAAAAAGTTCTCAAAAATTGGTCCCTTACCTTCGTACATGAAAAAGCTAGTGGAAAACTACCTGGAAATTAAAAACATAGCCCGCATTTAAGGTTTTCGTTGACAAGGCATGTTACCTACGATTCACAAACATACCCCGCTTTCATAGAATCAGTCAGTTTCTAAGGCCTTTTTCATAAACATACCCCGCTTTCGTAGGATTTTGCTACGTAACTTTTTCATGTATGCTTACCTTATCCGCTCTCTGCACTTTCTCGACCGTCTGTGCATTGAGATGAGTCGTCGTCAGATCGGAGATTGAATTCTTCACTGCACCACCGAACACGAATGTCACTCTGAAACACGAATATATCTATTTGTTTTATTCTTAAATTTTGTGTTTTAAACCCTCTATTTTTCACACTTGACAATACTATCGTACCTGTTAATCTTGTGCAATAGAGTGGGAATAAGTCCAGCCAGCTTCTCCAATCCCTTCCATGGAATGGGCGAGTAATCAGTAGAGATGGCAGCCACGTACGAGTATGAGCGAGAATCACCCTGAAGGGATTGATGGTAGGGGTTAATGTTGAGACGACAATTTACTAAACTATCATTGTACATGTTCTATTTCAGGACAAGTATCGACAAGTATCGTGATCGTGAAACATATAATCGACATAAAATAAGTCAACATGCCTGTACTCCGACACTCTTGATGGGCAGGAGAGTCGCGGAGAGGACGCACTCGGGAGGGATCACCTGTGAGATACATGTTTCATAAGCAGACCAAATTTAGACCATCTTTGAAACTCCAATTGGTAGAATACTTCTCATTAAAAAAAAATAAATTTGTGCATTATGTACCCCACCTACTCTTTTCACATGACACTTATATTCAAGAGGCTCATGACAACAAAAACAGAATTTATATCTATAAGACTAACCGTAGCCAAATCGAATCCGTGCAGGAGCGGGATCAGTGTAGCACGGGCAGCCTCCTCATCGGCATCCTAAAAAACGAATTATTATAAAATTGCAATCATGATTTCATGAGTGAGCTTTATCCATACTACGAAGTGCACTACTATACCCAGAGAGATTTGCCCACCTTCGGTTGCTGGTTCAGTCTCACAATGTGAGTGAGAAGAGTCTGCGTCGATGGGAAGTCGTCGCACCTGCAAGATTTAAGTTTCAATCATATCCGGGAATGTTAAGTAGAACTAGCAAAGTATTTCACACATTGTCCGACAGTTCATTTGAAAATATGGGAAACGACTTCGCGAAAAGAATCATGAGTGTACTGCTCTAAATGAGACTTAGACCTTTTAATTTTAAGTATGAAACCAGGAATAGGGATTGGGGAATACCCCGATTTTGGCAATTCATGTTTTTTAAAGTAGTTGAAAGTAAGAAACACAAACTCACATGTACGGTCTCTCTGCAGCAAGAATGCGAATGGCAAGACCGGGCCCGGGGAATGGCTGTCTGCAATATCATCGGTTACATCCCACCAACTACCGTATTCCAATCAGTTCTCGATTCCCTTCCCTCCTTACCGTACCTCTCAACAATCTCCTCCGGTAGTCCCAGATCTCTTCCCAATTGTCTCACTTCGTCCTTGTGGAAGTCACGCAGCGGCTCCACCACACGACCCTAATAAATCAATTGTTTTAATTGTATACATCAGTCACCATGCATCAGTACGACAAATTGACATACACTTTATGATTCAGATGAAACATGAATGTGGAAAGTTTGAATCTTGCAATCCCGATTTTAAATAAGAGATTGCAAACAATAAGATGAAACATGTCTTACCTTGGCTCTCAACTCTCTAACGAGAGCGGTGTCATTGTGATGGGTCTTGATGGTGTCAGCATGGCCAGAAGCGAGGGAAGAGGCAGATTCGATCAGATCAGGACGGAGAGTTCCTGGAGAGGATAAACGGTCAAATGAATGTACAATGATAATTGGAATAGTTTCGAATATTTGTAGTGTTTGTTACACCGATACAATTGACCTGTGAATTATTTGCCGTTCATAGATTGAATTTCGCATACCCTGTGCGAGGAAGTAGTGTTCTGCATCCAATTTCAATTCCTCCATCACATCATCCTTCACGTGAATGAATGTGTTACCGATGATCTGACGCTTCATCTCGGGCTCCGTCGTCTGGGAAAAGTGAGTAACGTTTTTCACCAACTCATTGAAATGTAGAATACCGAAAAATAGCAGTTTTGTACACAAATGCGAGTAAGTAAAATGGATGAATATTAACCTGATCGAGTGTAATACCCGCCTCCTTCCTTCCGTTCACCTTCCCCTTGTAGAACTGCTCCGCGCACTTGAAGTGATGCACCTGCAATTGATTATCGTAATCTGCCGTAACCTCGGATTCAGTTCACGATCGACTACCGTACTCGAATCACTATACCTTGAGATTGATGGCATTCAACGACTCGACGACTGCATCCGACTCGTGCAATCTACAAGAGAAACAGTGATCCCAAATACCCAAAAAGAATCCTTTTCTGTAAGTGATCCTACCCTAGGAAAAGGATGAGATACCAGGAATCGGATAAAATTCCTGACTTTTCCTGCTCACATTAAGCCCGGTAATCCATCGTACCTCATGAATCCATTGTCGATATGGACTGCAGTGACTCGATCAGCTCCGAGTGCTCTGTGGAGAAGGGCTGCACATACGGTAGAGTCAACGCCACCCGATACCATCACCTGAACGGAGAAGGGATCACTACCGAACAAAAAGTATCACTACCATTGATAAAACCACTAATATGTTGAGAATCGCTATTTCTAGGAGTAAAAAAGTACGGAATAACCCTTCAACTCACCAGTACTTTCTGATCGGGACCGACCAGCGAACGTATCTCAGCGATGCACGATTGCTGAAATTAAAATGAATTTTAATCAAGCAAATATCTTAAGGTGAAATTAAGATTTGGACATGGTTTGATAGTTTAATCAGGGGTCAAATACATAGGCCAAGAAACTCAAAATGTGGCGTACTTTTCCGAATTTTTTAGATTTCTGGGAGTGAGGAGGTTAGATTACGGGCAATCTACCCTTATTTCGTGGAATAGTGGCATGCTTTACTCTATTTTTTTGTTCAAATTGGCCTAAAAATGTGGCATGCATAGGTCCTTTCGGGTGGGGTATTTGACCTCTGAGTTTATTTTGAAAAGCACATGAGAGAGTGAAATCATTTCACAAGCCATTCAACTACATATGTTTCAGTAACGTGTGCAACGCAGTATCACCAAGGGTATGGCGATACTCAATATTCAGTGATCATTACAACCCCCTTCCTGACCTCTCTGCTCTCCATCGAATAATCTCCTCTGCATCCGCACACTTTGTACAGGAAGTTGTCGAAGATTTTCGCGCCATTCACGGAGAGATCCACCTGAGAGAATTTAATAGTTATATCAATCAGATAAATGATAGAGATTCAGAGAAAAAAATCATAAAAATGTCGATAGCCATTTCTACCGTATCCTCAACCTACCGTACCTCGGGATGGAATTGCACTCCGTACAGCCGGCGCTCGTCGTTCGAGATTCCTGCAGAATCATAGTTTCACTTTTTTTTCATTTTGAGGATCTGGCCCAGTCATTGCGAATTTTACTTTCTTGTCTGCGTTATACTCATCCCGTGACTACTAACTGCCAGGTTCATCCCAGTTTCACCCTTTGCTCATTCCTCACCTGCCACATGTGCTCTACTTCTCGCAACGACCTTGAATTCAGGGGCCACAGTGGCATCCGAGACGGAATCTCCGTGAGTGAGAAGAAGCTTCTCCGACGTGGAAAGAGAATCGAAGAGAGGACACGACGGATCGATCTGATGAGATGATTAGACGGTTAATTACCCTTCATGTTCCATTAATCCACCATATTCTTGGCACCGAAGTAATTCTAGGGAAGAAGTGATGAGGTTAACGTTTGTGCCAAAAATCTGCCATTCCACTCCGATTATACTTTGATACCCGACGAGATTAGTGGGACGCATTGATGAGGTTAACATTTGTGCCCAAAATGTGGTACTCTACTCCGAGTGTACGGAGATAAGCAATTCTATCGGGCCCGTTCATCATGCCACGAGGTGAAAAATCATCAAAATCTTACGATATTGTCGATTTTTCACAAACTACAACAGGAATCAGTGGTCAGTCATGATCATAACAAGTAATCTCACCTCCACATCACTCTGTCCATCAGCCCTCAGACTTTCCCTCGTTACCGTTCCTCCGAAATGCTTGTTCAGCAACTGAAACATTCTAGTTTCACGAATACCTTTTCATTTGTTGAAAACAGGGATCTGCCTCAGCCCGAACAACTGACGACATTCGTCCATCAAAACATCTTGCGGACCTTTTGTCACTTTCAAGCAGTTTCTCTGATCACTTCCATTCATATAGCATGTAGTTCCACTGGTTTTCTCACCTGGAATCCATAGCAGATGCCAAGGACGGGCAATCCACAAGTGAAGATGGACTCATCCACTGAGGGAGCGCCCTCCTTCCATACGGAGTTAGGACCACCCGATATGATGATGCCCCTGAATAGAGCAGATCCAGGTTGATTGAAAGCTGTTTAAGAAAATAATATCACTGTTTACAATAGAAAATTGGACTACTCCAGCAGATGGATATCACAAAAAAAAGATAAACTAACTTGAAATTGCCCTTCTTCATGATTTCATCGGCAGTCGTCTGAAGGGGGAACATATCCGACAGAACGCGATGCTCGCGAACTCGACGATCGATAATCTGAATCAATTAATCAGCTACC
The DNA here is from genome assembly GCA_900490705.1 of Pristionchus arcanus. Classification (NCBI taxonomy): domain Eukaryota; kingdom Metazoa; phylum Nematoda; class Chromadorea; order Rhabditida; family Neodiplogasteridae; genus Pristionchus; species Pristionchus arcanus. The sequence goes on along the minus strand of LS488633.1, from coordinate 80,320 downwards.
GTATTCTGATTTACCCCTGTACCTTTCCATACTGCGCGCCAAAGTCCAAGATGGCGATGCGCTCCGTTTCGTCCCCAGTCATCTGTAAATGAAAATGAATTAAACAGGAGGAAACAAGCGATCGACAAGCCTCGTCTCATGTGAAAGCGAGGCTTTTCTAATCAGCTGGCATTCAAAAGTTTCTCTGACGCACGCACGCTAGGGCTAAGGCAAACAAGAAGAACTGCCTAAGATGTAGAAACTTGCAGGTATACAGGTACGAATAGAGGGGAAAACTACTGTGTATACAGAGCAAACCAGCCGAATGCTAGTAGGCACCAAGACACCGATTGATAAGAAATTGATAATGGATCGTTTCTGATGAATCGGAAAATGATCCGAGAAGAGAGGAGGAGCGATGGGAGATAAGAGGATTGAGAAAGTGCATGAAAGACGCAGAAACGAAATAGAGAAGTAGAGAAAGAGAAGGGGAGAGAGTTTGAGACGAGGAAGCGAGGATTCAACTGTGTAACAGACGTAGAGGAGGCATTTGAGAAGAACAATAGGAATGAGAAAATGAACCGACATGCGATCTACGTTTTCAATACATCGAAAATTATTTTTCAATTTAATTCAGAAAAGAACCAAGTTCTAGAACAGACTATAGCTCAATACACCCAAATGCAGAGCTATGAACTCAAAGGCAAGGATAGCAGGGCCATGCGTAGTTTCGAAAATCAGCACGAAACGCCCCCATTCAACGAGAAATACTTAAATTAAATAAAAATGAAAAATCAAGGCTCTTGGCATAGTTCCAGCATACTGTAATTGAAATCCCTCACTTGGTCTATCACTTACTGATTTTTTTGCCTAAAAATTTAAGAATTTTTGAAATCGACTTAAATCCTAAATATTTTTGTTTAAAATTTGAAGAATCATATTTTAAAAGCTTTTGAGAACGATAAAAACCCAAATTTACATTCCCGAGAAGAAAATAATGAACCCGCCAGTCCGTCAAAGGAACAATCGGATTAGAGAGACGGAAGCAATTGATTGACTCTCTCAGATTAGTGAATACGCTTCTTCCTCTCTTTTTTCATTTGGAACAGGGGGCAGAGGTCGGCGAATCAAAGAAGATTACACTATGTTTCGATGCTGCCACAGGGAATAAGCGCCGTGCATGTCTCAAAGGTGTCCGGGATATCAGAAACATCGGATCTCTCACTATCATAGAGGAAGTGTGATGGATTGAATCAGTAGCTACTAGAATGAAGAATCAAGTGAACGATGGAGTAGAAGAGACATGGAGAGTGTCATAAATAGTAAGTAGTCATCCTTCCTTCTCGCTTTCCTCACTCACAGGAAATTGCCGATTCATCGTATGAAGGATGAGGCGAAAATAGACTGGAGGATTTCCTTTGGACGTCATCATTACTATGAATAGTTCTTGAATTCTATACTTAGATTTTGATAAGCTTAAAATTTTTCTGGATAATGTGAGATGCTGCAAAGTAAGCTGCTTACATGAAGCCCTATTTCGGAGAGATTTTCAATCTCTTCAGTTTCACAGATTATGTGTCCACTTGGCCAATGAACCATTCAATGAATTTATTGAGAGACTAAGAAATATTCAACAATTATTTATTGTTATCGGAATTTCAAATGGTTCCACACCCATAAACATAACAGAACAACAAAAAGTATACTGTACCTTCTCATTCTCCTTTCTGAAGTAGTAGCACAAGGAGGGATCAGGAAGGGTCCGACTTTCCTTGATATTTACCAGACCTCCAAAGGGAAAACCCCGGCGGATAATCGTGAATGATTGACACGATCAGAGGAACTCCCACTATCTGAGGGGATTTAGTCATCCCTAGACACTCTTTCCGGTTAGCCGAATAGGCCCCTTTCCATATGTTTCAAGGTAACAAGTCTAGCATTCTACACAATTATCTAGGGACGAGTCTCAAAATCTCGAAGACACGGGGGGCTAATTTTCCCGTAATTAGCCTCATTGATACGTAGAAAAAGCGAGAAGAATTCTGTCTCTCACTTCTTCCAAATATTTTTCTGAAAGTTACTGGCTATAACCTGGACAGGTAATAGCAGTGATAACTTAGGGCAGGAATAGTGAATGAGGTAGGTGTGAAGACGGTCAATTACCCCGTTGGGGACTAAAAAGTAAGGAGTGGCAGTTAGCCTTCCCCTTCTCCTAACAGTACTTCTTTCTCTCTCTCTCTCTCAATCGTATTCGGTCCATTGATCTCAACCAATTCATTCCCATTTCCCCCCCTCTTACCTCCTTTTCACACAATTAGCCTGATTGATACAAGCTGCAACAGCATTCCTTCCCCCAATCAAAAGAGGCCGACTCGAACACTCATTCTAATCAACCTCATCATCATACTCACTCTCACTTTCAAGTGTCTCCTTCAGTCTCATTCCCCTCCCTTAGCTCCGCCCCTTCCTACCGTATCCCTCCCTTCCCTCCCTCCCCCGTGACACTTTCGCGCATCTTAGTAGGCGGATCATCACACCTCTCATTCACACTATTCCCCGTGTGAACTGACGAGGACGATCTATTGATTACAGTTCTCCTACCGTAGTGGATACAGTATGCCAATGGAGTCACCATTCACTCCGAAGAGTCTTCTCAATTCATCTAGTTCATCATCATCAACTCAGTCTTCATCCGTCCCTTCCAGTCCTCTTACTCCTCTTCCTTCTGGTTCTTCCTTTGCTCACATTCTGGGACAGGTTAGAATATTTCACTCTTCATCTGATCTTCATACTTCTCTGGTTCATCTAACTTCGAAAAACTGTGCGATTCAGTCGATTTTTCAACGAATCTAGTTGGTGGTGTGCCTACCGTAACCTGCTTCAGGGTCGAGTGAATCAACTTGGAGGTGTCTTCATCAATGGTCGTCCTCTTCCTCACCACGTCCGAGTCAAGATCATACAGATGGCTAATGCAGGAGTCAAGTATGTTTCACTTTTCTTTCTTTGGGTTTTCATGTGATCAATATGCACCCGGAAAGTGAATAATAGATCAATGAAATCCCTCTTCAGACCATGCCAAATCTCCCGTCAGCTGCAAGTCTCACACGGAGCCGTTTCGAAGATTCTGAATCGTTTCGCCGAGACGGGCTCCGTCCTTCCGGGACAGGTATCTATTCCATTCTCATGCTCAAAACAGCTTCCAATCTGCCATTGCCATTCTCTCTTCCATCTGCTTCCATTGTCTCAGTATTACTCTTCACCCTATTTCCCTCCTCTAAATCGGATACTCTTCGATAGATCAATTTCTCCCGTCTGAACAAGGCCCTTCGCCCCTTTCCACCCCGCTGTGCCTATTGACAGATTGCACCTTTCCCCAATCTGGGTTACTGTATTCATGGGGATCTCGAGGGGTACGGTAGGATATCGATTGATTGTAGATGGGCGGAACTCGATCTCGTCTTCCCGTGGAGGCCGTTGATGCTCAACTCTCCGTTATCGTCGATGGTCATCCATCTGCAACTCCCTGTGAACTCCGATCTCTTCTCATCAAGACTGGTAATCGATAATACCGTAATCTACCGTAATTTCATCCATTCAAGACGCGTGTACGAAGGCGAATGCTCCTTCTGTCTCGGCAATCAATCGATATCTTCGATCGAGAACTGCAAGGAGAGAAAGGAAAGCTGCAGCGAGATTGAGTCATTCAATTGAGAGCATTCTCGGATTGGATAAAGGTAGGGCATTTAGTTGAACTGCTTATTACTGCGTGAAGCTAGTAGGTGATTGCGCGAAAGGGGTTGATGATCTTATTTATCGAATCGAAACGTTTCGGAGCATTGCTCAATCACAAGTCAATTGTCAGTCAATAGGTACACATGATAAGCGAAAGATATGTGAGAAGACGTTAGATATAGTTGAATTTCATGTTGTTGCACCGGTATGGTAGATCAAAGTCCTTCCCCTCTTTGCTCCTTTCTGTCACGCTCCGACTCATTTTCCAATCAAACACCAATCTTGTGTCTCATGCTTTTTGCAGGCGCTTTTTAGTCCTGTCGCGCCACTTTTGACACTTTTCGCTCTCGCGTTTCTCTTGATTAGTCAAAGAGTGCGGGGTCTCGAAAGGACAATCGATCAATATGGAACAGAACCTGAACGGGGAAAAGTGATTGCCAATATCTCTTTACTCTCACGCACATTACCAGTAAACGTCTTTCTCATTCTCTTCCGTTCCCAAGCCAATTCAAGAGAGAGAGATAAAGAAGTGTTCAATCGAGAGCACACATTTGATAAGTGATAACGACCTCTCGGTTCTCACAGAGGGGAAAGAGAGGGAATGGATGGTCACTCACTGAGTATGTCTAATCTTTCCCCATCGTAATATCAAAGAGGTGCGAATATCCTTGATTAGATATAGATCTCCCTCTTCCTTCCCATTGGATGACCGCGATAACCTCATCATTCCTTCTGCCACCTTCCTCCCTTTCATCTATCTACCCACTCATTGTTGGTTCTGTTACCGCAGAGTTATGACCAGTCGAGATATCTTTGAGAGGAGAATACCGATACACCCAGGGGGCAAGTAGATGGGATATCACAAAGACTGCCATTGTGCCTCCTTCTTCCTCCTTCTCCAGTCTTCCTCTTATCTGATCAACACTTGTCCTATCAGTCTACTCGCAACAAATTAATGATCTCTCATAAATCGTTGGGGTTCATTAATAACTGGCGATGGACTGGTTGGAAGGAGCGTAATTGGTATCTAGATAGACATCTCGCATACTGTAACTAGTCCGGTCATTGGAGTTTCCGGGATGGAAAGGGACCGATACAAAAAGGGGCTGGATTCATTTCACATGGGTGGTTAGGGACTTGCTTCCATACGATTCAAGAGATCAAAGATCAATTTTTTCAGAGGATGGTCGCTCCTCATCCTCAGATGATGATTCATTCGATACTCGTCGTAATCGCACAAATTTCTCACCTCAACAATTGGATATGCTCGAGGCAGCGTTCAATGTTAGTTTAACTACATTTTAAATTATTTCCAGAAATTAAAATTTTTCTCGGTATTTTAAACCAGAAATCACATTGCCCAGGCGAACTCCTATCCCGATCCTCCAACGAGGGACGAACTGGTGCGAGCGACGAATATCACCGAAGAGAAGATCATGGTGAGTATGATAAACGTCGACTACCGTAACCTAGGGTGTGGCACAGTAAATGCGGTAGAGAAGCTATCTGATTCTTTTCACTCACCATGCTCTCTCACTCTCCCTGACTGGTAAGAGAGCAGTTAGGTGATCATTTAAGCGGGTTATTCTCGATGGGGAAAAGAAGAAGAGTAATAGAGGGGAAATGATGTCCGAGAGAGAGGCAAAAAGAGGGGAAGAGTGAATGGAATTATGTGTGTTCCAAGGGGGAAATGAGACGGAAGAGGAAGGAGGGATACCGTATTCAGGAGGGAGAGGGAGGGGCCATTCACTTTCAGCTTTGTATGGATAGGGGTTACGACTAGATTCTCATTTGCCGCATCGTTATTTTTAAGCTTTCATTGAATCCAGTTGATGCAACTTGCAAACGACATTTTTACAACTTGCAACTTACTATTAGAAAATTGCAATTTTTCACGTTTACTTGTTTACAAACAATCTTTGATGGTCCTAAAGAGTGAAGAGTACTCTAGATCCATTTACTCCTCTCCATTGCCTCTTCACTATTAGGTGCAGTAATGATCGGATTCATGGGGGACAGTGTGGTAATAGGGAAGCAATGAATCAAATGAAGGAGGGAAGGGAGAGAGGGGAGGGAGACAAGGGGGGGGGGGCATCCCGGGGGGTAAGTGGCCATTCTGTTGGAGAGAGATACACGTAACTGTTACCTCGTTTATGGACTCGTGACAGATTTCGCATAGTCCCATTCGAATACCTTAGAGTGATATTCTTCAGCTTGCAATTTTGAAAGATTATCGATTTTTTGTAAAGATCAAAGATCAATTTAGACATGGTTCTCGAACAGACGAGCTCGTTGTCGTAAGAATCTTCCCTTTCTGCAGCACCTTCTGCCTGGACTGGTGAGTATTTAGGGGAATATGATCAGGTGATTGAATAGCTATTGATTAGGAGTGTGCAAGGAGATGACCTGTTGTGCATCGAAAATTGAAGAATAACCTGTCGATTTTTTTGTTGAAAATATTCAGACGCATTTCAGCTAACACCAACTCCCGGCTCACTTCTCGGCAATTCAACCAATTTCCTCTTTCCCACACCTCCCTCTTCATTCTGATTGCTCTTTGTATTCGCATACTCATTTCACTTGATCTTCTAGTTTTCTCGGTTGCTTCTTTTCTTTCATAGACATTTCACATTCCGCATAATAATTGTAGGCATAAACTGACTCGACCGGGTCCATAAACCAAATTGATTCATAGGCATTTTCCCTAGGTCCCAAGATCACATATCTGAACATTTGCTCATTTCGGCTGTATAATTAGCTAATAAATATGAATTGGTATAGATGACCTTTACACTTCATTTGAATGTTCTTTCGTTTCATTGCATGGCCTCTTCAGCTAAGAATTCGACGTTCATTCCACTTCCTGATCAGATTCAATTCTTCTAATCTCTCCATCTTCAATTCACGCAACTTCCTACCATCGATCATTCGACTGCAGTCAATGGAGATCTCCATTCGATTGCTCAATTTGTGATCTGATGATGAGTAATGTCCCGACACCTCCTATTGATCAACCATGGAGATAAGAATGTGGTAGAACACTCGTGCAGATTATTGAAGAGGAATGCAGTACAAACCAATCTCGAATTTCAGTTTTTGACCTCAACCATTTTCATTTCCATTCCACCTCACCTCTCTACTTCTGCACCCTATCTCACCCTTTCTCACTTCGGGTGGGGAGGGGCTGTAAAACTCGAAAGTTATCTCGAAATCACCTGCCTATCAGTTCCACTTCGCGCATTTTTTGCCCATTTGCAGATAGAGAAAGGCGAGAGATCAGGGGAAATGAAGAGAGTGCAGAGAAGGAGATGGAACTTCCGTACGCTCCCACCCATTACTGAGAATGATTTAGTGATTGAAGAGAGAAATGAAGAGGCGTAGGGAGGAAGAGGAGATAGGTAGCTGTAGAAGGGGATCGAAGGAGAATGATAATCGGAAACTGATAGAGAGAAGGGATTAGGGCGGTATTCTCCCTTTATTGTCATGGTCAAGGGAGATAATGAGTGATATTCACACTTGGATGGGATATCGATAGAGTGAAGAGATGACCTTAGGCAAGGGATCTTGCGGGTAAGGAAAAAAATACTGTAAGAATCGAATTATTTGTCCTGTAGAGCAGCTCAAAAATGTCATGACTTTGTTGATTATTTTCAAAAGCAAATCGAAGCTTTTATGTTCGTCAACTTCCTCAGCGAGCGAGAATTGAGCATTGCTTATTCTATTTCAAAAATTAATCAGGGTTCTCGCTTGGAGAAATAATTCTCCGAATGCCAAGAATTGAAAGTGATGGAATTGTGGTTGTTTACTAGGGTTTTACAAGAAGATAAGCTCGAAATTTATGGAGAAAAAAAATCTCAAGTTGAAAATGTTTTCCTCCGTCTAATCCGTTCAGCGAAACAATGTGGATGCGACCCCATTTGTACGAGAATAATTGGTGTGATTACGAAATGAATGAGAATATAGCCATCTTATTGACAACAAGGAAGTTATCATTTCCATTCCTCAAAGCTCATCATGAAATACCAGATCGAAATAGAGAAATTGTTTTTTAAAGAATTTTTTCCTTTTTTTTTATTCAGTCCATTACAAGTTCACGAAAATTGAAAGACGTTTCATCCTAAAGCCGCGATTTGGACAGACATTTGAAACAAATTGCACTAGACCGGATGAGTACATGCGGAGGGCTATTGGAAGAGAATCAGAAGAGAATCAAGTGTCCGTTTTCTTTCGGGAGGCTTTCGGGATCTAATCGGGATTGATTGTGAGTAAGGTTCTCATTCCGGAACGGAATTGCCAATTTGAAAAATATTTTAAAATTCAATGAATTTTTTCACTCAAAAGTACTCAAAATAATTTCTTATCTTATTGTGAAACTCATTCAAAAAGTACTCAAAATAATTTCTTATCTTATTGTGAAACTCATTCAAAGAATGATCACCCTACTCCATCGATTTACCACTAATAAAAAAGTGCTGCATGAGTTCGGATCAACTTTCGGAACTTCCGAGTTTTGAAATCAACGTTTAATCAATAGTTGGAATTTTTCGTTTTTCGTTTAAAGAGGGAGTCCCACGAACCGCGCGAGAATGCACTGTGTACAAAGTGAGAAATGAGAGCTCCTCATTCCACACGCGTTCTAGATAGCTCGTTGCCGGATCTTCAGGATCACTTGGAACGTAGCCAAATGCACATATCTCAGTTCAAACGAAAAATGGTGACTTGGGAGTTTCGAAATTGTGATCTGGTCACAGTCGCCCACCATCCCACATTGAGACCCCCGTTTGTCAGATATTCGTGTTACTCCTCCTTTAATCAACGGCCCATAGGTAAATATTATATCATCTTTAGAACAGTTCGTGGAAATGCAATTTCAATTTCAAAGACTTCCCGTGGAATATTTGTGTGATGATCAAACGAAAGCAAATCGAATCACTTATTTTTTATCGACACATCAAATAAAGACTTACAAATTGTTGATTGACTTGCTTCATTGTTCTATTCGTCCATCGTATCTGAAATTGATCTTTGATTTTTCCATCGTAGCAATTCTCCTAATTGGCATGGACACGTGAAGTGGATGTAGTAAGAGTACCTTCTCTCTCTCTCCCTCCCTCCCTCTCAATCTCATTCCTCCTCCCGCCTCTCCCCCATATCTCTTACATCCTATCACCAGGGGCAACCGGCAGTTGACGGATATGAAATTAGACAGAGAAAGAAGAGAGAGAAGGGGAAATAAGGAGAGATGAGAGATGGAAGAGAGAGGGAAGGAAGCATGGAGACAGAAGAGAGACACTACAACTATCTGATATCGAGTCGAAAGGGAGAAGAAGGAGGAGGAGGAGAGGGAGGGGAAGAGGGAAGAGGGAGAAGCAGCCTTGTCCAGTCACAGCACTACTCTCACTTCATCTAGTCTACTGTAGCTGAGAGGAAGGAGTACGGTATCCTCCAGGTGAGTACGGTAATCGAAGGGACGAAGGAGAAGGGGAAGAATCCCCTCTCTTCATCCCGTTTTATACTACCCGATCGGGCACCATAGAAACGATAGCTGTCTCTATCCCGCCTCTTCAGTTTCTAGGAGCAACAGTTACCATGATAGCTAAATAGGTGAGAGGAAGGGAGGGGAAGGGGAGGGGAGTGATAGAGGGATAGGGAGGGAGGGGAAGGATCATCTACGGAGGGGCTTCCTAAGAAGGGGATACTCATTGGATCCTTGATTGGAAGGGATGCCGAAAGGGGAAGAGAATGGTTATTATCGTATTGTGAGGACTGGAGACAGGTGATTGGGATGAAAAGCCCCTCTCTCTGGCCATGTAACTCCCTTCTATTCACCGGAGTTAATTGGTCTCCCACTCTGATCCATGCCTTGAGGGGGGGGGCGGAAGGGGGCGGAGCTTAGTTGACCCTCACTGACCCCTTCTGCTTCTTCTGTCTTCATCCTCCAGACTCCGCCCCCTTTCGGGTGTGTATTCCTCCTTCATTCCCATTGGAAGAAGCTTCTTCATCATCATTCTTGTACCTTCTCCCTCTCTCTCTCCCTTCTCTACTCCATCTTCTTCTGTTTATCGCTCCTCTTCGATAGAGACACTCGTTAAATCCCCTCCGTCGACCGCCTTTTCCCCTCCCCTCTTCAAGACCGTATACGCAAGATGGTTCACGACTCGCCCCATGGCTACAACTCTCCCGATACCACTATGAACTCGGCATTCCATCTGGTAAGTAGTGCCGGACTAAATGCCGGATCCGGGAATTCCCGGTCCCGGTAAATGCCGGCTCCACCTGTGTCCTGGTAAGTTCACTCGCAGGTGCCTCCTTCTCTTTCCCATAGTCGCCATTTCTCCCTTCTTCTCTTCTCAGAGATCATAACGAGTAGACTTCTCCTTCTCTTTCTGCCCTACTTGGTCGCTATCTTTACTCATTTATCCCTCCTTCTATCCATTTCGCAACCCCTCTTCATCCTACCGTTCTCTCCCTCATTGCATGTCTATTCTCCATTGCTTCCTCTGACTCACTTCTAGTTCCATAACCACAGCATTGATTCTCTCTACCTTCACCTCGATCTCTCCTTCTCTCTCTCTCCTACCGGAAGCATTTCCCTCCCTCTCTTCTTCTCTTCCATCTGAGGTCTCCACTCCTTCGTAATCGTTGAGTGACTGGTACTGAACTACTCCCTTCCAAAACGAACGTCTGAGAAGGAAGAAGGAGTGGAAAGAAAGAGTAGAAAGAGTAGAGGAAGAGTAGCTATAGAAGGGGGATAAAGGGGTATCTAATTGGGGCCCGTGAAGTCTTACTCCTTTCTGTAGTGATGATGATGACAGACCTCTCACTTACCTTCCCCTCTTCCCCTCTCATTTCCCCTCCCTTCCTTCTCCTCTTCCCGCAAAGGACAGACTACTCCCTCCTCCTCCTTCTCTAGCTTATTGATTATGCAGAGAGGCGCACGCCCAATGAGAAACGAGACAGATTACGGTAGGGTACTCTAGGGAGGGGATACGGTAGTGGAAGGAGATTATTGATTGTATTGTAGATGCCCCTGACTCGAGTGATCAAAACGGAGATTTCAATGGAAGACGAAGAAGAGGTTAGTATTTCCTCCCCTTTGAGAGAGTAAGAGACCAATTTCTTCCCTTTCGAAGCCAATGGTCAAGCACGATTAGAGAGAGAGAAGAGGTAGAGATGAGAAATATCCTGAGGCTTCCCTTCTCTCATCAATAAATTAGACCGACTTCACTCACTATTTCCTGCGCGTTAAAAGGATCGATACTCAGTGTGAGAGTGTGCGAAATGGAGAGACGTTGAGGGAAATCAGTCATTTTCAATGGAGAAGTTTAGGTTATCGTCGATGACGAGCATCTATTGGTTGACCATGAAGAGGATATTATAACTCAAGCAGATAAGGTAAGAGATGGTAATGGTTTTCATTGTCCCGAGGAATTCTAGAATGCCATCCTATCATGTGTTTTTCTCAACCCTGCCGCAATTTCAACAGGAGAAAAGCCATTTCCGTTGGTGACAGTCAATCCATGGCTGTAGTTAGACTCCATCTCTCTCCTTCTCTCTTCCCTTCACGAGGCCGCATTTCCCCCTTCCGCACCGGTCACAATTTATAAGGACAGCACAGTTGAATTATAGACGCAGGTGCGGTGAGAGAAGGGACGGAGGAGGGAGGGACCACCCCTAACGAGTAAAGAGGAGGAGGAAGGGGTGAAAGGGTCTATTCAGAGAGAGAGAAAGAGACCACCTTTGAGGGAAAGGGACTGTAGATAAAGGGGAGGGAATAAATTAGTTAGATCTACCGCAGAATGAGATAGAAGAGTAGCGAATCGATTGCGAAATACGGAAACACTGCAGCGGATACGGTAGAATACGAATTGTGCAATGAGACACGGTAGAATGACGTTGAGAATAAACGCGGGTGAAGAAGGTTAAGTTGATAGGAAACGATCATCGGGAGCATAGAGAATATTGTAAGGGATAGAGATTAGCATCGATGACGGGATAATAGACAGATATCATAGCTGGAGAAATGGAGCGCATGAATATGGCTGTCAGAATGAATAGTGCGACACTTCATACTTCGAGCAATCTCGTCACTACGACCGGTAACAATGCGCGTCGAATGAAGAATCGACTTCTTCAATACTAAACCACTGCTACGACTATCGATATCTGACTCGACAATACAAAAAAAGAGAGAGGAGAAGAGTGGGACGACTCTCTAGATATAGGTAGTCTCCATGGACAACGAATGGAGTGAGTGGGCCTTCCCTTCTCTTCTCTTCTACGGCAACCAGCAGCAACCACCGTTACCAAGTCGACCGATTGAGAGAAGAAGAGGGAGAAGGAAGGGAAGATGGAGGGGAAATATAAAGACTACTCTCCTCCTTAGATACCAACGACATCCTGGAGATATTGAGGATTGAGAAGGTACCATGGTTACCAAGTGGAGAAGAGATGATGAAGATTTGATGGAGATTAGGATGGGTTCGGAAGTTAGAAGATGGAGGCATGAAGAGGAATGGATTAGGATAAGGATTGATGATAGGAAGATTGGATCAGTGATAGGATGGGATTACATAGTGGATACAAGACGTAGATGATGAGGGGTAGACGTTGTCAAGGTAGTGAGTAGTGCAGAAAGATGAGAGAGAAGGGAGTGGATTCCGTGCAATGGAATCATCTGAGGGAGCATGCATGAACGGGTCCATCTTTCTAAATCGACTTATGTCTCGTTTGCATTTTTCCTTGCTGCGCATCAGAATCCTCAGACCCATGAAAAATGTCTCATTCACACGATTAATCACATTGTTCATTGATCTCATGCCATTCAACTGTAATAATAATCGTCATACTGATAATTTCATTTCAGCAGTACGTTCTCCTTCCGAAGAGCGGTGATCTACTCCACGTCTCTATCGATAAAGATGGTTAGTTCAACAAGGGGAGAATCAAAGAGGGGGGGGCAAGAAGGGTACTTATGATCTGATCACTGATCATCTGCTGATGAGAATTGCTAATCACTTGTAGAAATCACTCGAAGATTGATTGAGTTGCATTCATGAAGTCTACGAAGATATTGATAATAGTGAATGATAAATGAGATGATCAACTGATCTCTGCAGTCTTATTGCTATCATTTCTCCGTTTCCCACTAGTCACCTACCGTAGTCCGCCCACTCCTATCTCCCGGTATCCTTTTCTCTCCTTGGCGGCTCATAAAAAGGGTATTCCTTCTCTTACGGAAAGAAGCTTGCCCATTCATATTCAATGGAGAGAAGGTGTATTAGTTGGAGTCCGCAGACAGGTAGAGGGACGACAGGACCAAAAAAGGACTCTTTCTCTCGAAATGGAGAAGAGAGAGATGACTCCCTCCTTTTGTTGGTCTAATGAGAAGCGAGAGTGGCAGAGTGAGAGAAGGAGAAAAGGGAGACTTCATCCTTCCTCTCTCTTCTCCTTTTCCTGTCCTCATTCTTCCCTTTTCTCCACGTTGACACTACGGTAGTCTTCCCCCCTCTTCCCTTCGATGGATCTCTACAATACGCAACTCTTCGGTTTCACTGCAGCAGCAGCCGCCAGTCGACTACCGTACTCTGCCTCGACTGCCCTCACGGGTAGTTCGATGGGACAGAATAGTGATCAGACAGGTAGAATGAGAGCCATTAGAGGGTAGTTCCAATCTAGGAGTGTCACCTGCTCTCTCGTGGTAGATTAGGGAAGGGAAGGGAGGGCAGTACCTAGTAATCATCTCCCGATTCAACCAGAGAACGGATTGGATTGGAGACCTACCGCGGATTTATACGAGGGGTTGGGGAGAAGCACATATGTCCACCTTTAATGTATTGTGTTATTTTGGAGGGATGTCCAGCCACAAATGTTTCTATTGCATCTTGCAAGATTGTTGTATTCGATCTTCCTGATCATGAATCTCACGCTTGAGTGAATGTCTCCATCTCAGTCTCCTAATCTCTCTCTCTTGTCCCCCTCGGGCATTAATTCTCTGCTTCACTTCCCACCTTCGATCATATGGCGACAGTTATGACAGAAACACGGAAAGGAGACTGTAAGGGGAGAGAGGGAGGGGTAGGCATGAAACATGTGCTACCACCCATTAGTCTCACGATTAGGAGTGGATAACCAGGCATAGGAAAATATGTGATGGGGACCGTTGTCACAAGAGGAGTCAGATTGTCAGATCAACTCAGGAATGAAGCGTATTGTCAAGTAAGTTTTCACCGACCATTTTAACCGTGACTATAGTGATAAGACGTTTATGAAAGTAGAATTACGATTGTGAAAATTATCAGTTAGCGCTGGGTCATTACTGACAATGAGCCCATGTTCACATTTAGATCGGATTGTGATCGGATTCAGATTCAAATTCAGGAATAACGCCAACTCTTCAAATAAGATTTACCTAATTTTATGATAGTTTTTCGGTGCATGATTCACTAGTGTTGAATGTCGATATACAGCTTATCAGTTGGCGCTTACATAATGTTAGACTTTCAAAAAAAGGTTTTTGAAGTATTTGCCGCATTTTTTGTGTTTATGTCTATTGGGCTCAACAAACGAAACGCCTACCGTAGTCTAAGCCACGTCTCATTCTCTCATAGGCTCACACTCACTTTTCCTCTTCTTCTTGGGATATCCCGCTGGGAGTAGAAATTACGGTAGATTATGACTACGGTAGACTATCGTAGACTGACTGATCACCATGATTCAATGTAATCGAGTGGATGATCAGAGTGCAGTACTAGTCGTCCTCTCAACAACACCACGTAAGGGGAAGACTGACTTCTTCCCTTCTCTTCCCAATTTCTCCTTAGCATTCATTTCCGTGGTGAATTCCTTCCTAAGCGATCGAAATCTCTGAGAAACGGTCGCTACCAACTACTAGCTACTCTTCCCCTTCTCCTTCTCTTCGATAGAAGTGGAAGAGACTTCTCGGTCGATTCAGTTACCGTTGGATACGTCTTCATCCTTCACTTCTTCCCCACACACGAAACTAAGAGAGAAGTGAAGGGAATGAATTATTGATCGTCCCTAAACATGTAAAGCTCGGCATTGTCCTACGATAGGAAGAAGAATAGGAAGAAGGAGGGGGAAGGCACCACGGACCTCCTCCTCCTTCCTCCCTCATTCATTCACTCCCACTTGACGAGCTGACGTGACTACCGTAGTCCTCATCGATAGTCATGAATCCCGCAACGCTCTTCGATTACCGTAATCAATCACTTATCGATTACTCCACTGCGATGCGACTGAGAACGGCAATGTGTGAGTTACAGTAATCCATTGTCTTACGCCGAGAGACTTCATTGGAGGGATAACTAGTGAAGAGTGTATCTTTTCATTCCGAAGTTCTCATTCACAAGACAGTATCAATATGCAAAATTATTAGAAACAATTTTCTTCAGCTGCTTGCATTTCAAAATTTTTCTTTCTTTTTTTTTTCAATTTACGTATTCACTTGAAGCAATCTTCCATTAGAAGCGGATATCACGTCAGAATAGATTGTCATTATGTGGATGATCTCTCTTCTCTCTTTCCTTTGATTCCAATCGGAAGAGTCATCTTTGCACCTGTCGTCTCTTCTCTTCTCTTCATTATTCACCAACAATTAGACAGGAGAACGGCGATTATTGAAGATGAACCGTTTAGGGTTGCCTTGTAGAATTTTCTTCATCATTCTTGAGAATTTTATGATCGCACTTCATGCACTTCATTGGTAGTTTATAGGACTTGGTATACACGCGATTTGAAAGTAAATTAAAAATTACGTTGCATTGTTGAATGGTCAGGAACTAATCTGTCATAGGGTCTCTCTCTCTCTCCAACATGCATTGTCCTCGTAGACATCCTTCTTGCAAGTCCATCGCACTAATTTGAAAGAATACTTTGCTCAACGATTAGTGCAAACCCCCTCCGCTTACTTGCTTTCTTCCTGTAGGGTAGAATTCAGCTGAAAAGATCGCCCATTTAGGAAGGGGTTAGTTTAGGTGACATTTATTTTGTTTGCATTGCATGTTTTCTCTACTTTCTTAGCAAAAAGGAAAGGGAACGGATAATTTTACATCCTTTTTAAAATTAAATAAATTATAGGTGTGGACGATTCCCTGCTCGATTCGGCCTCTTCACTCGGCGCCTATGCAGTCTCCAACAACTCTGGTAATTAGCAAAATTACGAAAATAATTGGCAAATTCAAAGTTTCAGGAGGATATTCGTCTGCAGACTTTGCAATGGACACATACACGTTGGCTGGAAATCTACCACAGTGAGAAATTATTTTAATTAATTAATTAATTAACTTTATTGGCAATGAAGAATGGTTAGTAGAGCAGGAAAGCAAAATGTGCATGCTATTTTTCTGCAGCCGCGCTCTCTCTTTCTCAGTTCTCTGACTGAATGTGACGAGGGAGAATTCTGAATAGGTCCTCTACTCTCAACTCCACGACATCTTTTTTTGCCCCCAACGAACTCTTCCCATCCAATCAGAATAATTCCAGCTAGTTACCCTAAGAGCCACAAGCCCATCCCATTTGAGTAGACAGATTGCTAATTTTTCCCTTTCATGCCCATCTTCCCCAATTTTATGATTCATGACAAAGTGCAGAAAAAATAATCAACTCATTTCAGTGCCTACCTCTCGTATCCCGATGCCACCTACCAGGCCTACTACACTCAGGTTAGAAAAAATTTAAAATTACGAATTTTTTTTAAATATTTCGAAATTTGAAAATCGCGATCCACTGAACTAGAAAATCAATCAGAAATTAAAAGGAAGTCATGGGAAGTAGAATTCTTTCGGACCCGCATAGTAATTGCATTGGATCTCTCTTCTCTTCCATTCCTTTCTTCTCCCCTCAATCACCCCTGGATACCACTCACTCATCCCATTGGGGGCATTCGCTTGACCTCCCCTCCCCCTCTCCCTCTCCCTTCCTCCTCTCTCTTGGGACAGGGGGGAAACTTGGACGGGAGGGGGGTGGCTCACCTAATCTCGTCGCATCTCTCTCTCTCTCCTCCCGTCTCTCTCCCTTCTCTCCTCCTCTCCTCTCCCCATCTCCCATTCCCCTACACCCTCCCCTCCTCTCTCTCTCTGTCCTCCATTCTCTCTCTCCTCCTTCATTCCGATCGCCCATCGATCCGTTGCTATGCGACACAAATCAAATCCAAAGAAGGCCGATACGACAACTGCCTCGACGAGTCACGATGATGAGGTTACCCTTTAATCTTCCCCCTTACTCTATTCCTTCATTTGACCCCGCTTTTACCCCTTTTCAAACAGCCTGGTTCAACTAATGGTTTAAAACCTGAATTGCGCGCGCGTTTATATAGAAATTGGCGTCTTTTTCCGTTGGTCGTAGCCCTTTTCCTTCCCTGGAAACGGTTGGTGAATGCGATCAACGGAGAATTGGGGAAGAAGTACACTTTTAGTGTAGTCAATCGGGACAGAGAAAAAAGGGGAGAAGAAGAGAGAGAGAGGAAGAGGAAGAGAGACGGGGAAGAAGTGTAGTGAAGGAGTGTAAGAGATGGACAGATATGAATACAATGGCCGTTCAATGGAAGGAAAGTGAATAATTACTAAAGATTTACTTGAAAGTAATGGAAAATAATGATGAAATCAGTGGAAAAGCTCGAGTTTAAACTCATTTAAACCTTCCTTAATCACTCCTCCTTTAAGTATCCCTCAACGATGCCTTCTCCGACCTCATCCACTAACTACATCATTACTTCCAATCTCGCTGCCGCGTCGCCCTCGTCTGGTTAATTTATTATTTATTTAAATATTTAAATTAAAAGTGTAACATATAATGTGCATTTGTGCTTGTGAGTGCATTCATTTCTCATTTCACCAATGGTTTTCCGTTATTTGAGAGTGAGACCAGTTGAATAACAACTTTCTTCTTCAGAAGACGATGAGGAACGAGGAATGGCCGGAATGGGAGGACAGGGAGGAACCAGAGCACACCCAGAAACGGTAGGGGAATCAATCACGAACTGACTTATTTCCTCCCTTTCTCTTCTATTAGAGCATTCGTAGCCCCCGTTTGGACTGCCTTTGACAGGCGAAGGGAAGAGGGGACGAAACCACTAGAGATGAGCTAGAAAGGAAGGGAAAACGAGAAGAGAGAGAGAGAGAGAGAGAGAGAGAGAGAGAGAGAGAGAGAAAGGGAAGAAAGAGAGAGGGAAACGGCGCGCTTTATTGGAATTTTTCGGGGGTCTCGGGAAGAGAAGAAGAGAGGAAGGGTCTGTCGGATGGAACGCTACTCTGAAGAGGGAAAGGAATAAGGGGAGATCTCTCCTCCTCCTTCCTTCACTCTAAATCCCCTCCTTCTCCCTTCTTCGTGCTTCTTCTTTTTCTCCATGGTAACGGCAGAATAACTCCCTCCCCCTTCTCTTCTCCACTTCATTCCTACCGACGTTTTCCCACACACTCGCCCTCTTTTTGCTTTCCTTCGTGGATCGAGTAAATAGTTTGCTCCCCCGTTCTACCGTCCATCCTACCGTATGACAGTGGATGGGGTGGCCACTCGGATTGGGAGGTCCTTCCCTACTCCCCATCATCGTCATACTTCCATGACTGCACCAGGAGGAGGATACGAGAAGCACGTGGGTACCACACCTTTCTGGTTCCTGGTTCCGGGTTCGGTACCAGAATTCTCTGGTACGGTACCGATTGTCGCATGCACCATCTGCCTAATTGCAGTCGCGTGTTGCCTAGTAACGGACACTGCAGCCAATCTATTCTCCTATTCTAGTACGATCCCTTCCTATTCCCTTCTCTCTCTCTCTTACTCGTCCATTCTCCACTTCTTCCTCTTAGAGGGGACGCGCCTACCCTAAATTGAGATGAGATGGGAGAATAGAAGGGAAGAGAGAGAGAGAAGTGGGAAGCAATCGTCGTTGATGGATCGACGGATAGAATTTCGAGAGGGGAGACGAATATTGGGGAATGAACGAAGAAGAAGCCTTTCCTTAGCTTTCTCTCCTTCCGGAAGTGAGGAATGGCCAAGTTGGCTCCTTCTCTCTCCTTCTTCCTTACTCTTTCTATGCTCTTCCGGAGACGATTGAGGGTTGAAGAATGGGAAGGAGAAGGAATAGGTAGAAGGATGAATAGATGGAGATGGAGAGATTTCAGGTCAATTGGCTCAAGGCGAATTACGAGAAGGCCGATGGATCTTCCCTTCCTCGATGTACACTCTATCAACATTATATAAAGTAAGAATTACTCTCAAATCAATGTAGATTTCATGCCGTAGAGCTAGGTCTATATATTATCAAAGTTCGAAACTCATGAGAATGAATCGATCGGATTTTTTTTTGCTAATGATGCAGATGTAGAGAACGGAGAACGATGGATTATTAATGCAGCAAAAGCATTCTCAATTTTCAGACATTGCAAATCAATGGGAATCGAGCCAGTGAATGCAGCGTCATTCGGAAAATTGATTCGATCAATCTTCGATGGATTGAAAACGAGACGATTGGGAACGAGGGGAAACTCAAAGTGAGTTCATTAAAGCATCGACGATTCTCTTTCGTATTCTTCAGTCAAAATAAGCAAAAGCAAAAAAATGTATTTGTGCAGCGCTCTTCTGAATCTCAAAGATCCTTTCGCAATCATCTCTCAATAACAGCTCTTTCATTCGGTGCAATTACCGCCCAAGATTGTCTGAGAATGGCGAAATTAGCTGCGAAATCCGTAATATCAATGGTGAAACCTACCGTAGGCCAGGCACTCAAAAGCGGTCCATTGTTCCTCGGACCTCCATTAGTACACTTTGGACGGTGGCTGATGAATACTTTATGAGGCTTTGACTAGCAGCTTCAAGGGATTTCCGAGCCGGGGAATGGTGATGGCCGGTGGTTAGTTCGTCCCTTGCAGATATCACTACTACGGTATCCGATTGCGACCTACATCTTCCCTTGCGTCTCTATCTCAACACGATTTCCCGTGTGATCCACCCCCTCCAACGAGGACACAGGCGAAGAGGTGAGGAATCCATTATATAGGAGGAGTACGATAATAGGGATGTAGATTCGGTGGCGATGGCGTTAGATGGAAGATGACATCACCATCGAAATTGCAACACTAATGAGTAGTTGATGATGAATCAATGATTAATTATTCTCTTTCAGTTCATCGAATGGAACATCTTCGATGGTCACGCGACGAGGAGGAGTTACGACGAGATCAAATGTGTGAGTAAATGAATATATTTTCCATCCACAAAATGAATATTGCGAAATTAACAGTCAGTCGCGATGCTAGATCGCAGAACTGAGAAGAATCGTAGACAATTGAAAGACGTGTCTACGATCTCAAAGTCGAACAGCCTCAATTAGTACTGCGAGAAATATGTTGGCAGTGAGACTTGAGAATAACAATCGGCATTTCAGTTCCCCCACCTCCTCGACCGTCTCTCCTCCCTCCAGTTCAACAGTGGTCGCTCCTACTCCAGTCAATCCTTCCTCCATCTCTCTCGCTCCTTCTTCAACCCCTGCAGCTCCTCCTCGACCGGCAGTCGTTGCTGCACCTGCTGCAGCCACGGCTGAGTATCAGCATGGAGCCGTGTCCAGCTCGGAAGGTCAGCTATTTCACTCTGTGATACTACAATTGATGATCACCACCCCTAGAAGTATTCTTCATTCTTGATCCCCGGATGAAACATACTCGGGGTTCATTCTCCATCCCTCTCATTTCTTCATTCTTCCCCTGTGACTGCACGAGGCTACTTTAGTCAAGCCAGTGTGGACCGTTATGTATGTAATGAAACAATTGTTCAGATCAGCACAAGTCTAATCTGGGCGAAGGAACCGTCGCTCAGTACACGATCGTCTCCACTCCACAGACTGAAATGGAATTGAGAGCTGTCGGATTGACGATGGAGCACGCACTCAAATTCGTCGAGGCATACTACCAGAATTGCCAGGTGAGACAATCTTCCTTCCGTTTACTCCGATTCCGAAACGATAGATCAAAGATCAACTCCAATCCTTCTTCAGGACGTTCTCTACGCCGTGAAAGAACTTCGATTCGATGGAGTGGAAGACGCATGGAAGCGATTCTGGCAGTATGAAGAAGTGTACGTTCAATTCATATTTTCAAAATCATGATGCCAATGATCAAAGATCAAACTCTCCATTTCAGTTCGACGGGGCCCGGTTCTATCACTCCCGATGTGAAGATCGCCTTGTGTTCAGTGGAAGCCGTTAAGAAGTACATAACGATCATGGACTTCTCCTTTCTTCAGGTATGCATTCAGTATTCCACAAGGAGCTTCATAAAAATTACTTAAAATGTTTTTTTACGTGTGCAACTGAAGAGTACTAAACAAATAAAGATCATACATGAGATGTATGAACGATGAAACGTATCTGAATGCCTGAATGAAAGTGGGAACCGGATTCAAAATTATTTATTCCAGATGCTCTGTGACGTTCTCGTGCCCGATCTACTTGCGCAGCGATCACAAAGTATGTATTTCACTTGTTATTGTTTGTGTTATTGTTGTTATTGCGCCTCCGTCGTCCATTCATCAGACATTGTGAAACCCCTTCTATTTCAGTCTCGGAAGCACTCAATCTCCGCATGCGAAATTTCGCCAAAGTAGTGGAGAGCATTGCAAAGAGTTCGTGTGAAGGAGCGCCCATGGTGAGATTCATTATTTTATTAATTTGCATTTTAAAATATAAATAATCATAAATAATCATAGTATTCTTCGCAGGACATCGTTCGTCGCAAGGAGATCGCTGCTCGAATGATGTCGCAGACTCTGCGCAAGTATACTTCCTTGGCGCATCTCTCGTACGCTGCCCGCCAAGTGTGCGATAGTGCCGATGGAACCTCATTCCTGGCTGAAGATCTCACGAGGTACGGTAGGACCACGATGAAGGCCAATTGACAAATGACTTTTCTAATAAATAAACTTTTTCAGAGTCGACCTGGCAGTCGTTCAGGAACAGTGCGAATGGGTTGCGAGGTACATTATTTTTTATATTACACTCACCTTCTCATATTAATTAGAATGCATCAGAATTTTCGAATATAAACCAATTGTGAAACATACTTCACAATTTCAGTTTCCGATGCGATTCCGACTTTGTCAGTCATCTTACCGAATCCTTCAAAGACAATCTTGCCAAGAAGAAGACACTCGATGAATGGGCAGATTGGATGGAAGCAGTCGTCGATCAGGTATGTGGGGTAGGGATGGCTAAACAGAATTTATAACGGAATGATGAATTGATTTTCCCTCTCATTCTTCTAATTCATTTATTCTGTAATCGGTGTCTCTCCAATTCATTTTTCTGAATCATTACAGAATTCTGAAATTTATGTGAAATCGCTGAAACATATGCGAAACAACGAAAGATTCAATTGAAAGATCCACACCGCGCCTCGCTCAGCGATTTCGGAAGAATGATCATTCCAGAAATTCTGGAAAAAAAGGGGAATTGCATTATTCCGTTTTCCGTTTAGCCATCCCTAATGTGGGGTGCATAGGGGGGCGATGTTTACTGATCCTAAAAATCTATTTTAAAAAATTCTACAGCGTGTGCTGGGTCGACGTTTGTCAATTTGTAGATCCTGGCCAAGTATCACGACACATTTTTTTCTACAGCGTGTGCTGGGTCGACGTTTGTCAATTTGTAGATCCTGGCCAAGTATCACGATCGACCACACGACGAGATGACCAAACACGCGAAGGCATTCTTGCTCAATTGGAGTTTCTTCAGGTATACGGTAGTCATGAATCTGACCCATCGAACCCTTTCCATTCTTTCAGTTCAATGGTCATCCGTGATCTCACTCTTCGATCAGCCCATTCATTCGGTCATTTCCATCTTCTTCGATTACTCTTCGATGAATATCTTCTCTATCTCGTAGAAACGAAGCTAGCCAAGGCTCAGGATAGGCCGATTCTAGCCATTAGAGCTGAGGTAAGAATGCTCTTCAATTTTTTCAATGCTTTTCTAAAGAATGGTTCGACAACATCTGACTCATGTTCCCATTCATTCCATTCCCAATCACGATGATTCTATTCCAGAACCTCCTACAAGCCGAGGACTTGGCAATGTTCGAATTAGGAAACGTCATCAAGGTCGAACTCCTCCACCAGGTACGGTAGCACATCTACTGACTATCGACAACTAACTTATCTTAATCCATTTTCTCTTCAGGGAATGTACTCGGACGCAGCCTCTTACTTGGCAGCCGAGCACCATTTCATGCAAAAAGTAGAAGAGGAGGACATCGACATCTAAGAATAGTCGTCTACAGTACTCCTTTAGAGACAAGTGTATCTATCAACAACTGACTTTATAATCCGTCTCTCTTTACCCCCGAGTGATCATTTCCTTCTCTGTTCAGACCCGTTTTCTCCCCTTATCTCTTCTCTTTTGTGATTGATGAGTTTCCATGCCCTTGACTCTCTCCCTTTCGAGTTATCTCTCTGACAGAAGGGACTACCGTACTCGGAAAGAGTCAATCTACCGTATCCATAATCGATAATTCACTTTTTCGCTCTACTGATGCCACTTCCCTTCTATCCAGGTTGATCCATCCCGCACAATCTAAGTCATTCTCTTTCCATTCTCTTGAATAGTACGATCTCACTCACTTCTATCCTTCTTTTTGCCTCCTTTTGATCTCTTTAGACAAGTCTAAGATACATTCCGGCCTCCTCGGCACTATACAACTATTATGTTACTCTC
This sequence comes from Pristionchus arcanus, assembly GCA_900490705.1. Classification (NCBI taxonomy): domain Eukaryota; kingdom Metazoa; phylum Nematoda; class Chromadorea; order Rhabditida; family Neodiplogasteridae; genus Pristionchus; species Pristionchus arcanus. Next base: position 56,889 of record LS488633.1, on the reverse strand, counting down.
TCTCTCTCTCTCTCTCTCTCATATTGTACCATCAATCTGTGATCTTCCCTTCCAGTATCGAACATCCCTTCCCCCCCCCCCCACTGTATCTCTTCCCCATTCGATAAATGCTATTTTCTTTTCATTCCATTGGGTAAGCCCATCATCACTAACAGTACTGCTAACGGTCTCTTTCTGTATTGACTGATCGAGAGAGAGAGAAGGAAGGGTCTTTCTCTCTCTCTCTTCCCGCCGTGCCATTGTAGTTTTGGTAGAGAATGTAGAGAAGGGAAAAAAGAGAGAAGGAAGGGGGAAGGAATGACTAAAACAGGACATTCATTTCGATCGTTTCTCCTTCTCTCTTCACACTTCTCCAAATGTTTCTTCCGGCTAAAGTCCAAACTCTTTTTCAATCACTTTGATCACATGCCACAATCAATCTGTTTCACACAAGAGTCACAGCTCTCGAATTTGGATGCAAAGTGCAAATTGCTGCCGTAACTTCTCAAAGTCCCTCCGTTGATTAGTTCACATAGTCTATCATCATCTCTCCCAATCAAGTATCACTCCTTCCCCTCTACCCTTCTTTCCTTTCCTTCCCCTTCGGTCTCATGTACCATGAACATAACAGGATAGATAGTAACAGTAAGAGTGATCAGTCAATGAGACAGTAAGTTCATCTCTCCCTACCATCGATGGATCATTTCCCCTTTCCCATTCCGCCAGTCCCTCTTCCCTCCCTCTCCGATAGAGAGAGACAGAGTGAGGGAAGGGACTGTGCATACACAATCAGCCTCTGAATCGAGACTAAATCCCTCCTCTCTATGACTATGCCACGAGAGAGAGGAAGGGAAGGATCAGTGTAGGAGGCGCACCATGTTTTCAATGAAAGAGTTACGTAGAATCAACGTTTGATTTTCTGGATGGGCTAGACTGCAAGGGCGCTTTTTCGATGACAATGTTATTAGGAACTATATTTATGGTTTCATGAAACACTCAAAAATAGGAAGAATTGAAATGTTATAGCGCGTGACAAGGAATCGTTCCCCTTTCGAAACCTTTTATGAGTTAGTGAACCTCTCGTGATCCCTTCCTTCCCTCCAGTCCCACTCTCAAGTCTTCCCTTCTACAGGAAGTAATCTCTCTTCTATCTTCTCCTATCAAGTGATTGACCCTGTAACCGATTGGTACCCCCTCCCTTCCATTCCCCTATCCCTTGACCGTTTTATCAGACCGCTGAATCGAATAAGAGAGAGAAGGGGATCGTTTCTCTTCTCTCTCAACCTCTGACCTTCGTCGAGAGAGTTGGAATGTGAGACCGTACGAAGGAAGGGGACTGCGAGATGGGGAGGTGGTTGAGAGGGAGGAGAAGGGAGG
>LS488633.1:0-53602 GCA_900490705.1 Pristionchus arcanus | reverse complement strand
CCCCCCTCTCCCCCTCCTCTTGATCCCCAACAGTGCGGTAAATCGCTCTATAGTCCCTCTTCAATGTTGTTTCCGGTCTCGACTCTATCGATACTTCCTTTCACTGATCAGCCTAGAAACATCATCATTCTCTATCCTTATCAGTTCTAATCACTACGTCGTTTTTTGTTGGTTGCCTTCTCTCTGCAGAATAGGAAAATTGCGCGCTAATTGTAAGAATGTCAGACCTCGATCCAATCTTTCTTCCGTGATAATAATCCCTCTGATCAGTCTCTATCATTACTCTTGTCGTGCCATTCAATCGATCTTAGGACCAAAACAAGTCAGATTCTCATTCGAAAACAAGTCGTTCCGCGCGAAATTCGACTGCTTTTGCGGGGAAGAGAAGTCGAAAACAGTCCCGTCGTCACTTGATCACAACAAGACTCGCGCGCCCCTTTGAGATAGGTCTTATCGCGATTTTAGTAGATTACGGTATTCATCGCTACTCGATTGATCGATGAGGCCTGCTTACGCAACTACTAGTTGATTGTGGCACTAGGACCTGTCCCTCTCCCTTCCCTCTCTTCTCTCTATTCAGTCTAGATCAAGGCCTTTGACGTGCCCATACTGGGTGGGGTCTCTCTTCTCCCTTCTCTTCTCTCTCTACTAAACCTCCAACCCTTTTCTTCCATTGATATGACTCGATCTCTCCATTGAAGTCCTTCTTCTCTTTCTCTGTTTACATGTCAATTGTTGATCTCTTCCTCTCTTCCAATCTCAGTCCCATCTCACAGTCTCAACTATTTGACTCCATCTCTCTCTCTCTCTCTTCTCTTCCAATCTACTTCAGCACACACAACTTATTGCCTCACCTTCTCCTCTCTCTAGTGTAGGTGAAGGGAGAAAGGCAGAAGGGACTGTGCTACTACTGTCCCAACTTACCCCCTCCCCTCCTCTACTCTCAACATTCCATCACTGTTTTGCGCATGACTTTCCCTTCCCTGCCCCTCTCTCTCTCTCATTCTCATTCATTGCTCCCCTATCACTTCTCCTATCACAGTCACATCATCGATTAATTAGTCCCGCTAATTAGTCCTCCTCCCCTCTCTCCCTTCTTCCGTCCCCTTCATCGTCAGCCTTCAGATGACAACAGCAGATGAGGACTACCAACTACGATTGAGGGATATGGTAGTCGATCGACTTGATGAGGTATACTGTAGGAGGGATACGGTAGCCCCCTTGAGATTACAGTAGGCGGACCCTGACTACAGTAGTCTCCATTCGTTGTGTCTTCTACGTGGTTTCATAGTCATAGAAAGTGGGGGAGGAAGGGGACGAGAGAGTGAATGAATCGAGGAGAGAGCAGATAGACAGAGAAAGGGGAAAAGATGATGGAATGAGAAGAGAAAAGGGGAGAGATTTAGTTCCATTTCTTCTTCCAGGATGGAATCTGAAAAGGCAATACTAAGGCTGTTTCTCTCTCCCTGGTTGAATCATGCCATTTCGAAGGGGAGAGAAATTGGAAGAAACGATCATCTTGGAAAGGGAATCGATCGAAGAGAAGGGTCCTCTGAAGATGGGAGGGATACTGTAGCCCTTCCTTCTCTTTGTCTGAGTCTCCCTCCTTCCAAATGCCATTTAGCCCCCCTGTCGTAACCTGTGGAGAGTGTGCAGAATGTTTCGACGTGTAAGACTAATGGGTTGTAGGTAAGAGGGGAAGAGTAAGGAGAGGACTGAGAGAGGGGAAAGAGACAAGTAACCATCGCCCTTGGGACAAAGAGTCATCGAGGGAGGGGAGGGAGGGGGAAGACCCATACAACGGAACCATAAATACTGTGAGGGAGGTGCGGTACCAGAGAGAGAGAGAGAAGAGTGGACATATCCAATGCAAATGGAGGAAGGGAAGGGATCAACCCTGGGGGCATTCCTTCCTATTGAGTCCCCTTTGATTGGAGTGATAGGTGATACGGTACCCTTCCCTCTATTGCGGACTCCCTCTAACTTGTTTTCGATGGTAGAGTAGTACTGGTAACTGTGCATGAGAGAGAGAGAGGGGTCCGTGTCTTGTCAATCGATGGGAGTGATAGTCTATCAGTGATTGAGAGAAGGAAGGGGAAGGGAGGGGAGATACGCTAATTGGGCCAATCGAAGAGAAGAGAATGATAAGCCTTCACGAGTCTCGTAAATTGTCAACCAAGGCCAATAAAGAGAGAAGAGAAAGATAATGATCAATCGGCTTGAGAGGGGAGAAATGATCGGGAGGAAGACTGAAAGAAAGATCAAAGATCAATTGCAGGCGGTCAGTTCAACTCATTTCCAACACAGCACTGAACCGATGGTTCCCATTCTTCGAACACTTTGCGAGAATCTTCAATGGCTCGTTGCTGGAGTTAGTGGGGTCAGAGTATTGTTATTCGGGTGAAAATGGGAAGAAAAGTGACGAAATGACAATGATTTCTAATTTCAGAAGTCTGACCAAGCCGTCGATTGCGTTTCATCATTGAGGAAATTGCTGAAGGATAAACCGAGGAGGGAATGTGACACGGATCGGCTCATTTCATTGTTAGTTTCAGTTCAATTTCGTTGACGTATCTCCATTTCGAAAATCACAAACAATGTGAATGACTCTTATTCATTGCTCCCTTCCGTTTCTATTACTCATCCATTGCGAATCATAGTCATGAGAAAGAGTGACCCTCTCAATTACAAATACTCTCTCGTCAGTCAGACAAGACGAGAGATAATGGAGAATGAAGAGAGTTAGACGATCGCCTCTTTTTTGACTGGACTCTGCTAGTCAACACGATATCTCTCGATGATCTCTCTTGAAGAGACTTCGATCAATTGGCTCCGATCGGGCATACGATAGGCCTACAGTAATTAGTTCCTATCGAAGACTGACTAATTTCAGAGTGGCAGATGCTCTTCTTATTCACTTGACTGGAGTCGTCTCTGGAGTTGTTCCCAAGGTAATCGATATCATCTATCCCATTACCGTATACCCTCGTTACCGTTTGGAGGGGTAATTCAACGGGGCTCATAGATGGGAATCTCCTTTCGATAGCCCGTTTCTTCTTATGGACTGCACCTTCCCTTCCCTATTCTCTCTTCCTTCTCTTCACTCGATAGAAAGACCGATCGGACTGCGATAAGGAAAGGAGTGAAGGGAAGAAAAGAAGACAGGGAAGGAAGGAAAGAATTAGACTCGATAGGTCAGAGAACGAAGGGAGGGACTGAATGAGTCGATTGGATTGACCTTTGTGATAAGGAGAAGAGAGAGAGGACTCTCAAAAGAGACCACCGACCAATTTGCCATTTTGAATAGACACGAGAAGTGCAGTCTTGAATGTGTTCTGTAGAGGGAATGGGTTGATCAGCGTTCTCCTCCAGCGCTATTTCAATATTTCTTCACCCAATTTACTGATTAGTGGCCTCATTCTATTATTTCTTGAAATTATTAGGACTTATCAGATTGGGGTTAATAAAGTGTCCTCATGATGAATAAGATCTTTTCTAGCCGAAAGCGTCAATGCCCATCACTCCGGCCACTCCTTGTCTCACTCCCATTCCCAAGTCTGAATCCCCTCCTGCAACAACGACGACAAGGACGAGTCCCTATGGAACGAGAGCAGCTGATTCAGGTTAGTCAATTACCCCCCCCCCCCCTTAAATAATTAAATAATTTCCGCGTAGGGTGATCGAGTCTCTCGCGATCCCTCTCTTGTTCAATAGATATTTCATTTGAATTGGAAAATACTGAATGATGAGTGCAATGATTTTCGAAGTTGGTCTAAGTGCAATGAATCCATTTCAGTGCCAGCAAAGAAGGCTCGTTTGGAAGCGAAGATCAATGGTCTGGCCAAAGTAAAGATCGAATCATTCCAGGAGGAATCAATGAAGATGTGAGTGATTACCTTCCCTCATCCCTCCTCTCCTCCTCCTTCCGGGTCTTCCTCCTCCCTATCACTGGTCTTTGTCTCACTACGTGGACAAATGAGTGAAAGTCTCGTTGACGAGTTAGAGACCATACAGTTTAGAGAGAGTGGCCAGAGAAAGGAGAGAGAGGGAGAGATACCAGCCCGAGGCTATAGTCTATGAAGATGAGAGGATAGAGATAGATAGGAGGGGGATATCAATCGACACAGAGAGGCAGACTCAAACCTGTCCCAATGGAATGTGCAGTCCCCACGTAGTACTATCGAGGGCGACGAATACTAATCTGCTCACGCAATGTAATTTTGGCTGAAATTGAGAGGGGCGATGTTTCCTAGTGATCACACGACGAAAAGAGTGCCGAGATGAGGTCATGACCGGTTGATTGACAGGGCCTGAGATTAGAGGGTGCGGTACCTGATTAGGGCCCGAGATCCGATCTGGACCCGGAACCGGCTGAACCAATGGTGGACCACAGTACCACGGTACCAGAGTGATGGCATTTACGGGGAGAGAATGAGTGTGCATGAGGGGCTTGAGCTGTAGTCGATGAATGGGAAGGAATGAATGAATCAGCGAAGAGAAGGGGAAGACTTTGAGGGGCCATGGGAAGGGCGACGATTACTGGTCATACACACAATGGGGGATCGGGCAGGACGACGATTACTAATGAGTACACCACAGGTTCTCGGACAACAACACGACGTTGAATGATCTGATCTCGAAGGGATCTCAGCCTGTGGAAATTAGAGTGGGAAGTTCGAATGAGATTAGAGAAGATGAGAATGATCCCAATGATGACAGGTTAGAGATATCTGATTTGTATTGACCACATTGGCAAAATCAATTCCCATTCTCAAAAAGTCATAGAAAATTATTTCGTTCTCGTAGGAGAACCAGCTGTAGACCTGAACAATTATTATCAAAATTGCACGCCTTTTCGCTCTGTAAAAATTTCTTTTTTTAAATCTTAATTTCGCTGAAAAATCTCTTCACTTCGCTTTGATCAGACTAGAGAGACCGATTCGATTACGTGCGATGGATTTGCAATAGTAGGACCAAAACATTGGACGCTTTTGCATCAGAAGAGTAAACAAACAACAGAAATAGTTGCAAACAAGTCTCTTTCCACTCACAAGAAGACTCGTACTTCGCAATGAGCGGTTCCTTCACTTCATTTTACCCTTTGAAACTATGGTGTGTCTATTGGTGTGCCGTCGGACGACGTTTATCACTTATCCCTTTCAGTGGAGTGATGGATGCTTCCGGTTCTGGTCTCGAAGAGAATCCCCTGATTCGATTGCTGCAAGAGCAAGAGAAGAAGAACATCATCGTGAGACACATGGACGGAGCAGACGACAACTTGTCCATCGTGAGTGTGAGGGGAAGGGCGACGATTACTAGTAGAACACACGCAATGGGAAATTGACTAGAGTTAAGTGGATGACGTTTAAAGAAGGTGTCCCACGAATATCTGGCTAACTGAGTTCTCGATGTGAGCTTGTGGGTTGCGGCTACCCGATAACACTTTCGAAACTCCCATGTTTTCAATTTTCTTTTGAACTTAGTTATGATCAATTGGCTGCATTTGGCCTGAAAAGCAGGCAACGAGCGAGAGAGCGTGCGAAATGAGGAGAGCGCGCCCTCTCATTCCTCACTTTGCATAGTCGCCCGCGCGGTTCGTGGGACGCCTTCTTTAATAATGAATACACCACAGGAGGAGGACGATCAAGGCGATGTCAGTGGAGAAGAGTACGACTTCTCCTCTCTCCTCCTCAACAACAGCAACGGCATGCTCAATGAGTGAGTGTGGTGTACAGGAGAGCGAAGTTTACCAATAGCAGATGCTGTTGAAAATCACACTAGCGACGTTTCCTAATGGGCACACCACTTCAGTTCGATCGAGTTCTCTGATCCGTTCATCAACGAGCCGCCGATCTTCTCTCCTTCCGTCTCCACCATCAGGAAGAACACCCGCCGGAGTAAGCCTGAGAGTAAGTGTGTGGTGTGGCGAAAGAGCGACGATTACTAGAGTGGCAGTGCTGTCGAAAATGTGACTAGCGACGTTTCTCTAGTTTTACACTATTGCAGAGATCGCCGAGAAGGGATGCACTCGCGTGAACAGAGACCCCAACGCACCTAGACAGGTTGGCACCGTTTTTTAAAAAAAAATGTATTGTGAACATTTTGTCCTCCTAAAATGACAATTGCGTTACATGACTACGAGTACTTCATGACGATGATTCAATCCATCTAATAGTTGTCTACAGTAATCCCGCTATCTACAGACAGTGAATCTATCATCAACTGACTTTCCAACCCCTCTCTTCTTCAGGTGATCTCAGCCTATCTCTGCTTCGTGGGAGAGATGCGATTGCGACGAAACAATGGAGAATTGCACTGCAATGGAGGAGAATTCGGACAGATGCTCAAGAATGAATGGACCAAGTGAGTGAAGAAGGGCGACGATTACTAGATGAGCACACGCAGTGCAAATTTTGACTAGAATGACGGGGTGGTGAGGGCGACGTTTACTCAGTATTTGCAGGTTGACGGACAGGACTCGGTATGAGATGCAGCACGAGGAGGACAAGCGAAGGTGATTATTGATTTATTGGCTAGTGATGACGTCATCATTTCGAAATTCTATCTGTTTTCTATTGTAGATACGAGGCTGAACTCGCAGCATGGGCTCGATCGGAGAGAAGACCCGTCCCCGGAAGGAAGGCATACTCATTCTATGTACTCGAACACTTCGAGAAGGTACGGTAGATGGGATTGATCGAGGAGTGACTTTATTCCCTCGTTGCAGTTCAAAGATGAGAATCCGGAGTTGGCCGAAGAGGAAGTGATAACGAAGTTGTTCGTTGATTGGAGAGATAATGCTGATAAGGCATAGTGAGTTGATTGACCTTCTTCTTTCGATCTCGTAGATGAGCCAACGTCTTTTGAAGAGTTCGAAATACGGGTAATAGATAGTCTCTTCATTCTTCACACTATCTCATCGGTTGAAAAGCTAGAGAGTGTGAGAAATGAAGAGACGATGACTCGTATTTCGAGTTGTACACCTAATTCATTGAAGAGACTTGGTGACGGAACTATCAGTATCTCTATCGAGTTCATTGCTGCTAATGAATCAATAATCAAAAAAGTTTGGACAACCCTATCTAAAATGCCGATCTCTTCAGTTACTTCCAACTGCAGCAGAGAGACAAGGAGAGATTCCGGAATGAGATGAAGATATACACTGCGAGAATGGCACAATCGGGCATCAATGTTGCCGCTCCCGGACAGGTACGGTAGACAGATAGGAACCATAGATCGAGGACTGACTTTATTCCACGAAAAACAAATGGAATGTTCCAGAATGTGGCCATGAATTGGTTGCTGACAATGACAAGTTTCCCACCCCTTCCCTTTCCATTCATCCTGCCAGCTCCCCTTTCCCAGAACCATGGCCCAATCAATTGAAGAGCCAAACATTCCCCAATACGAAGCAGCCCATCTGAAATTGCGTTTTCGTGATATGGGAATAAACTTGTAAATATGTAGAATACTGAACACTGTATCCGAACAATCGTAAACTGATTATATTTCTGCAGGTAACGATCACTTCGAAGCAAAAGATGAATGGATCAACGAAGGATCTTCTCACTATGAATACTGAGAACTATCTGAAGAATGAGATCCTCAAACATCTCGAAGCAGCTCCCTTCAAGTTCGAATTAGCTGATTAGTCGTCCTCACCACTGCACCCATCACACCACCACACCACCTCATCAATAGCCACATACAAACCCGATACACGACAAACAATTTCTACAGAGTGCCTTATGCTTTCCTTCCCCCATATTCGGTAGTCGTTTCGTTGTCTTAGCTCGTTTCCTTAACAAGAGCAAACTCAGATGGTGCTAAATGAACAAATCTTGTCCCGAAAATCATTGTGAAATTCACGTTCAGTTGTCTATTCCTCTTTACAATACCCGTATACGTAGTATGATTGCTCTCTCTTGACTCGAATAGTCTTCTAATGTGCCCTATCTTTGATCTCTCATCTCAATTGGGGGAAAATATCACGCTAGTGAGTTGTCAACACTGTTTCTCCCTTACTTCATCCGCTTTTGCCTCATATTGATCTACCCTTCAGTCCTCATATATCCATTTTTCCTTCATATACCCCTTGACTACCGTACCCTGCCGTGATACCGAACGAGAATTTCGTTGTGAGACCTCCCCCCAATATCATAATTTGAATATTTGCTCGTTGTGTAACCCATGATCGACATATCAATTTCTTGACTGCTCTCGCAGCTTTGTGATTATTTTTCTTTCCAATTAGTGTGTGTTTTGCATGTTTTCTCCCTTTCAAAAGAAGTCAATAGAGTATGACGTTTCGTTGAGAAAACATAAAGATATTTGAGTTGTTTCCGATTTTCAAATTTTAATTTTCCCGCTTTGACAACCTCGCCATTGTTTCTCCTCCTACTATCGCATAGTATTTGTTCAAGAGTAATGCATAAAATGTATGATTTCTAAGATGAAGAAATAGACACAAAGAATACAAAACAGTCAGTGATCTAAAAAAATACAAAAATACAAAATACAAGCTAAACAGATCTCTTCAATGCACAAAAACCATATTGAACTCTCGAACTGACATTACCTTCAATTGTAATCTACCTTTGAATCTCTTCCTCGAGACCTTCCCTTTGTCCTTCCTTCTCTTCATAATCTCTTCTTTCCTCCGTCCTCCACACTTCAATTCGACCTCAAAATCTAACCGTTCTAAGCTCGCTTTTCACCTTCTCCCTTTGAAAAACGAGCGGAGTTCTGGAATGGCCCCACCTTCTCTCCTTTCACTCATCACTCATTCATAGGTCATAGAAGATGAGAGATCACTCGAAATGGAGAGAGACTGGAAGGGAACTCGTTATTGCGTCTTTGCTGTGTGTTTATCTCTCTCTCTCTCCTCGCCCTTCGGCGCGCAAGGGCGAAGTTTCAACGGAAGATGAATGAAGAGAATGGGATAATTAGAGAGAGGCAGAGAAAGGGAGAAAATGAGCTGTAACTCTCACTGAAAGAGTAGGGAAAGGGATAAGGATCATCAGGGTCGATTCGATGAGAGTATATAAGGACGGCCATTGTTCTAGAAAGCATCACCTCAAGCTGTTCCATTCCATTTCTCATTGAACTATCGTATTGACTTGCCACCGTACCATTCCTATCGTATCCCTGTTCCAGACCAAGAATGACTTTCGGACAATCAGTGGCCAACGTGGCCACATTCACATCGGCCGTCGCTATCATTGGATCTCTCATCTCAGTCGGATTCCTCTTCAATGATCTCAATCAATTCCACGAGATTGCCCTCGAAGACATGCAGGAGTTCAGAGTGAGTTGCGAATCTGACCTACCGAACTAGGCCTTAGAGATTACGGTAGTAGGTCACGATATATTTACAAAAAGCTGTCCTACCGAACCCAAATCCGATTACGATATTCATCCATTCAGGACATTGCAAACGACGCATGGACTCAGATGATCTCTGCAATTCCCTCATCTGGATCATCTCTTCCCTCTTCTCATCCCTTCGGTCGTATCCCTCGTGCTGCAGGAGGATCCAGCTGTGGATGTGCTGCAGGACCCAACAATTGCCCTGCTGGACCCGCCGGACCTCCCGGGGCCGCAGGAGAACCTGGTACGACAATTTATCACTTGGACCCGGGGATTGGATCGAACCAATACATAAGAAATTGAATGATATTTGTACAGGACTGGACGGAGAGAACGGAAAGGACGGAAACGCCGGTTCAGCCGGAATCACCGTTACTGACTACACTGCCGCTGCCTCCAATGGATGCGTATCCTGCCCTCAGGGACCCCAAGGACCCAAGGGACCCGATGGAGAGGCTGGTACGGTACCACACTTTCTCTGGTTCCACTTGGTCACATCATTTACTCATTGGTTTCAGGAGAGCCCGGTCGCGATGGACATCCCGGTCATCCTGGAAGAGCTGGACAGAACGGACATCGTGGTGCTCCCGGAGCAAGAGGAGACGCTGGAAGAGATGGAATCGACGGAAGACCCGGAAGAAATGGAGGAAAGGGAAGAAATGGAAGAAGAGGACAGGGAACTCCTGGTGGACCTGGAAGAGTTGGAGCACCCGGACATAGAGGAAAGAATGGAGCTCATGGAAAGAGAGGAGACAATGGAGCACCTGGACCTCAGGGACCTCAGGGACATCCTGGACAGAATGGTCAACCTGGTCAGGATGGATATCCTGGAGAACAGGGACAGAATGGACTTCCTGGAGCTGATGCTGCCTATTGCCCTTGCCCGCCTCGGTTAGTACATAACTCACTGATTATTGACTAAACTCCGGTTCTGGTCCCTAATTCCCGGCTCTTTTCAGTGTTTCTCCCGTTGCCGTGGAATCTCCGGCTCCTCAGTCTCAGGGCTACGACCAGGCAGAGCCGGCAACTGCAGCTCCGGCCTATCAGCCGGCTCCGGCTACGGGATACGAAGGAACGGCTCCGGTCGCCCATCCCGCTCCCGCTCCCCAAGGATACTCGAGAAGAAGAGCCGTCTAAGGGAATCGATAATAACGACTTATTCAATAAATTATTTATTAAATCCTGTTGTGTAATTGCAACAATCGAAGGTCTCAGAAGACACTTACATAATAGCAAAATGAGAAGAAGCTCGACGTTTCAAACCGAACTCGTTTTCTGGATATCCACTTTTCTACCAGAAAAAGTTCGGATTCTTCTGAGAGTGGAATGAACATTGAAAAATAATAATGCGTTTATCACGTTTTCTCGGTTAATTGTCTCTTCATTAACTATTATTTCAAATGTTAGATGGTCTAATCAGGAGTGAATTCATTGACTAGAATATTAATTTTCATGTTTGATCAGAAAAATGAACTACTGAAGGAACGCTGAAGGAACGCTTCGGAAAGTCTTAGATATTATTTAGAATATTCATTGAGACGTTTATTTATCGGCTTGTTTTTCACAAATATACCTTCAAATAGATAGAAATCTCTTTATCATTTTGCTATGAGGCGAATGGATCTGAAAAATAGATCAAAGATCAGAGGAAGAGCAGGAGAAAAGAATTTACGCGAAAACGAACAATTGAAGCAACGACGAAGATTGAATAGATAAATGTGAGGGTGAGAGATAGAATAGAGAAGGGAAGAGATCTCAATACATCTCATCTCAATACAAAATACATTTGAATAGAAGATATATCAGATATTCGCCTGAATTGTGATCTTTGATCTTTGAATCAATTAACGCAACCACCTTATCGTCTGTACCCATAAGAGAGTCTTTGAACTTTGGAGGAGTGTTCGTGGTCCGCGGGAACTTGTCTCCCTCCTGAATAATCAGTTATTGATTAGTGTTGCAGGCAAATACCTATTTCCGGTAGTACCCAAAACAAATGTGAATCTCTACTACTCACATGCTTTCCTCCTTCATCAGCTGCAACCGTTCTCACGATGAGAGGGAGCGGTCCGGGCTTAGTCATATGAATTGATCTTTGATCTTTTATCTATGGGCTAATTATCACCTTGTCTCCTCCGACCGTGCCCATGAGGGAGTCGCGGGCCTTCATAGCTGGGCTCTTGGAAGTCGGCAGCCTGTCCAACATCTGAATCGTCGGTTCTTGATCACTGTCTGATGTACTACCGTACCTCATCGTCAATATTGTAGTCATTTTTCATCTCTTCCTTCGCACTCTTCTGAAATGGGTTACTGTAACACACGCGTCAATCAACCGTACCTCATCATCCTTCTTTTCGTCTTTCTTCTCTTCACTCTCCTTCTTCTCTTCCTTGTCTTCCTTCTCGTTCACTTTCTCATCTTCATCCTTCTTCTTCGATGAAGTCGTCGGAACTTCGGCGGTTTTCTAAAAAATCGGTTTTTGTTATTTTGTACAATGTACAATACCTCATCGGGTTTCTCCTCCTTTTTCTCCTCTTTCTTCTCTTCGCCATCCGTCTCGTTGGGAAGGTCGCCCTTCTTCTCAGAGGGCGAAAACTGATGATGATATCATATACCTCATCACATTTTTGTATGATACCTCCTTCTTCTCCTCTTTCTTTTCGTCCTCTTTCTTCTCCTCCTCTTTCTTTGCTTCTTTCTTCGACTTCTCCTTAGGTCGATCTTCCTTCTTTTCAGAGAGTGGAGCCTGAGAGGATATCTACATTAACCTGATCACATCATTGTCTCATACCTCTTTCTTCTCTTCTGACTTGGGAGCAGGTGCAGCCTTAGGCAGAGCAGCTTCTGGAGAAATCGATAAATGATTAGGGATTACTGTAGATTGATATACGGTAGATCACTGAATCCGAAGGACTACGGTACCTTTCGGTGCTTCGGGGGCCTTTTGCACGCTGTCAGTCGACTGTTTGGCTGCATCAGTCGAGAGCGTTGCCTGATAATCATTATTCAATCGATTAGTCCTGTCTTTGGCCAACCTTATTTGAAGCTGCTGCACTAATCGAGGACTCCACTTTCTACAATAAAAAATGGATTAGTGGATACGGTAGGATTGGCTACGGTACCTTCTTATTGCTGCATAGAGTGAGTAGGGTTACGGTACCGATCGATAAGAGCATCGTCCATTGCAGCATCTGCAATGGTACGGTAGACTACAGTATTGATTATTTTGACTTACAGGGGAAAGGGCGAGTAGAGGAAGCATCAATGACGGAACGTCCATCTACAATCAACAATTAGATGCATTACGGTAGGATAAAGGTACTGTAGAATGGAATCGATTGAACTAGCCTCAGACGAACTTCCACCACTCGCAACGAGACTGAACATGTTAAATGAGTGAAAAAAGAAATATGAGAGACAATGAGTACAACGAATTTGGAAGAACAGATATTCGTGTTTTTCTTGTTCAGACGATATTTTCAAAAAAAAGTTCCTCTTCATTGTTTATCATAGCCATCTCTCCTAAATTTTACCATAGATACAATAGCTCTGTTCTTTGTTATATTTAAAGCAACACTAACCTAGATATCTTTCCATAAAAAAAGTTTGCTCTTTAATGTGAAGAAAATTTAACGAAATTGAACGATAAATAGATACTATTCTTTTATTTGTTGCTAATTCAGATAGTAAACAAGTGTATCTTTCTCTCCCTCAACCAATTCACAATTAAACTGAATAAGTATCCTGTGTTATCACGACAGCACCACCTTGATCAATCCGAACAGTAAAAAAATTCTCATCCACTATAATCAATTGTTCTTTTTTTCATTCAGAAGAGAATAGCAAATTGCCCAATCCCTCATACACCTCTTCTCACAAATTCTTATTATTGCATCAATTTTCGTCTCCTCCTAAAATCAAAATTTATTTAATTTTGAAATTGATTAACTCACATATTTGAGGGTGGTATAATAAATGTGATTTGTATCCTTCTGAAGAGAAAAAACGATTGAGAAAGCAAATCTTGAATGGATCGCGCACTTTTGGCACATAATTTTACTTCATCCATGTTTTTTTTAATTCTCTGTTTGTTATACCTCGAATCCGAGCATCATTCATTACATAATTATCTGAAGAAATAAAGATAAGAAGGAACTAGGTCTTCCCACCTTCCTCACTAATCCTCCAGATATGAATCCAACAGCAGTTGATTCCGTATCTTCAAATATAATGTGATCTTTGATCTTTAATCTTTCTTCTTAGCTCAATTTACTCGTCGAAGTTAATATTAGTTCATGTTTGCCACATTTGATAGGATTGTCATTATCAGAGGAGGAATTTAGGGGGAAAGAAACACTCGATCACTTGATTTGAATGAAAGATAATAAGAAGATGAAGGATAGAGAAAAAAGAGAAAAAATAGAAACAACGAGTGAATGAGCGAATCGGTATCTTTATCTAATGAGCTGGTCAATGCAAAAAATTATTCTTTTAATTATTTTTCGAACTTTTGTGTTTTTAAAATTGCCATACTTTTAGAAGTCAAACGAAGTGTAGAGTGGATAATGATCATTTGTAATAAATCATTACAATACTTGTTTATCTATCTAGTATGGATAAATTGTTCGTCTCTTCATGACGATCGATCTTCTATTATTCTTCTACTCTCAAATTGCCTTGTCTTCCTCGTAGAAAACGTAGTCCGATCCTTGCTTGTGCTCCCTGATGAACAATTTGTTATCTCAAAAAAGGGCATTTTCGAGAAAGTCATTTGAAGAGCCGTTTGCAACAATAAGCATCATTTGCATTAAATAAAGCAGATGCAGTTGAAAATCCTAGTCATCACCAAAAGGAATAGATGGAAAGGAATAGATAGATGTTCAACTCATTTTCGATAGAAATACAGATAATGGTAAAAAGATACTTGGGTGGAATGCTTCGACCGAGTTCGGCCACCATATTTCCCTCTGCTCCTTTTGCTGTCCACTCGCGAAATTGCTGGCCGAATCCAGGGAATTTCTCGAGAATGCTGAAAGAAACACTTTGTTGTGATAATCGGTTAAAATTGATGTGACAATCTAAATGCCGCCTCATTTGTAGGAATCTGGTATAAAAATGAGGAAACGGTTTAATTGTACCTTCGAAAGACATGTGCCTCCTCACGATAATCATCATACGGAACGGGACGGAGAGAGTAATTCGCCGAGATCTTCAGAATGCCTAAATGATCTTTCATAATCGATTTATATATATATATCAATTCGTATCCTACAGTAATCATAGAGCGAGCACTGAGCACTATGATAGACTCTCAACGTTTCATCTACCACGCTTATTCTAACCCAAATTCTACTGTAATCCAATCGATACCTGTTCCCAGTAGATTCTCCAATGTCAATGGTGATTCGAGAGAGATCTCCAACACACGGAGAATGATACGGCAGACTGTAAGTAGGCCCAATAGACTGATGAAGTGCCATTGTGAGGGAATGCGGGCACACATTCATGGAATAACTCTTACCATCGATATGCTTCCAGTCCCTTGCAAGTTTAGGATTTGCCCACCTGTACAGTTCCGAAGGCATCTGCAATAAACATGCAGACTTCGGGTTTGAATAATCCAATTCGCTTCATCATAATATATTCCTAATTTGCCCAATTAACAGATAGTTGATCTATATTTGACACTCTTCCTATATAAAATTGGAAGGGGGGGGATGAGTAGCATAGCTTATGCTGCATAAGAAGTGATATAAAAAGAAATGAGCTCGCATTAAATCTGAAAGAAGGGTCACAAAATGAGAACCGTATTTTTATTACGAATTTTATCTCTTCACTCACCACTGCCAGAATTGCAAGAGGTATCTCCATAGTCCAGCAGAAACTTTCGAGAGTTTCGATGAAGATGATGTCACGAGTGAAGATGATACTCTGCCAAGATTGAATGACATTTATAAAGAGAAGGAGCGAATATTACTCAGAATAATCAATGTTATAATTAAATTGAGAAGTTTCCAGAAAAGTAGTAATTGAATAAAAAAAAAGAAATGCGTCTAGACTACCAAATAATTGCAGCTGTCTCTTTACTCCACTCGCTCTTTTAATCTCTCACTACTTTCCATCGCGAATAAGTGGAATTGAGAATCAGCTAATCCTATTTCACATTCTAGTCTCAAGGCATCAAATTTGCAAATAAACTCACGATTGCTTTTCTCAGTGTGTTGTAATATCGGATAACTATCGTGTCCCTGTCTTCCTTTGTTGAGAAACGAGCGAATTTCTCCAGGATATCGAAGAAAATCCTCAAAGTGGGAAAATGAAAAGTTCAACTATTTAGGCTTTCTAGCTACTAGATATTTCATTGATAGCAAAAACCATTGGAAAAGATAACAAACATGTACTTGTATATTTGGATTCTGAGATCAAAGACCAATTATCTTACTCATGTTCTTCGTCCTCCTGACTTGAGATTCTATTAAATATCCAAGGGAAAATGAGGTCGTTGTCGATCATTCGGCTGATCACATTCTATAATGGATTAATTAATATTTCCAATTCTGACAATGGTTCACAGTAAAGGGAAAATAGAGAGTCTACAGAAACAATCCTGACATAATATTAGCTGACAAAATATGCGGTAAATGATTGTACACAATATAACATCATAGAACAAAGATTTACTCACGGAATCGGGGTTATCATGATACACCACCGAAAATCTTAGCAGTCTTCCGATCCCTTTCGCGCTGCCTGAAAACGAGATTGTTCTTCATATCTTCGCACAAATGTTCATGTTCAATCCAGTGCAAAGAGGTCTTGTCATCCTAAAGATCAAAGATCAACTCACTAAATTTTTCGTTTGACGCAAGCCATTTAATGCAAATGGCCAGAATTCTTTCGCATAAAAGGCTATCGGGCTGCAATGACGAAACATTCAATTGATCGATGGTGCAATTGTATCCTAACTATGTGCTCTTCACTGTAATCTGAATTTCCCTCTGCGCCCAATTCCTCCATCACTTCCAGAAGTGCATCGAGAGCTTTCTCCTTCTCATCTACGGGAGTCTCCTGAATGAACTCTAATCGAATTGAACCACTTTTCATCTCAGTCTCAGTATCTCGAAAAATGGCTGGACACGGAAATCGTGTATTTACAATAATTAATTAGGCCGTATTCAACAAACACAAAACTCCGAAAATCTAATCATCTAGAAACATAACCAGGAGTTGATGTATCGGCTTCATCATTTTTAATGTATGCAGTTTCTACGATATTCAGCCGAATTCGTCATAAATACAAACCTTTCTTTCGAGGATACTGAGGAAGAAGGGCAACCACAATCTGAAGATTTAAGAATATGCAAGTTATCGAATGTAATTAAATACGGAAGCCAGACTAGACAAGCAAGGCAATATAAACTAGCCGTAAGTTGAATACTATGAAGAGAGAAAGTACACAAACGCACTTCATTTCCGATCGACCTCCACAGAGCGAAAGAGGTGAGTAGAATGAGAGGATGGGGAAATGGGAGATGGGAGACGATTGGAAATCGATAATCCAATTATTTATATTTGAGTTATTAAAATGAAGCAATAAGTGAAGGCACCTAATTAACTGTTGGGAAAGTAGTGAGAGATAGAATGCCGCTAGAAGATCTACCGAATATCGAAATGATTCGCAAGGAAACGATTGTCATTGATACAACTGATGAAGACTGTCGAGTCTGCTGCTGAATTTGGAGATTTTTTCAAAAGTAAGTACAACTCGATGATGTTGAGTGAATAAACCTGATGATTTCAGGTCCGTCGCCATCGTCAATCGAGATCTTTTTCATCGATTACTATCTCTATCTTACCATCGCTCTGATATTTGTTATATTTAAAACAACACAAACCATGAAAGGGTAATTAACAATAATCTAACCTGTGAACACTGTTTCATATACGTTCGCAATATGAGTTGAGTAATAGAGTAACAGATGAATCGAAGATGCTTCGATTCATCTATTACTCAACTTGACCATTTTGATTTCGAACTTGTGTTTAATTATTTCTTATCAAGGAGCTGCGAGAAGAGTCGCAACTATTCTAATAAAGAGTTTTCCATCAACAGACCAAGAAAGGTGAAACACCAACGACAATGAAATTGTAATGGAGTTCTTTCATAATGGCATTGTGTTTACTTCGTAGTCAGTAACTTCTCCTTTTCTTGCTTCCAACTGGTACTTTCTATTATTTATTTCGTGAATCTAATGGCAGGCTCTTGCGATCTACAATATCGACCTTTTTATGAAGGATTCAGCACGTTAACACTGGTTATTTGTGGAATCGGAGGTTAGTGAATTCATAACGTAATTTGTTATATTTCATTAATTTAGCGATCACATTCTTTGTTGTATTCGCTTGGTGCGCTGTGGATATGGCCAAGTTCGATTTTTTTCTGAATTTATTTTTCTATTTCCAATATTCTCGCAGACTTCACAGGGAGGTCTCTCGAACTGAAGCGGCTCTGTCGCTGATGAAGAGAAACTATGGAGGAAGATATTAGTTCATAAATTATCTAATATTTTGCTGAAAAACATATTTTTCATAGAATTGTTGTTGAAATAATAATATAAAGGGTGGAATTTTGCCTGGTCAAATTCTGCAAACAAAAATATCGAACCGATAAACAATTTTTACCGTTTTCGTATTGAGACAAGATTACGAAAATGGCAGAAATCACCATTTATTCGGCATTTTCTATTCACTATCTCTATTTCTCAGTGACGCAAGAGAATTTAATGACCATTCAGAATGGAATTATCCAATTGAGTGCGAGGGGAACCTACAAGTACATTATTTGCTTCGCGGAATTCAATTTACTACTAAGAAGAAAGCGGAAAAATCATTAGCCTATATAATTGTGTCTGTATATGAAGAGTTAGATTTTTTTAAATCACAGTCTCTTCAATGTAGCAAAAACTTCAAGAAAAGTAATGAAGAAGAGCGATCTCCCTTTTTCGATCTTTAAATGGCCTATCAATTTCAATCTAGAATTAGGGAAATCACATTCAAATGATCTGCCATTCACTAAAGGGAACGCTTGTTTGAGGTAAATTTTGAATATACAAGTGTTTGAAGCCAAATAATGCAGTCGTTGAGTCAGACATTTTAATTGTGAATAGTTGTACTTACAGATAGTTGTACTTACAAAATGAAAGAAATTTTTTGATCGGAATTTCGAATGAGCATCTGTTCAGATCAAGATTGCAGTTTTCTGTCTCGAAGCTTTCATAAGACAATGTAAAAATAGAGTATAGTGATGTTTTAAATATTCCTCCTTCTTCGCCACTTGAAAAAGAACAATTGAAGAATACTCGAGGAGCTCAAAGGATTCGAAACGTTCTTGAAGAGAAAGTGAAGTGAAGAATAATGATGATCCCTTGCTTGAACCCCTTCTCTTCCATTCTCTGTTATTGTTCTCAGTCTGCTCTTACTTACCAATTCCATTGTTCCATCTCGACTTTTCGCACCTCGTTCTAATTACCGGCTCTCCTCTCTCTCATTCGCCGGTCCTCACGATAATTAGGAGTTTCGTCGTGAATTCGCGCTCTTCGATTCTGGTACCAGATGGTTTTGAATGGAGAGAAGGGATGAATGAACGAGAAACAGTCTCTCATTAGGAAGAGTATTGTCAGAACTGCATCCGGAGGCATCACTGCTCAATTACTGTATCACGTGGATAACTTAGGAAAAATATATGTAAACCAATGCACTCAAAGTGCTTATTGTACCTATAAACGTGTCAAAATTAGTTGTTTCATGAGTGTTTCTCCGTCATTCCTTCGATTGTTCAGTAGAAGGTGTCACTTACAGCTTCTCTTTCTCTCCGAGTGTAATGGACTGCATCGGCAATTTTCACTCGTATTTCGTCCGACCTCAAACATCTTCGCTAGTTCTAGATAATTTCATTCGTCGTTCTCACACTGGATTACTCCCCGTTTCCTCTCTCATTTTTGCCAGTTATTCCTTCTTCTCCTCATCTAAAAAATGGCGCTTGAGGGCACTTTAGCCATTTTATGACCATAAAGTCTGTCGGGCAACGCATGAAATGGCACGCTTTCTCTCATTTTCGTGAGTTATTCAGTTGGTTAGACCTGATAGGAGAGCCCGGAAGTTTGGGAGAGTGCAGAGAAGCTGGCTGAGGCAGAGAAGGACGAGAGAGCACGTGAAAGTGAGAGAGTGTCACATATTCTCGTCATTATTGCATGTTGCTGTCGTGTCATTCTCCTCGTTCTGATCTATTACTGACGGGTTTGAGACCCTCGAGGGAGGGGAAAGTTGAGGAGAGGACTGATAGGTCATAGGAAATAGCGAAGATCGTAAAGGAGAAGTTTGTTTGTATCCAGCCCTATTCTAAAATATTCATTCATCCTGTGAACCGAGTAGTCTTACGTAATAATTGGCGTAATTTTTCAGCCAACTGGACAAGGGAATGTTCATTCTTCAATATTTCTCTCACTTTGCCAAGTAGAGAAATTCTGAAGAATTACGTTTGAACTGCTGACTGCACCGTTTTTTTGGCACAATCTTTTCTCGCAGAGTTTCATCCCTATCAATCTCAATCCTTACCCTCTCCACTTTCAGAACAGTTGTTGCGTTGACCAAAGAAACATAAAAGTTCCACTTCGTCTTCATCTCTTCATTATTTTTGTCCATTCAATCACATTCTCATTTTGCTAACAGTCCCATTCCACCGAATCCCGTGTCTTCCCGTTCCTTCCCCTCCTTCCTTTTTCTTCCATCACGGTGTGCTGTCAATTCGAGATGGACACATGTTCTTACACTGGGAACACTCGCTTATTAGATGGAGAGAGATGATGATGAATCAGGTACGAGAGAATCCCTTTGGCGGATGACACTAACGAGATATTGAGTGGTCAACGATCAATTGGGATGAATCCGACTGATCAGGCAGAAAGATATCACGCGTGTAACCTAAGAATAACCCCAACCTAAGAAAATGGGACAAATCTGTTCATTCTGATTTGAATTATCTATTATCTATTCTTCGGTGACGTTTTGAAATGGGCTTCCTGAAGTAATTTGTGGAATCATTCTTCATTTATGAAAGATTTTCAAACGGTATTATTTTCCCACGAAACCCTTCCTAGTTCCCTCACAGTAGCGCATCTGTCTCAACTATCTGTCCTCTCAATATCCCCTCACAATAAGGTCAGATCATGCTGGAAACAAGAGGATGGAGTGAGATTATTGGAATTATTAGGTCTTTCGGTGTCTTTCCTCCTTATTGGTGCTTGAGAATGAGACGCTTCTCTCTCCTCCTATCATAAATCCATCTTTGCATCTGTTGTCCAACCTGATTTACAGTATATCCAGAGGGTCGAATCAGCACTGTTTTGCATCTGTTGGATGACGGTCTATCGCATTGTAATTATCACGATTGCGCAATAAGACTGTCCCTTCCTCTCCCTCTCCTCCTCCTCGTACAAATTGGGCGTGTAGATAAGAAAACAGATGGACAGATGTCTTAGTAACAATATTGACCCCTCTGACTAATTAGAGACGGCTAATTTCGGTTGCTACCACCCAGCATGAGATAGCTAATGATCTGAGAAGAAGGGCAGGGAAGGGTCAGGATAGGTCAAAGTGACTGATCCCTCTCTTTCGAATGTCCCCAACAAGTCTCGTACTCATAATCAAGGGATTGGGGTAGGATCGTCTCTCTCTCCCTCTCTTTTTATGAGGGGTTCCCTTCTCTCTTCACGCTTCGATGAATCAGAGAGGACACTCTTCATCTGATTGTTTCTTCCTCTTCCGGTGACCTACTCCCTAATTACTGGTATATTGTGCATGGTGCGGGTTCGAGGGACGACTTATCCCACTCGTCGTTTCATTAGATTTGTGACTAGAGAGGGTTGACTTTATTGGGGGACGGGAAGGAAGTGTCCGTCCCTCAAGAGATGATCACAATGAATTGTAATTGAGGGGTGGTCGAGTTGCTTCATTCGACATCTCTATCTCTCTATCTCTCTCTCTCTCTCTAGACAGGGGTCAATCAGAGAGTTCTTTCAGATCGGAAGAAGAAGACCTCAAAACCCACTTGAACCTCCTCATTCCACCACACTAAGGTCATAATAATTAGTATTCTCTCAATTCACACAGTCTTTCATTGGTTAGAGACGACGAGAGATCACGTGGAAACGAGATAGTGGCTAATAAACCCTTCGATGATGCTCTCTTTGCGGCTCGTTTTCACTCGTTTTTCCATCGTTTTTGCCAATCAGCATTGGGATTCAAGGACGAAGAGGAAAGGAAGTGATTGCATCGATTGAAGGAAGTGGACTGTAGTAACCACCTTCCATGACTCATTGTCCATTCTCCCCTTTCGTCCTCTTAGATCTCTTGCCCCCCCCCCTATCATCAAGCATTCTCTTATTCATTGGCTTATTCATGGAGCGCCAGTCGCGGCAATGCTTTTGATGAGCGAAGATCGAAGAAAGAGAGAGGGGAGGTCTCCCACGATACGCTCACTGTGGGTTATTTTGGAGGAGGAAGTTGCGATGAATACTGATGATTTTATCTCAGATATTCTTCAGACTTTTCAAATGTAATTTTCTCGAGATACAGTAGATAGCCAATATTCAGTTTTCATCTAACGAGTGGGCAATCTCAATGAATAGATCCTCGGATCTAGAGTTCCGGGATGGGATGGCAATGTAAGCATCAGTCAGAAACATTGATACACTCGTAGGGCTTATCGAGTTACACGAACACTGCAAAACACCGATCACATTACGCAGAGAGCCAGAATATCACATATTCATCTCAGTCTCACTCAATCGATATACAGGTCAATCTCATTCTTGAGCATCCGAGACACCGGATATCATAATTCAGGGGGGTTCTCTAGGGGGAAACATGGTAATCCCAGAGCGGGACCTTTGATGGAAGGAAGAGGTCCACTGATTTCTATGGGCATGCAAGGAAAAGGAAGGACGAGAAAGTTGTTTGTCCCTTCTTCCCTCAGGTACGGTATTGTTACTTGCAAGTCCGATCAAGGTTAGTACTTCTTTGCCAATCTTATTCTGAGATTTTCCTTCATTCTCAGTCATTTTCATCTTGGTTGTCGGTGTCTAATAAGACGAGTAAACAGTCCTTGTGACCTCTCATCTCTCAGTCATCTGAACCCCTTCTCTTCTCTTTCCTATCTAAGCATCACATATTTGCCCTTGCCATAATCCAATCAACACTATTGCATCTCTTCTCTCCCTCTGGTCCTCTAGACTGGTCTCCTCTCTAACCGAACCCCCCTTCCCTCTTCCATCCAAAATAATCCCATTCAACATCTGAGAAAACATATGGGCCTGCTATGTTTTCACGTGATTATGTTCTAGAACGGGGAAAACAGTCTTTTATCTGTGGTACGGTAGGTTTTGCTGCCGGGAAATGGTACGGTAGGATGGTGCGGTGTATCAACACGAAAATGCTACTGTATCCTGAATGAACTCATTTACGCAGTCATAACATTGGCTATCTTTGCCCTTGATCAGTGGAATCGATGGCAGAGAATTACCGATACACCGTCCCGATTACTCC
This sequence comes from Pristionchus arcanus, assembly GCA_900490705.1. Lineage (NCBI taxonomy): Eukaryota > Metazoa > Nematoda > Chromadorea > Rhabditida > Neodiplogasteridae > Pristionchus > Pristionchus arcanus. The sequence goes on along the minus strand of LS488633.1, from coordinate 30,631 downwards.
ATTGATGACCCAACCCCCAAGAGTACCCAAGGGAACCAGACTATCACTGGATCCACCTCCACCCTCCCAATACCGGAGCCGGAATTCAGATCGGAGTGGTAGATCACACCATCGCAGGCTCTCTTCCCATCGAGTCGAAGGTAGATCAATGACCTCTCCCTCTTCCCTCCTCTCTTCCCCTCTCATTTCCCCTCTTCCCTTCGTGAGCAACTCTCATCGATTATTCGCGTTTTTTGTCCTATTCCCTGACCCAATCACCCTCCTCTTCCTTCGATACCCATTCCTCTTCCTCTCCTTTTCAATAGCCCGTATCTCGCGAGTCTTTTCACGTCGTTACTTTGGGGGTCCTCGTTCATTACTCTCCCCTGTTCCCTCGATCTCTAACCGGTGAGAGTGAGTGAGAGAGCACTGGGTATCGAGAGAATCAGAGAGCTACGGGACGTTCGTACCACCCTCCAGGGTGATTCATCATCGCTATGAAAGGTGTCCCAGGCCAATCAGTCATTCTGGCTGCGCACTCTCCTCTATTCCCATTGACTCTCCCCTTCTCTGTCGTGTCTGTGCTCTCCTCATTTCGCTCTGTCTCTTGACTACCATTCAACAGCCCCTTCGTTCGTTGGACTAGGCAACACGTAAATTGGGGTCTCCCCTCAGGTGGCCCCCTCTCTTCTTCCCCTCTTCCTATATTAGCATATGCCCGAAGCGGAACAATTGCCTTCGATTTACCCGCACACCATACATCCGGGGGAACCAAACCGCTTAGCTTTAATGGTACCGGCGGGATCCGGGGCAAGTTGTATCGGTGAGAGTGGTCACTGGGGACTGGAGGAATACATTATTTGGAGGGGAGGTAACCGATGGACCTCCGATGCAATTCAATTTGGTAGCTTCTCTTCCTGTCTCAAGTGTTTCCGTCAGTAGTTATTGCATGGTGCAGTCGCCTATTCCCACCTCCGCAATCCATTTACCGGCTTTGCTGCGACTGCTGCGCACTTTCCGGCTCTACTCCCGCCCCATTCAATCTGTGGATTGTCGAGAGTAGAGAAGGGAGGGGATCAGTGGGTGTATCGAATGACCTCGGGTGGGCTCTTTGAGTCCTAGAGAGGACAATGTCACTTATACACTCTCGGAACATTTGCCGCCAGGTGCGCATATAGGGGGAGGGAGACTGACTGGCTACTAGAGAGATCCCCGAGGGGTGATAGGGTACCCGAGTAGTGGGACCTGGATCATTCTTTGCCTGGGAAGGTTGATTGTTTGGCCCATTCCAACCCCCAGGACATCTCTCGCAGCTCATTCATCACTAGTCTTCTCTCAATTGGGAGTCTGATTAGTGGATGATTTACAACCTCGTCCCTCCTTCCCTCTGGTATTTCCTCTCCCCCCACTCCCATCTCTAGGTGTATCACTTCCCATTGGATCTCATCGAGTGCCCGATAGACGTCCCACTGTTCACTCTTCTCCTCCCATCACTCCATTACTCATTCTGATGAATATTCCGTCCTTTTTTCCCTTCTCGATCCATCTCACCCTAAATCACATTCCTTTGTCTCACCACACAAGTTGGCAAGGGGCGCGTGCCCCCATTGTGATGCTGATATTTTACGGTGCCCAGTCTGGGTCTGGCACCGAGTGGGTCCTCCTGGTTCTGGTTCACTGGCTCTGGCTCATCTCCGATAATGAAGTAGTGGTCATTTCGCGCAGTCTGGACCCAGCTGGAGCCTGTTGACCAGTCCAGGCCCCCCTTATTGGCTACTACCAGTGTATGATACAACCACCACCAGCCTGCCCTATTGGGACAGACCCTCTCTTCTCGACCCATTGAGTGGAGCCGATATTGGTTTGGGTATTACAGACTTGCCATGCCCTTCTCTCACTTTGGTGCTATAGAATGAACTTTGAATCAAAACTCACCGCCTTTTAGAGTATTCCATTCTCAATCGCATAAAAAGGGACTCATATTTGGGGTGTTAATGATGCTCTTCTCTGTCTTCCGAAGGGGGAAAGAGTTATGGGCCGATGGCCTTTCCCTTTTTGAATGAAGGCCTCTTTCGCAATCTCTTACCGGATACGGTAATGGCTTATGATCATGAATGAACAGCGGCAATTGTTCTTGAGCTTATCAGGTTATCAGATTAGTAAGGTTATCTCTATCACTGCTTCGGTTTACAACTATGTTTTGGCTGCTACAGTTTGTACGCTCTTGTTGTAGGAAAGATTGGGTTTACAACGAGAGACACTCGGGCATTTGATGCGATAGAATGATAAGAGGATGGGAACGGGCAGTGGGAAGGGAAGACTGAGAAAGGACACCATTGAGAAACACCTGCAAAGTGCAGTTATGTCCAGCACTTTCCATCTGTGTTTGAAGGAGAGTTCCCTCAGATCCCTCCTCCTCCTATTCCATTCAGTATTGTATACTAGATCTGAGCGCACGCATCCTTTATAGTTCTATAGCCACTCCGATCGTATTTCGTCCCGTTGAATCCTTAGTTAGCTTCTCCCTCCCTCTCCCTTCTCCTCCATGACTGGACCCTAATCAAGTTACCACTGGGTGGACTTGATTTCTGACTATGCTTGCACATGCCTAATTAACTCCTAAGCTAATTTAGTGGTGGTCTCGAGTATCCAAACAAGGCGCACGCAATGAATAGATTCCCTTGCGCAACCACTCGATCTCTTCCCTTTCTTCCCCTTTGTCGGACATCCCAAAGCTTGTCCGAATGAGAGGATCAATGCCGTTTGCGCAATAAATATGGTGAAGAGAAACTTTGGTGGATGGTGGTCAATGTTTATGTGTGTAGATGGATGAATCTTCGTCTTGGTCTTTCCTTTCGAAGCATAAACCTCCCTCAGTGTCCTCCCTCTGTCGGCTCATGAGTGAGATCTAAAAGAGGACTGACCATCATTATTATTGTCTCGTCTGCCTTTGTGCTTCTTCCCCCCCCCCCCGTCAATCTCTTCTCTTTCGGGGAGAAGCTCCACATATTGCACAGATGTTCTTAGATCGAGATAGAGGTTCAGTTTATTGGGTCCAGAGGCGGCTTTATCCCTACCCCCTCCATCCTCTAATTCCATCTCTTCACTCTTTCCACTGTACGGTTCGTCTCACACTTCATCACGATGGAATGGTCAATTTGACGTGACAAGTCTTACTTACTCTTGTAAAGTAAGAGGAGGGAAGACTCCTCCCCCCTGAGGGGGCAATAGTTGTGGTCACTCCTCTCTCTAGCTCCGCCCCTTCTCCCCACCCTCACCCTCCTCCTCCTCTTCCTCTTCCTTCTTCTTTCAATGTATCCATCTCTCTTCCTCTTCATGGTCTGGTCAAGGGTCGTGCTAATTAGATTCTTCCCTCCATCCTTGCAGCACATTCGCACTCATTTCGTGTCTCCTCCCCCCTCTCTCGCTTATATCCCCTCAACGACCCCCTAGGGAAGTCCAACGAAGGACCATCACTTCTCTCACTACATACTCCCTTGTTGCATAATGCCTCTCGCTTCATCTTCTATGTCGCGTATTTTCATACTACTTATTCCTACCGTAACCCATCAATCGATATTGTTATCAGGGAATAGGATGTCGTCGACTACCGTAATCTGCAGTCTGGTTCTCCTCGCTACCGTATCCTCGGCCTACGATAGCACGAGACTTCGTGATCTACCCGTTGATAACTGCGCCCATGGAGGAGCCATTCGAGATGTGAGTCGAGATTCTTTGATCTTTGATCTTTGAGAGGCTCTTGCTGTCGGTGCCGATCAAAGGTTTCTCTGTTGTTGTATCGTGGTGGATTATAATGGGATTAGAAGGTGATAGGTGTGTAGAGAAGAGAGAGGGTCATTTGACCATGAGGGGATATGCATGAAAGACTGCTTGCATGGCCCAAAATGGGAGATTGAGCCCCCCCCCCCTTCTCCAATTCACTCGTCATTTTGAACGAGGCGAAAGATGGGAATGACTGATTTCCTTTCTTCACTCTCCTCTATTCCCATACTCTCTCGTCTTCTCTGATCTCTCTGTGCCCTCCTCGATTCTCCCACTCTCTCCTCTCTCCTTGAGATGCTCATTATTTTGCACTAGATTGTAACAGATGGTGAATCTCTTGTCAGAGGGGAAGGGATTACATGGAGGGGTCAGGTATGGATAGGCCTCCCCTTCCCTCCCCCCTACGGTGAGGAGACAAGAACACTTGAGGGGCTGCCATCAATCTGAATGCTCCTTTTCCCTCCTGACTGAATGGAGATATGCATTCTTACCATCTTCTCCCCCTGTCCAACCCCTTTCCTCTGCTGCCTAGAAACGGACAAGGTCCATCAACGAAATTGACGATGACCAGGAGTAATCGTCATGAAGTGTATCTACCTGGTAGCCCCCCCCCCCCTCCTCCCCTAGTCCAAAGATAGGCCTCGAAAGGGAAGGTGAGACGCACCCAAGCGTGGCATGAGTTCTCCCATTGAATGTTTCTCCCTGTCCCATTATTCATCCGCATGACCCTTCTTTCCACTCTCAGTCAGCCCTCTTTTATGCGATGATGAGGGCCCCGAACCATTAGCGGATATCCTGTGCCCGTTTTGGATTTGGAGCCCTAAACTTGGTACTTGGTAGTCTCCCTTACCCCATCTGATCTAGCGGGAAGACGGAGAATGCGCCAATTTGATGGCAGACTGGTGCAATTGCGTAAGGGTATCAGTGAGGAAGAAGAGAGACTGGATTGGTGCTGAGATTGGATAATTGGGGACTGCTCGAGGGGGCGAGTAGGGAAACAACTGACGAAGGATTGATGAGGATGAGAGATCAAAAATCAATTTATCGTCATTGCAGGGCAAATGCGAGTGCACTCTCAACTGGACTGGACCCAAATGCGAAGCCGAGGTAAGAGTCGTGACCTGTCATCTGACCAAGGAGTCTACCGTAATCCCCTCCTTACCGTATCTCTTCTTTAGGTCTGCCAGAATGGAGGTCGTCCTCACACGAATTCGGAGGGATCAGTCAAATGTTCGTGTCCCTACGGACTGAAGGGACTCAGATGCGAGCAGGTCACCAAGTGCGATAATGGTACGGTATCACACTCTGGCTCGATTGAAAACTGATTTTTCATTAGTATTCTAGAAGGATATCACTGCAGCAACGCAATCTCAAATCTTACAGCACCCCTTGGCTACCGTAACCCGTCCTTTTTCAGGCAAGCTGATCAACGGCATTTGCGAGTGCCATAAGGGCTTCGTAGGAGTATTCTGCCAGTCTCGCCCCTGCCACAATGGATCTCCCATTCTCATCCCCGGTTAGTGACAAAGACCAGAATCATCGTTTGTCAAGGATCCGTTCATTAGATGAATACGGTATTTCAGATATGACTGAGTACCAGTGCACATGCGACATTGGCTTCACGGGAACCTTCTGCGAAGAGGTGAGAGCCAGAACAAGAGACGTGAATTCTGAACGGGGACCGGGAATTGGTTTAACCGATTCTAATTTGCAGAAGCTGGAGTGCTTGAATGGCGGCTCCGTCACTTCGAACAACGAGTGTGGCTGCATCAACGGTTTCACAGGAGATATCTGCAACCAATGCGAGCATATCGTTGAGAATGGAGAGTGCGTCCCTGAGGTGAGTCCCGAATGGAAGATAAAGCTGAACTGTAACTGAACTCGGTCGATCGCAGGTCTCTGAGATGTCTCTGGCTGGCACTAACACTGCTCCCTTCCTCGAGTGGCACCTCATTGCTGTTGTTGGAGGAACCATGGTAAGATGATCTTTGATCTCTGATTTCAATGTTTGATCTTCGATCTCTTCAGCTGGTTCTCATTCTTCTCGCATGCGCAGTCTACTTCGCTCTCCGTAGCTGGCGCACTAAGCCGTCCAGAGTCTCTTCGGCTCAGGTAAATATTGATTTACTAATTACTAACCAATTAGATGAAGACATTCTTCAACTTATCAATAATCTCTTCAGGGATCGGCCATCGTTCCTCATCCCGACGGTACGGATGTTTAAGGACATCTACCGTATCTAATGACTACCGTATCCATCTCTGTTGTCTATGGAGACCTACCGTAACCCATCCATAACGCCTAAGCGTCGCCCCCTTCTCCATTATTTGTTATCGGGTTTTCTCCATCCCTTTCCTTTGTAGATTTACAATAGTTATTCATAATTCCAATCTCAATTGCATGATCTATTGGTAACCATTTACTACCTCTGATATTTTACAATACATTATCCGACTTGACTCACCACTAATAATTAATAATTCTATGAAGTAGTCAGTACTCACCCTGTGCATTCGTATGAAATATTCATGCATTTACATACTATTTGTTTTTATAGTAGCTATCAATCTCATGACACTTTATTCCATCACTGACTCTTTCTTGCATGTTGCTTACTGGTATGTGATACCGAAATGCTAGAGAGAGCCCTCGAGATTCTCAGGATTGTTTTGGATTATTCTTGCAAGATAAACATCCTTAATGTACAATAAGACATGTACATGTCGTCGATATATTATCGAAATACAGAAGTCAGAACACATAACTTGGATGTATCACAAGTAGACCAGTGAGATACAAAGGAAAATGAAGAGACGGTGGAATATCTATAGGTAGATCTATCCTATTTGTGCGAGTTACAAGTAATTACAAAAAAGTTTTAATTTCCCTCCTGATTGAATTTTTTCAATGACACGCATGTCCTCTATCTGATTGTGCCCAATAGTCAAAACAATAAAAAAACGTAAGCGCTCTTGAGAGCGGAAAAATAGCAACAAAAAAGTTTTCGACGTGACCGCGTCTGAAGCAACATGACTTTATCGACCAAAATGAATATGTCCATCGTTATCAGAACCCAAGAGAGCCCCAAAACCAAGTTTCGGAGATCGATATCAAATAATTTTTAACTTTAAAAAATAAACCAGTGCATGATCGGGTGTATTTACTGTAGAGTAACCGTAGCCCGCAAATTAGATCGATTTTTTTATGTGTAATTACTTGTTCGAACACGTTCACGTTCACGTTCACCAATACTTTTGTTCCAATTTTTTTTGTTTTTTTTTTTGAGTACTTATGAATTAGGTTTTTCTCCCTGCTGGTAGCCACGCTTACAATCGTTTTAATGACCTGTAAGTTCAGCCGAAATGTGTACGATCGTCGAAGAGGAACCGTACGTCGCAGTTGTGGAAGATCCGTATCTCAAAAACATCTGTTCTTATTGCTTTCAGAGGTAATTTTGGAAGCGATCCGAACCCTTGATCGTGCTATTTTTTTATATGTTTTTCAATAGAATCGTCCTTTAGGGCTCCATCTGGTCATCTTTTGAAGAAATGCTCTCGATGCCAACTTGTTCATTACTGCAACAAAGAGTGCCAGAAGAATGATTTTGGTATTCATAAGGTTGGTTCTAAGGATGAATCTTGATTTGTTCGAATTGGTAATAATTGAAGCTGAATTCTAAATTACTGATTGGTTTTTAGCACGAATGTTCGTTTATCGTCAACTCGCTGCTCCAAACCCCCCACACGAAACTTAGACAAATGGGTCGGTTGCTGATCAGAAAGTACAAAGGAGATTCGAAGTCTGTCAAAGCATTCAATGGCAGATGTTTCGATGACCTCATGGATCGTACGTTTATTACACTTTTGTTCGCCATCTAAACGATCACAATTCAGATGCGGAAGATATTCAGAAATCTAGAGTTCATTTCCATAACTTTACTTCGATCTATTATGATCTTCCGGATTACGTCAGTGAAAAATTCATGGTTCAAGCGCCAGAATTATTGCGAATCTTCGGACGAGTTAGTTATTTCTACAATACGCCAGTATCAAAGCCCTCCGGTCTCGAGGCTACCCAGATAGTTTCAATTTCTACTCATGTCATGTGCGCATCACAGACTGAAAACATGCCTTAAGCATCCTGAACGGTCAGGCTGAACCATGTTTGTGTGAATGCTCTGACAATGAGCAATATGCTCAATACGCTTCGTCATCTCTCTTCCTTCCCCATTTTCCCTCTTTCAGTCTATTATCAATGGTTTCGCTATCACTGTAGAAGAACACACTGTTGTGGGTGACGGCGTCTATCTGGGGTCAGTATACACTCTTATTATTTGTTAAATATTTCAACCGGAGGAGTGGAAGCGCATGATTATTGAATATATGATATAATTCTGATAGTTAATTGTTACTTTAGTCTCTCTGAGCTGAATCATTCCTGTGATCCGGATGCTAACGTTCGTTTTCGTGGTCGAACGGCCATTCTTCGCACTGCAAACCCTGAAATTAACCAATTCAGCAATCAGGTATGATACCGATGAAATGGACGAAACACTACGACTCTTTTTCGTACGAAATGAATTCCTTACAGATAACGATTCCCTACGCAGCTCTGGTCTCTTTTACGAAGGAACGTCGTGCGGACCTGGAGGAACGTTACTTCTTCAAGTGTAATTGTAAAGTGTGCACTGATCCGCTTAGGGTACGGTTGTTTCCTTGCTTATCCATTTAGTGGCATAGATCTATTGCAGGATGGTTACGCCCGTTCTCTGAAATGTCGAAAATGTCCGATGGGTGTATGTATTGTGATTGAATCACTTCAAGTACTCACTTGTGATCAATGTGGTGCTGTGAACCCTACCGATATTGATGAGGTATCTTTGAGATTGTACATATTTTGATCGGAAAATTAAGAGATAATGTTGTAGGCTTTCCGAATTAATCAGGAGGTTGAACAGCGATGGAAGATAACGGATGAACGGCAATCGAAAGAGAAGACAAAGAATGGTGATTTTTTTTAAAAATTAAAGTATTGCATTGAAAAAAGTACAGGATGTTAATAAATAAGGCATCGATGCCTTATCATGTTATTTACCCTACTTTTTCTTGAGTAATGTTATGTCTAAAAAACGAAGAAACATCAAATTTTTAAAACCTTTTCCAGACACCTTCCTTAACCTGCAATCAGATATGGCTCTGTTCGCGAAATACGACAATATTCTCTCACGATACAATCTATCTTTTGCTGTACTCACATTACGGTTTGGTGGTGTATAACTAATGTTCGAAATGTAATCATTCGTCAGAATCGTAAATATATCTCTATTTCTCGACAGACACGATCTCGCCTTCAAGCACACAAATCAGTTGGTGGATGCATACAAGTGAGCTATGATAATTTTTTCACGATTTTAAGAATATTATTATGCGGACGCGGATTACACATCCATTCTCGTAGTGTAGCTACATAAATATCGGACTAAATGAGTTTGCTCCTTGAATAGAGGAATTGGATCCCTGAAGGGATGATTTTATGAAATATAGTATCCACGATCTCCCGAGTTGAAGGCGTAATCAGTCCACCAGTGTTGGCGAAGTGTTTTGGAGAGGGTCTAGAAATAGATGATGCGTGGAAAGCACCTGTTAGTGTTGATTAATTGTCATCTTGTAGACGTGAGAATCTCGTCATAAATGCAATGTACACTTGTCAAATCACAAGTGCAACCGAATCTGGTTAAATTCACGTCTCTATCCGATCGTATCATTACAGATTTTTTTGCGGTATGGTCGATGGTTCTGTACTATGGCTAGCAATAAGCAGATAATTTGCACGCAAATAAAAACAAATATTTGATAGAGAGAAAATCTTTTTTTTTTCATTCTTTCAAGAAAAATGTGCAGACATGGGACTGGAGATAAGATTAGTCTTGTCTACATATTTCCACGTAGCCAATTTACGTGACCCTTGATATGAACATTCTCTAAATTTTGAATATGAGAAAATATCCTGATAACGAATGAAGCTCCAGACGATGGTGAGAGGGATATTTTAATTCTCCTAGGATTTTTTAATAATTCGATGAAATCGCAACAGTAGCATTTAGTGATGTGTGATGTTTGTGTGTAAGCTATGACAAATAAATGTTGTTTTTCAATGCAGACGATATCTTCCCAAGTGCCATACTCTGTTGGCATCGGTCCTTCAAACTGCAGCAATCGCAACCTCCTTCGAGGATCCTCCCACCGATCGAACACTCCGTATGTTCGAAGAGGTAAACTAGATACTTAACTTGCTCCGATCTCTCTTCTCTTCCCATCGGATAGTTCGAATTGGCTGCTTACCATATCCGTCAATCAATACAGTAATCTTTCTTTATTTCAGGCTCGTGCAGCGTGTCATCTCTCTTATGGCCCGGGTCCTATGATGGACGAATTGAATGATCAAACCGAAAAGTTCCGTACTCGACTGCACACTTATAACAATTCGATTCTCAAGTAGAGTACGGTAAACATACTAATGTATAGAATCTAGGCTGCATATTGTTAGAGTGTACTGTTATGTTCTTTAACTGTTATGTTAGTCCTGATCCGATGCTCATTGTTCCCGGTTACTGTTTTTTCCTAACTTATTGATTACTTTGGTACCTGTACTCATACTTATGTATTGATCGCCCTATCATTTGATTCCATCAGATGTCTCTTTCGCCCCTCTTACTCTACCTTCTCTACTTCATTTCCTCTAATCGTCTTCATTTTATCTGTTGTTTGCCTCTTGATGTTTGGAGTTTCCGTAAATTTGTCCTGCGACTATCCTCTTCATCCTTCCCTCATCTCTCCTCATTTTTTTTACTCTTCCATCTGGCTAATTTCACACGTTTTCTATGTACCTGTGGTAATTCGATCTCACATCTTGTTTAATCCTAATGAACCCATTTGTATTATACTTTATTAGATAAAGTTTAATACAAAGGTTATTATAAATCCGCTTCAATTGCACGACTATCCTCACGGATTCTAGAAGTTATTTATCGTCTAGTTAATCTATTCGACGCACGAGCTGAAATTTTGTGAAAATTTGTAAAAAAAATGAAATGGAGAAACCGTTAGAAGTTGGAAAGGGACTGGCGCCATGATAGGTCACCTTATATCTATCCCTTCTCTCTCATGGAGGAGCTTGTCTTCCATTGACTGCTCTTACAATTAGATGCAGAAGGATATTCTCACTGTAGTCTTATTTCCTCTTCCCAATTTTCCTTCATTCCTTGCTCATTCTTCCCCATGAAGAAACCTCCACTTACAAAAGACACTGACAGCAGTTCGGTACATGTAAGAACTATCTGACAAGGTACATACATTGAAAATAATGAACAAATTTTTTCAAAAATTTGACTATAAAACGCATTACTCGATTGTCAAAGTTACAGTAACCTCTACCAATTTTCAAGCTTGCTTTCAGGCAGTGTTCTCTCTGGGATATTTTTTCAAATTTTTGGCGTTTATTGATTATACTGACCTTTTCCTACTTGTATTGTTGTTTGATCAGGTTGTCAGTATAATATGGGAGCTCCGTGTGCTCTGTGTAAAGGCAAGAACCCTCACCGGACTCACGTATTTCCACAAAACAGGTATGGATTATATATAATATTATTATTTCCCCAATTGCGGTGTTAATACCGAACTATATATGTTGGTTTTTAGTCGTGCTGAGCTTCAACTGAAATGGGTGAAAGCGCTCGGGCTGCCTCAGAAACAGTGAGTTCTCGCTTTGGGCATGGAGTGATTTTGCATTATCCTTGAAATATGTGATTTAATCCGGGTATATTTACAGGGAAGACGCAGTACTTGCAGAGATGCGTCAAATGGAGCAGAAGGGAAGCAGACCAAGGTCGCGCACACAAAATTATTTTTAAGACGATTAGCATCAAAGTCGGACTATCTTAATTCTGGTTCATATTGATACCAATGATTCTCTGAGGATTTCTCCACATTTTTAGAAATTTTCTTTCCTTTCCCAGAAAAATTCTAATTCTCGATCATGGGATGTTTCACTGTTTCTAAAACAATATTGAAATCATTATAGATGGTGCACATTCCACTTCGAGTACGATAGCTCAGACATCCACTTTCCAAAATATGTAAGTGATCGATGTTATAGTTTTGTTATATCTTAATTAGTGCTATCAATTTGTAGTTCGATCCAGAAGAGGGAAAGGCGGCTCATGGATGGAAAGAGGAAGATGAAGAGGAGGGACCATCCACGACTGGAGATGCAGCTGATAGTTGTTCGTCGATCTATATTTTTAAATGCTTGTAATAATATTTTTTACAAGTTGTAATCCTGACGTTCGCATATTTATTTTGTAGCCCGTGATCGATCGTCAACTCCGAATGAACGAAGGAAAAGTTCGAGAAAGAGAACGGCTGCTCCTGCTTCTGGTTAGTTATATTTTAATCTTTATTTTTGAATAAAGCATAGTAAGCAGAAATATTCTCTGAATCATCCTCTAAATATATAGATTGTAAGTTATTTTCCATAATCTTGCTCTTGCAGCCTCTCCCTCCACCTCAGAAACTCCTCAAATTGATATATCTCTTCAGAAGATTCTCGCAGATGCTGGTATCGTCATCCCGGGTTAGCTACAAAACGTTGTTTTTTTTCGTCATGAACATGCCAAAATAATTCATATCGAATTTCGATCTATAATTTTTTGAAGATTCATTAAATTGCAGGAATAACTGACAAGGAGGAAACTCCGAAACCATCGCCGTCAACTACGAAGAAGAGAGAAGAAAAAGCGACGTCAGTCGAGAAGACGCTCCAGAATATTCTGATGGGAGCAGGACTGCCCGTTCCTGGTTTGTAGTCTTGAGTTTTGATGAAGCATCCTTTTTGACAACCTCATTGTGAACGGATGATGAATAAACTTTGCAGAGACACTGCAAGCCAAAACGGGTGTGATTGTGGAAGAGGCCAATGATACATTAGGTATGAATTATTATTGATAGTAGTCTAAGTAGGGGACGTGTCTGGATCGTCGTTCTCTGATTCCGGGTATTTATAATAATAATTTATCTACGCCCGAAGCGCAACGAAACCGAAATTTACATTAATAAGGTGGAATAGCTGGGGGAGGTGGGGACTCTCCTGGATTAGGTGAGTTTGGCGAGATGAGAGATGATGGGGTGGTTTTCAAGACGACGCTTGAATATTCGGATACTGGGAGCAGTACGAATGCTATCAGGAAGCTGGGAGTACCATCGTGAGGTTCTGACGGGGAAAGAGTGGTATCTAGGAGTACTGGTTGTCAACTCTATGTTTATTCCGAAGGATGAAGTACGGTCTCGTAATGGCTTGTATACATAGAAAAGAGAACGACGTATAATTGTGGAAAGAACGAATTTCCCATCATTCACGCAAGCACATGGGAGATAATTGTACTTGCAGTCATACATGAAAAAGCTAGTGGAAAACTACATGGAATTTGAAAACATAGCCCGCTTTTGAGGTTTTCGTTGACAAGGCATGTTACCTACGATTCGCAAACATACTCCGCTTTCGTAGGATTTTGTCACATAACTTTTGCATGTATGCTTGCAGTTGTCCCTCCACCTCGTCCTTACATTCGCGAGACTCCAATTCGAGCTGCTGCAGTGAATTCCATGCAGAAGACGTCGTCCAATAAGGTAATCGTTTATCCATTTTTGGATTACAATGACAATATTTATAGTTGCATTTTAAATCACCTGATCATTTGAGGTGAGTGAAGCGAGACGCCTTGGAATTTTCCCTAGAAGCTTCGGCATCACGCAACCAGGAGGATCGACGTTGGCGATGTACGGTAGACTCGATATACGGTAGATCACCTTATAATATCGATTTGATTGCAGGCCTAAGCAACTGACGAATCCGATTACTTCTTCGAGAAATGGAGGAGAATATCCGAAGGTGATCTTGGCCCAGGTATTACTTTTGAAATACAATATCGGTGATTTGATGCGTTGTTCAGCCAGCCGCAACGAGACTGCCAGTATCAGTCTATAATCACCATACGATGGAAAAGTATGTCAATTTAAATAAAGCATTGAGGATATATGCTACCGTATCTTTTCAGATACGATGACACGGACAGATTGAGACATTTTAAGATGCCCTGCAAAGATCAAGACTGCAGGAGTGAGCTTACGGTCAGTTAATATCTTCAGTAACGACGATATACAGAACGCGAGAAGTACGGTATCTATCGATTGCTTCAGGTGATTATGAATCGCGCGCGTGCTCTCGAGGATCACTTCGATGAACTATCGAACAATGTGCTCCGCCTCGTGCAGGTACCGTAATCGAGTTGTGTGATTTGGGAACATTGTCGAGATGCACCACTATTGCAAACTAATAATAATTGTAGATGTACAAGACGAAGGCTCCGCAGGCATACCGTCCACCACAGAGTCTGGCGACGATTCAAGGAAGGGTGAGTTAGGAGAATTATAGAAGGAAAATAAAGAATTAAAATGACACTATTTAAATATATTTATATTTCAGGCAGCTGCAGTAGCGGGCCCTGTTAATGGACGATCGCTTCTCGATGATTACAGAGTGGTAAGACTGTTTACTTATTAATTTGAGAACTGCGATTTCTATTCTGGCCTATAGTATGAGATCGAGCGAGTGTGTTGCAATTTGTCCATCTAATGATAATACGTTTGCAGATTCCATCCGATTCACTGGCAGTGCAGGAACGAAGGGTGAAGTAAGTTGCATCGGCGTTTAATATTAATTTTTTTTTTATACTAAGTGAAGTAGCACGAACGCTGATTTTCAGACGAATGGGTTTGAGCTCAAAGAAGGAGCCGGAACGATTACTGACGGATGATGATCTAGCGAGTACTGTAAGGAGAAGAATCAAGGAGGTACGGTACATTGAGTACTGTAGAATACATGCTCCTGGAGTGGATTAGACATTATACATTTTCACCATTCCGGAATGGATACTATGAATATTATCCCTTATACAGTAATCAAAGGTTGTTCCTTTCAGGAGCAGAGTTCAGCTGATGATGAGGACGAATCAACAGAGAAAGATGAAGAAAGTGCAGACGAAGAAGAATATAGACCCTCCTTGTCAAAGAGAGGAAGAGTTGAATCGAAAGGCGAGTCGACCTCATCTGATGCATCTCCTCCTAGATTAGATATGATACAGTAGTCATCACCACTCGTTTTGTTTTTCGTTTTTATGTTGAATCATTGTTGTTGCTCAAAGCTTGGAATACATGGTTTTCTTTATCTCATTGAAATTGAAGTTGTTCATGGGAATCAATGGGCACACGCTCGGAACACAATTTCGAAGTTTTTATTCAGAAATCCTGATAGTCAAAATTTGAAAGGAAAATCAATTAGTTGCCGACGGGGGTCATGTAAGGCGCACAGTCAACCGAGTTCTTCGTCGTTCGAATGAAGGGACACGACTGAAGAAAGATCAAAGATCAATCTGGGATAGGCAAATGATATCACCTTATCGGGACAGGCAAGAGGTGGAGTCAGATCAGTCAGATTCGCATATCGATCCTTCAATCCTACCGGTTGCACGATGTTATTCCATAGGGTCTTCGCAACGACCGCATGACCTGAAAGGGGCGGGGCTTGGATGAAAAGGGGGAGCGGTTTACCGTAGGCAGAGAAATGGAAGCAATCAGGAGCGAAGAAGGAGAGATCAGGATCGCCATCGGGCTAGAAAAATTTGATTTTAAGAAAAAGATTTAATCTGCCTTTAGATGAAATATTGAATAGATTACAGTCATGGGCGGAGAATTAATTTCCTCGAAGAATGGTTGAATGACGAGAGTGAAATCATCTGTAGTGTCGAAGCGACCATCCATCAATTCTTGCTCGGCAGTCTTGAGAGATTGATCTTTGGTCTTTGTAGTTTGATCTTTCTTACCATGTACTTCTTGCACTCTGCACTGATATCATCATCGGGGAAGTTGAGTTCCTGCTCGCAAGGGCATTCGAATCTGCAGTTGTCAGCTACAGTAATCCTAGCACACGCCGATGTTGAATCACCATCTGACTTACGTATGGAGCTTGTCGCAGAAGTACTTTCCCTTGTCGATCTTACGAAGGAGCGAGAGATCGAGCATACCGACGAGAACGACGATGGTTCTGAAAAGGCGGATACCGTATTCGGAAGACACACAACAGTTCGTTCGTAGTTTTACAGTGCACTTGTACTCACTTGGGCAGATTGTCCTTGAGAATCTGTACTGCTTTGCCGATGTTATCACGGAAATGTTGATCAGAAACGACCTTAAAATGAAAGATAATGGAAAACTGTCCAATTGAAAACTAGGCTGAAGCCAAAGGAGGTGAATGGCCTCTTACATCGGGATAATCACACCAATCGCACATATCATTTCCTCCAATGAAGATGTGTACGAGCTTCCACTGATTCTTGATGTCCACCTAAATCTATTTGGTGTGATTATTTCACATTCGGCTGCTTTAAACCTCCGGATGCTCCTTCATTCTCCTAATCAAATCATTCGCTTGCCCCACGAGATCACTCGATTCAGCACCGGGAATGGCCGCATTCAGCTTTGCTGTCTGAAAAGCGACAGGCGACGATTGGGAAAAGGCTCCTCACACGCCGCACCTTCCACACGTTCGCAGATCCAGTGCCGGTAGAATATCCGAAGAGGTTGGGGTTGAACTTGCGAAGAATGTCTGAAAGGGGCAAATTGTATTTTCGAAAAGGGGAATAATGTACTCACTGGCAAGAGTGACGTGCTCATCGAGTGATTTGTCTCCACCGATTCCGAATGCCAGACCTGAGATATCATTGATCAATGTTCAATAACTGATATCGCTTCATGGTAAATAGGGCTGCCAGGATGAAGAA
The DNA here is from genome assembly GCA_900490705.1 of Pristionchus arcanus. Classification (NCBI taxonomy): domain Eukaryota; kingdom Metazoa; phylum Nematoda; class Chromadorea; order Rhabditida; family Neodiplogasteridae; genus Pristionchus; species Pristionchus arcanus. The sequence continues at coordinate 13,976 of LS488633.1, read as the reverse complement.
TTCGTTTCTTCATTCTCTTTCGTCACGTTAGCTGATACAATTAATGAGGGATCGAATTCTTCATCCTGACATACCACAGTAGTATTGCAATTGTACCTCTATACTGAATGAGAACAGCGACAGGATCATTCACTTCCGCTCCAGCGCCGTTCGCAGCCTGTAATAGATCTTGTTGCGAATCTCACAGTGCGACGATTCGAAAAAGGCATCGATCTGCTTGCACTCGACACAGTGGATAATCTCTGCGTCATTGCTAATCGCCGCGTGTTGATATCATTGATAAGGCGCTCGTATAATCTATGCTATCGGAAAGGTGTGTTTTCTACAAAGGTATTGTCTGGTGTGTGCGTGAAGAATGCAAGCTTAGGGCGACGATTGAGCGTAAGGAAGGTATTGCATTAGTGAGCGATAGGGGCGAATGCAGAATAAAGAACAGCTCATAACTGTCAGAAAGAAGAATTCAACCCTTCCGTACTCCTAACTTCTCCTAGTTTCGAGAGAGCGCACAAAATGAAGAGACGGATTCTTCGTTGTGACAGATCAATTCGTCTTCCCCTTCCTCTCCCTTTCATTCTCACCGTCAACGAATCTCCGAGCGCCGCGATCACGTCGATATCGGCGAATCTCAGTGAGTGAACCGACTCCGGAACCTTCTTACTCCTGCAACAATCATTCGTTTTCATATTTTAAAAACGATTTTTATTAATAAATAATGCAATAATATTGACCTCTTCATCACTTCCGCATCGCATTTCCAGTTGGGAATACCGTAGTCCTTCAATATTGATTGGTCTATTCAAAATTTCAAACTCTGAAACCTTTCCATCGTTGGCTGCAGCAAGGGCGAATAGAGTAACGGCAAGACAGCAGACTGCAATTAATCAAAGGTATTTGTGATGATAATGAAGGGAAGACTGGAAGATATTCGAATCCGAAAAAAAAATATTTTCAATGAAAGCGATAACTCACGTATCCTAATCATTCTTTCTTCTCTTGAGTGAGACGAAGCTTCCTAATCCGTCCTCGAATCGTTATCACCAGACGCTGTCTCTTTTTATACGAAGAGTGCGCAAATCACGTCTGCACTCTCTCGTTTTCTATGCTCTCTCGTTTTCTCTAACCTACAGAGAAGATGAAGAATAAAGAATCAAGAGGCTGTAAATCACAGAAATGGTCTGACCATGCTGTTATCTCACACGATTGGAAGGACTAGGAACTCTAGCTCGTACTCTAGCTCGAATTGATCGATGGGAATGAGAGGAGGAACCTTCCAATTATGGGGAAGTAATGAATCACAGATAGTGTGTGCTTCTCAAACAGCAATGCTTCACGAAACGTTGTGCCAACTTTTCAATGAATCGAATAAGTGGATGCGCACAGTGGTCTGAGTTCAGATTCTTGCGTAGAATTATTTGATACTGCTTTTGATTTTGTCTTCTACCTTCCCATGCCAACTGTACTCTAGTCTAGTTTAATCGTCTGATTTATTCTTTGAAATATTACCAAATTGGTTCGATGACCATTCAATCCATGTGAAGGGAGTGGAAATCAGTAGAGATCAGCATGTGCTGATAAATGGAAGGATGATATAGACAGATCACGGAATGCTAGAGATAAAAGAGATTGAGGGATTTGAAGAGAACGAAGAGATAATCGGATTGAGAGATTGCTGATCAATGATCTCCATGGAAGTCACGGAATGGAAGAACATTAGCAAACAATAGAAATCAGACTATTATGGCCAACATCGAATAGAGTAACGGCAAGACAGCAGACTGCAATTAATCAAATGTATTTGTGATGATAATGAAAGGAAGACTGGAAGATATTCGAATCCGAAAAAATATATATACAAGACACATATCTACAACACCCTGCCTTATTCATAATCTAATTGTCTGTGATACCGTATCTACATCGGAATAATTATTGAATTTAATTGAATATAACAAAACAAAGAAGATTCCATCAGATGGCCCAGTCGGCACTCTGATGGAATCTTCTTTGAAGATCCAATCCCTTTCCTAAAGTTGCCACCCTGCAGGCCCAATTACTGATGTCAGGAGAAATGTGAAATATGGCCAACATTACGAGGTAAATTATTTATTATTCCTTGAGTAAACAATGGACTCTTCGAAACTTGCGACTAACCAACCAGAATATGCCTATAACGTAATTTTCCCTAATTGAACGTGTGCCATAAATCAGAATGCTCTCCAGATCTTGTTCTTTTCAGGTGAAGAATTCGGTTCGTCTTTTGCCTTTCTCTTCAACGATTCTTTCACAGACACTGGAGGAGTAGTCATCGAAGAACTGGAAAGATAAAAGATCAATGATATTGAATGATTAATTAAAGTGAATCAAACGAACGTACAATGCTTGCGCGAGGTTGGCAAGAAATATCTGATTGAGAAGTGGATTCGAGAAGAGTGAGAGGTCAGTTGGAGCTGAAAAGATCAAAGATCAATTTGGTTTCCGTAAATATGCTGGATAGTTACTGATATCAAGACTAAGGTTCACCTTGAGGAAGCTCATTTCTATCAATTTCTCCTTCCTCTTTCTTCACATCAGAAGGAGGTGTCGGAGGTGTGAAAACGAAGGGAGGTGAGGGAGGAGTGAAGGGTGTAGATGATGGAAGGGAAGACGAAATGGAAGAGGGCGTTGAGGGAATGGAGGATGGAGGAGATATTATTGAACTGATTGGAGATGTCTGAAAGATGAGAATTGTCATGTAAAACAGGCAAGATATTCATTATTCTTTCGCACAACATCGACGATCAAAGTATCATAATTTAGATAGAAAATCGTAGTTCACCTTACCGTATCTTTATTTTCCTTTACTTTTCTCTTCTTCTTCTCCGTTCCCAATTCAATGAGAAGATTAGCAGCTTGTTCAAGAATATCCGCCTTCTCGAACTTGGATCTGAAAAGGGAATAAAAAATGAAGAACAATTTAAGTTCACAATTCACATTGAAGTTCACAATTCAATTATTCACTACACCAAACACCGGGATTGAAGCACGGACAAGGTAAACATTCTGTCAGGAAAGAGCACAGCCATGATAGCTCAGTTGGGAGAGCGCCCGACTGAAGATCGGAAGGTCGCCGGTTCGATCCCGGCTCGTGGCATTTCTTTTGTCTCTGATCACTCACCCAATATTGGGAGCTACACTTTGGATAGCATCCCTGAGCTTCTCAAATCCTTTCCCTTCTCTCTTCCTTCGTCGTTCTTCAACTTCCTTTCTAATTGCTTTTCTATTAGGAGCAGACGGTGTCTGGAAATATTTTTGTATGAGACAACTATCATAGTTTGACGCCTAGCAATAGCATACTTCTTGTAGAAGATAGTGAACATAAAAGAAAATTCTAAATACCGTCAATAATGGAGCAAACGATACAGATATGGTATCATACGAGGGAAATAAACTCACGGATTCGATCTCACTGGGAGCAGCAGACATGTTGTTAGGATGACTGGACATGGACAATGACAGAATGATCAAAGATTAGTTAGTGGAAGCTCCGCCCCCTCGGAGTATCTACCCTATGGACGGTGATTAAGTGATAGCTAAGTGTCGGATCTTCTATTGTCATTCCCCCTGGCATTCCCGTCTGGTCCAAATCTGCTGCATCTTTACGACAAAGGAACAATCTCTGCCTCAGTACATTGTAAACTGATTGGGGAACGGAATCAAGGTGATAAATGATTAGCGTCTAATCAGTTAATGATAGACAAAGAAGGAAATGACTCGTAGAACGGATGCATGAAAATGAGAGTGAGGTGGGAAGAACGGATGGAGAAGGTGATTTCCCATTCTCAGCTTATACATTATCGACTGTCTTGAGTTGAATGGATGAATGGTCTGTCTCTCTCATTTCACAATGATCTCTCGCTTATCTGACTGACGAGAGATAAGGTGAAATGGAGAGACGAGGGCTCGTTGAATGTGGAAGTGAAGAGAGATGAAGGAGGAAGGGCTAATGGGAACTAAACGAGAGTGAGATATGGATGTGAGAAGGAAAATCTGGGAATACGAACGGATTCTCGAAAAGGATAACTATCCCATTTTTGTTCAATGTTTTATCGATGAGTTTATGCTATCCATGGTGGAAACAGAGCTCTGATTTCTTCCTCCCGTGTTTCATAATTGCATTGACCCTTTATCTTCTCTTCTTTAGTGCAATTTCCCATCCAAGGCGGGTAATTTCTTTCCACCCATGGAGGATACTGTGGTTCGGGGATGGTCCGATTACCAGAAAACTGACATTATTAAAATTTAGAAAGCATTATTTTTTTGGATACTCACAATAGGACTAGCAATGCAAAGCATAGAAATAGCCATGAAAAACATGATGTAACGCATTTTAAAATGGCAAATCAAGATTTCGCGTCTTTTTATATTGCCTTTCTAACCTTGTCAAGATAGACTGATTCAATTGGACCTAAAAACATTTTATTCCTTTCATGGAGAACAATTGACGATCCTAAGTGCACCTATACTCAATTTTTCTTAACTTTTCCAGAGCTTTTTTCACATGAAGAAAAGAAGAGAGATTTCACTTTTCTAATGATTAGAATAGAAATAGTAAGAGTCACAATGAAAATGATAGCGAAAAGGTCAAGATTGTGAATTTCAATGAAATTCATATGAATTGAATCAGGATGAAGAGCTGGAATTGTTCCTGTTGCAGCAATGAATTCAATATTCTTCACAAGAAGCTCTTTAGGAGAAAAAGGTCTTTTAGCCAATCGAAGAGAAACGAGAGATGCTGACTTTCGAACACTGAAAACCGTGAATTTGATGTGCTTTCATCATTCTCATAAAAATAAACTCACTCTTCATTGTAAATCACAGTTCTCAATGATTCAGTCAATTTTTCAGCATTCCACAATTCATGTTTATCATAAACGAGAGCCATTCCAGTTCTAGCAATTGCTGCTGCATTTCGAGGCTGTTCCGCTCAAAATAAATATGTAATTTATGAAGATTGAATTTAAATACTAACCGAAAAGAGGAACAAAAATGGTGGGAACAGCAGCTCTTGCAACTTCCATAACTGAACCTCCACCCGCATGAGAAACGAATGCAATTACTCGTTTGTCATCTTAAAATTGAATGAATTTGGCATGAAATGAATGCACTACAACTAACTGAGTAAGTCATTTTGAGGCATCCATTTAGTTAGAACAATATTCTTCACTTTTGACACTTCATTTACTGCGAAATCATCTTCAGGAGTCTCATATTTCCAGATGAAAGTAATATCAGGGAATGAAGACATCGCCTGAATGAATATTTGATTGTGCAGACTCTAAATTGTTGATAAAAAGATAAAATATACCTTGATCATTCCTCTTTTTGCATCAATTGGCATTACTGTCGAACGGGCGATTGATCCAAATGAGAAAATGACTGATCGAGAACGAAGAGAAAGAATGGATAACCAATGCTGAAAATTAATCAAATATGCTTCAATAAATGGTAAAATCTCCCTGAGATCATGATGAACGCGAAGGCAATCTTACCTCATCCAATGATTTCGTTGCCGAAGCCACGATTCCACCAAGATCAATCACCTCAAATTAAATTATTTCTGGGAAAATGTATCTGAAAAATCTCACTTTCTTCAGAGTGGGAAAGGCGATGTCGATGACTGGCTCTTGATTTGTGAGAATAAGTGACGATTTGGAAGTGATTTCCTGTAAGTTAGAGCTTTCTGATAGAATTAGATATGAGGAATACCGCAAAATCAGGGAACGATGGACCATATTTCTCCTTGAAAACTGCTTGGCACGAATCACGGGGCATGTCGTGGAATGTCTGGAAAATTATGTGATATGAGCAAAATAAGGCACCTGTCACTCCCTTCTCCTTCATATTCAGAACGGTCGCTACCCGGGCCAAAAAACAGAGAACTTTCCAAAATAAATGGTTGAACGACCGTTACACACCTGCATAACAAGATGATTGATCCAATTCTTTGCTCTACTCCACATCGAATGAGGATCGATCCGAAGGGTGCTGTAACCTGCAATTAAAATATATCTGATGAATATTGTAAATCGGAGAGAAGATGTAGACGATAATTAGACGAACTCACTAGGAACGTAGCTTCTCGGGAGAGGAATTCCAATATCTCTGGCGATATTTGACATCATGACATTGGATGAGCAGGTAACGTAAGCGGGAGGTTGAATGAGATGAGAGAGACCTACGAAGGGAATCATCTACTCGTTCTTCATAGCGAATAAACGAACCGACGCCACAGTAATCACCGTTCTCGGTGATCATTACATCAAATTTCTCGGCCTGGATAAAAGAAACTATTATAATCGAACAATAATTTCATCAACGAACCTTGAGTTGCTCGACCAATCCCGGTTCTGACAGCGTCCTATTGCACATTGCACCAAAGAGACCCGCGGTTGGAGGTCCCATCTGGAAATGGGAGGGTTACGGTAGACTGATCGATTTCTTACTTACAGTCCATGGTAGAGTGTACTCATCGACGGGAATTGTGAAGAAATTGATTTCGTGGAAGTTGGAGAGATGCATTCTGAACAGATATGTAAATCAATATTCGATAATTTAGAAAAAATAAAATAACTGACGTCACTTCGGGCGTTCTCTCTAATCGAATAATCTTGGTGTTTGTGTAATCGGGCACGGATGGATCGATGACTGGCATCAGGGAAATCTGAGAAGAATTCAATCTTTTAAATCTGTCTACGAGTTCATTGAGATTGGTATCAAAAAAAGTCAATATGTGCCTATCTACATTCTTTCCAAAGATCAGTGATAAAACTACCCGTAGATAGAATTATCGATGAAGAAAAGAGAAGAATTACACTGACCACATCATGCCCTGCTTCCATGAGAGTATCTGCTATCGCTCCCATGTATTTCGAGTGAGAATGAGCGAATTTCGAATTGTAGACGAGAATTTTGAAGGATAAGACAGAAGGAAGAAAGAGAAGGAAGAAACGGAGAGAAAGCATTCTGAAATATGAAGATTTTATAGAATGATGTGATTGATAAAGTCGATGAGAGTACAATGCATTCAAGCAGTGAACAAAATGAGCGAGATAAGGTTAGATTGATAAAAAAGTGACATCAAAGTTCAAATAGATCTTGTAGATTGGAAGCCCTATTGAGAAACGTTGTGCAATAGCAGATGAGAATGGAAAGAAAATCAAAGAGATCAAAAGAGAGAAATAGAGAAAAAGAAGGAGTGAACTCGATGTATGAACTACGAGTACACAAAAGACAATTTTGTGTTGAATATTGAAATGGTAGTATATAGTTTCCGTATTACTTTCCCAAGAAATGATCAATCTTTCATTGCGATGCATTTAGTTTCATTATTCCGATGCAAATATGAGGAAAGTGCTTCGAATCTAACGCGCTCTCTCTTTCTCTGCGTGCGATTCTCTAGTTGTGCCGAGGGCAGACACTCTACACAACATTTCGTCCTTTCTCCCCCTCTCCACTCTTTTGTCCCCTCGATTTCCACTGTCTTTTTCATCTCGAAAAGTGAAATAGTACTTCATTTTGAGAGCAGTAATCTCTCAGCTGGTCTCTTCCCTTGGGGTTGTGCAATAGTGATTAATAAAGAATGCTCAGTGATGAGGAAAGTGAAAGACCACTTTGTTATCCTTGTCTTTCAATTGAACGTTGAATCCATGTGGAGAAAAAATATGAATTTCAAGATATGAATTTCAAAAGAATTTTCAGAGCGATCAGTTCAACTGAACAATATATCGTTAAAGGAGGAGTCTAATTATTAGGGTGTCCCATAAGTTCCCGGACTAATTTTTGATAATTTTTTCCAAGAGAACCATTCAAGATGACTAGATTATTTGAATTGCACATAATACAGGTACCGCTGAAGAAAATTTAGCTGCACTAAAAATATTATACTATTGACTAGGGATGACGTAATAAGCTATAAACGCGATTTTCGGCATTTTCTTGAAAATATCTTATCTTTGTCGAGAAAATTCAATTGAAACCCTGATTGTTGTGCTAAATGGAGATGAAAGTCCACTATTTTTTGAAACTTTAAAACTTTATTTTTATTGAAAGTTGAGCGAGAATAATAAGTAATATTCAGGAACACGTCTGTGGTTAAAGAAGGCGTCCCGCGAACCGCGCGAGCGACTATGCAAAGTGAGGGATGAGAGGGACGCTCTCCTCATTCCGCACGCTCTCTCGCTCGTTGCCTGCTTTTCAGGGTCACTTGGCACGCAGCCAATTGGTTATAACTCAGTTCAAACGAAAAATGGTGTCATGGGATTTTCGAAAGTGTTATCGGGTAACATCGACCCACCACCTCACATCGAGAACTCAGTTAGCCAGACATTCGTGGTACACCTTCTTTAAGGGTCATTTCCCATATTTTGAATTATTTTTGGCTACTTCTCAATCCGATCTCGCACAAATAGTATTGATAATATAGTACTAGGATACCTGAAACATATCCCCACTTCCTAGCGTCGATCCTGAAACGGCTATTCTCAGGAGTATTTATAAATAGCTGATTTCGTAAGTATGAAGTTAGGCTATCTCGAGGCTCGATATTGTGCTCAAAAATTTGTATTGCTTCTCCTCTACTGTTATAGACGTTAACCGTTTTTGGACCTCATTTCATTCGTGAAATCTGAAAAAATTCTATTTCACTTATGTAACTTAAATCAACGCAGATTTTTCATAACTACAGCATTTCACTATCACACAAGTCGAAATGAATGAGCAACATACTCTCTATAAGGATCTCTTAAAAGTATACCGAAACCATTGCAATAAATAGGAAAAATAATTCAGTCCGGGAACTTATGGGACACCCCAATAATTTTCGGCAAACGGAGTTTGAGAGCGAGTCCCTCATTCTTCATCTCGCAGAGTCGCCTGCACCGTTCGTGGTACTCCTTTTATGGTTATTCCCAACAGTATCTTTTTGGTACCTTGAACACTAGATTCAGTGCTCTGAATGGTCGAGCATAGATCACTTCCTTCGCTCTTCTCCGACGTGCCCCTCCTTCATCCACATGCTCTCTCCTCTTCTCTTCCAGTGCAAAGACTTCTCACTCCTTCGCTCTCCTCCTTTCTCTCCTATTGCACAACTTTCCCTCTCCCTACCCCTCAACTCCTCTATTTATACGAGCGTGCACGCTGTTTTTCACCTCAATCTACTGTTCAAAAGGCATAGGGAATTCTTTCTCTCAGACACTCAGTAACATAAACGTTCCCTCAATGAATCACCTTTTGTATTCCCCCTGATTTCAGTTCACTCGTACGCTAAATGTTTCATAGATCACGCCCTCGTTCTCTGTTCACTTTGTGCAACCATCTCTACTTGAATTATCTCTTTTTCAGCAAATAAAAATATCATTTTCAGCAATGCTTCTACTCAATTTGCTCCTGCTTTTTCCTGCAGTCTCCTCCTACAAAATTCTAATCTACAATTCGAAATTCGCTCATTCTCATTCGAAATACATGGGAGCAATTGCGGATACTCTAATGGAAGCAGGGCATGATGTGGTGAGAAGAGTTTAGTGATCATTTGAGAAATAAATCGAGAGAAAGTCATTGGGACGCAAATATTTTTCATCTCAGACGTCACTGATGCCCACAATCGATCCTTCAGTGCCGGATTACACGAAGACTAAGGTGATTCGATACGAGAGAAATGATGAAGTCACGTACGTTCATTACTTCATTATTTACTGTCGAACTGACGAACTGAAAATTTTTATTCAGTAAGCATCTCTCCAACTTTCACGAGATCAACTTCTTCACAATTCCCGTGGATGAGTACACTCTACCGTGGACGGTTCGTGATCTACTAATCAATCAATCGATCAGTCTATCGTAATCCAAATTTCCAGATGGGACCACCAACCGCCGGTCTCTTCTCTGCAATGTGCAATCAGATGCTGAACGAGCCCGGTCTCATAGAAATGCTCAAGGTATTTTATTCTCTTAATTTTATTCGAGATAGTACAATGGTTTTCTCAGGCAGAAAAGTTCGATGTGATGCTTACCGAGGGCGATAGTTGTGGAACAGGTTAGATTAAAGAAGTCAAAATGGATGACTAATAATCCATCTCAGGAATCTCCCACCTCATTCAAGTGCCTGCCTTCGTGCAATGTTCATCCAATGTAATGGTTGCAACGATCGCCAAGGCAATTGGAATTCCCCTCCCGAAGAGCTACGTTCCCAGTGAGTACTGTCAATGGGCCAGTGAATTGTATCGTCAATCAATCAATTTATCATTTCAAGTGTTGGTGGCTAGTTGAGGATTGTGTAACGCGAGCTAATGAAAAAAATGCCTATTGCAGGTTTCAGCACCGTTCACATTGATCCTCATTCGATGTGGAGTAGAGCAAAGAATTGGATCAATCATCTTGTTATGGACGTAAGCATTTTCGCTACTTTCGATATAATTGAATAGGCTATGAAATCCCTTGCAGATGTATCACAGCATGCCTACCGACGACATTGAATTGCTGTTCAAAGAGAAGTACGGACCCGATTTTCCCAGTTTGAAGGTAGTCTAGATTCTCATGATAATTCACTTCATTGAGTTTCAGGATATCGTTGCGAAATCTGCACTGGTTCTCACTAATCAAGAGCCAGTGATTGATATCGCCTATCCTACTCTCAAGAAGGTATCCAGATTTGATATTTGGATTGTGATAAAAATGCCTTTTTAGGTGATTGATCTGGGCGGAATCGTTGCTTCCAATACGAAACCACTCGATGAGGTAAGAATTATTTATTTACTTTAGATCACCAGCAAACAAATGACAAATAATTTTCAGCATTGGTTATCCATTCTTTCCCTTCGTTCTCGATCTGTTATTTTCTCATTTGGATCAATCGCCCGTTCGACAGTTATGCCAATTGATGCAAAAAGAGGAATTATCAAGGTATTAACTATTTCCTTGTCTCATAGACTATTTAGAGAAGGCACTATTCAACAAAATCAAATATGTTTCAGACGATGTCTTCATTCCCTGATATTACTTTCATTTGGAAATATGAGACTCCTGAAGATGATTTCGCAGTAAATGAAGTGTCAAAAGTGAAGAATATTGTTCTAACTAAATGGATGCCTCAAAATGACTTACTCAGTTAGTTGTAGTGCATTCATTTCATGCCAAATTCATTCAATTTTAAGATGACAAACGAGTAATTGCATTCGTTTCTCATGCGGGTGGAGGTTCAGTTATGGAAGTTGCAAGAGCTGCTGTTCCCACCATTTTTGTTCCTCTTTTCGGTTAGTATTTAAATTCAATCTTCATAAATTACATATTTATTTTGAGCGGAACAGCCTCGAAATGCAGCAGCAATTGCTAGAACTGGAATGGCTCTCGTTTATGATAAACATGAATTGTGGAATGCTGAAAAATTGACTGAATCATTGAGAACTGTGATTTACAATGAAGAGTGAGTTTATTTTTATGAGAATGATGAAAGCACATCAAATTCACGGTTTTCAGTGTTCGAAAGTCAGCATCTCTCGTTTCTCTTCGATTGGCTAAAAGACCTTTTTCTCCTAAAGAGCTTCTTGTGAAGAATATTGAATTCATTGCTGCAACAGGAACAATTCCAGCTCTTCATCCTGATTCAATTCATATGAATTTCATTGAAATTCACAATCTTGACCTTTTCGCTATCATTTTCATTGTGACTCTTACTATTTCTATTCTAATCATTAGAAAAGTGAAATCTCTCTTCTTTTCTTCATGTGAAAAAAGCTCTGGAAAAGTTAAGAAAAATTGAGTATAGGTGCACTTAGGATCGTCAATTGTTCTCCATGAAAGGAATAAAATGTTTTTAGGTCCAATTTAATCAGTCTATCTTGACAAGGTTCGAAAGGCCATATAAAAAGACGCGAAATCTTGATTTGCCATTTTAAAATGCGTTACATCATGTTTTTCATGGCTATTTCTATGCTTTGCATTGCTAGTCCTATTGTGAGTATCCAAAAAATAATGCTTTCTAAATTTTAATAATGTCAGTTTCCTGGTAATCGGACCATCCCCGAACCGCAGTATCCTCCATGGGCAGAAAGGAATTATCCGCCTTGGATGGGAAACTGCACTAAAGAAGAGAAGATAAAGGGACAATGCAATTATGAAACACAGGAAAAAGAAATCAGAGCTCTCTTTCCACCATGGATAGCATAAACTCATCGATAAAACATTGAACAAAAATCGGATAGTTATTCTTTTCGAGAATCCGTTCGTATTCACAGATTTTCCTTCTCACATCCATATGCCGTCAGTCATGATTGCTGGCAGGTTGTCTTGCCTACGCAAAATGAAGAGTGGATCAACAAGGAAGAATACTTTCTATTTGACCAGAATACCATTTCCCATCTAAATAAAGAAAACCAAGAAAGGCTTTTGGAAAATATTCAAGGATACCATTTCGGCAATGTTACCAAGTTATTTTTTACAAGCATGGTGGCATTGTTTATTCTTCATACAATAACTTGCCTGTAAAGTTTAGCTCGACTGCATTTTACCAAATTTTCGCTTTCATCTCCACTTAAATGAGACGAACGGATAAACGTAGTGCCCCCATGTTCAATTCCACACAGACCGATACAGTTTCCCAAACAGAGAGATCAATACAGTATCCCACACGGGCAAAATTGATACAGAAAATGGGACGGACGGATAAACGCAGTATTCCCTTTGTCACATCCACACAGACCGATACAGTTTACTAAACAGAGAGATCAGTACAGTATCAAACAATCTTTATTTTCAAAGATGGGGTGAAACCAAGGTTTCTGTCCAGTTCTTTGCGAATCGTAATTTTTCTTCTTGTGAGCAATCAAACTCACTTATTTGCTTTCAGGTTTTATGTATTATCTATATTAAATGCTTTACGATTCGCTTGTTTGTGCCATCTCAAATCATCTAAAAAAATATCCAACTCCATACCGTATCGAAAAGAATTAATTTAATTTAAAAATTAAGCAATTTAGAAGAGCTTATGGATACATCTCGTGTTGTATTTCTCCGATGTAGACGTCATAAGCTCATTGTCAGTGCATATTTGTTGTACAAAAAGTGACTAACAATAATTTCAAATAAAAGGAAGAGGAAGCTCCTGAACTGAGAAGAATAATTTACGAATGCACTTTGCTTTTTCATTCCTGCAAATTGGAGTACACCAGAATTGTGCAGCCGCAAGTTCAAGGGTTCAATCGAGAGTGGTGTTCATGTGATTATGTGCGATTCTCCATGAAACTACGCCAGTCTTCACATGGATTCCTGGGAAATTCACGCATGTCTTCAACTGCTCGACTCATTCGTGCTTACTGTAATATGCATCGCATTTTCGTACTTAATGTGGGTCTTTAGCATTTTCCGTACCGTGAATCAATTTTCACTCGAATTGCACAACACTTTTCATGGGTTTCACGAGTTCATTTCACCGTAATGATAGGAAAATGTGCACAGTATCCAGTATCGGTCACGGAAAGATTTATACAGAAAATGGGACGGACGGATAAACGCAGTACACCCATTTTCACATCCACACAGACCGATACAGTTTCCCAAACAGTATCCAACATACGAAGATACAATAACCGACACAGACGTGTGAATGCTGTCCCCCCCCCCATTTCCACATACAAGGCTCGATCGATACAGCATCTCATTTCTCACTCGGAAGAGGGCCCATCCTCCCCTTCCCTCAAGCCTTTTCTCCAGACCATCGATCGATCCAGCATCCCCATTTTCACACACAAGTATCGGTCGATACACTGTTCACTCCTCTGGTGCGCGCGCCCAAGTTGGAATCAAGTAGCTCCCAAGTAGCGTACAAGCTTGGGGGCAACTTGGAAATCGCTTTGGTCTCTCCATTTTCCATACTATCTCGCTTTCTCTTTTTCTCTCACTCTCTCGCTCGGGCGCCCAAGTTGGAATCAAGCAGGGTCAAAGTACTG